>BSQZ01000093.1:845000-955000 GCA_033239005.1 Lamellibrachia satsuma
CCTGCGCCTCCCAAGAACCCCCGGGCTCCAGTATCACTATGTGCTCGGATCCCTGTATCATTATGTGCTCGGACCCCAGTATCACTATGTGCTCGGACCCCAGTATCACTTTGTGCTCGGACCCCTGTATCGCTACGTGCTCGGTCAGCACAAGTGTAGTCACTTTGCAGCACTAATGACGCAGTACAAGAACGGAGTAATTTTTTTCACCAAATTCCAATAAAACAATGTCCCACATTTAGACGGGTCTCAATTCCAGGTTGTACAGTAGTCGTTAGCAGCAGTCACAGGACAGGACACGATTAGTCTAGGAAAAATACAGAGAAACGCAACTAAGCTGATTACAGAACTGAGAGACATTAGACATGGAAAGAGAATGTGGTTGATCATTACCACAAATAAACAGATTATGAGGAGAGGAGATGAAACAGAAACTTTAAAATATTGAATGATTTTGAAAATATTAATATAAATTAAACGAACTAGAGGATACAATGTTGTCAGATATAGATTGGACATATGAAAGAATTAATTATTACAGAGGAGATAAATGAATGAACCAAATTATATACTCATTGTACAAACGATTGCGGTGTAAATATGTAAATAAAAAACAATTATTTAACAGATATTTCACCACGGCGGATTATACATATATTAACACTTATTGTTAAATCTAGCTATTTAGATGTCTTCATACTGTGTGCTAGTAATAACACTACGCTATAGATGTTGATTTTGTCGCCATTTTGAAGTGTGCACTTCGAGGATTCGCGGCGAAATGTTTTCCAATAACATTAATGGTTGCACGCGGTGTACACTTGTCGTACTATTATACCGATAATCTCCTTAACGGTACTATTGTACTGATCATCTCTTTAATGGTACTATTATACCGATCATCTCCTTGACGGTACTATTATACCGATCATCTCCTTAGCGGTACTATAATACCGATCATCTCCTTAACGGTACTACTATACCGATACTTTACCAACTTACCATAACTCTTTGTGTTTTGTCGTAGCAGACGAGCGCAGGGTTCTGCCATTAAACATAATCAGGATACAAATGAATATTTTTACAAAGTCAAAATAGTAGTTGTATAATGTGAAGTGCAAATGTATTCTGTATACATGATTGTTATTACTCCGGCAACCCTAGACACTATCCGTAGCACGCGTAACGTATCTACTTCAAAACGAGGCTATTTGCAAACTAGGCTACTGCATCTCGTCCTTTTGTGTTGGAACATCTAATACTGAACCACCATCGCTGTTTCTTGGGTTACATATAAGTAATGATCGACTGTATTAATCCGCTGTTAAACATCAACAGAATACAAATCAAATTAATAAAGTAGGATAACCTCTGGCAAAACGGCCTCTGGAGGTAAGACGGTCCCCATCACGTACGGTCCCTGGAGGTAAGACGACCCCCATCACGTACGGCCCTTGGAGGTAAGAAGGGCCCCCCACCACGTATGGCCTCTGGAGGTAAGACGGCCCCCATCACGTACGGTCCTTGGAGGAAAGACGACCCCCATCACGTACGGCCCTGGAGGTAAGAAGGCCCCCCCCACCACGTATGGCCTCTGGAAGTAAGACGGCCCCCACCACGTATGGCCTCTGGAGGTAAGATAGTCCCCATCACATACGGCCCCTGGAGGTAAGACGGCCCCCATCACGTACGGCCCCTGGAGGTAAGACGACCCCCATCACGTACACAAAATATAAAACCCTGAACACCCCCAAATCTGGTGTGCAAAATTAAGCTAAGTTATATCTGAGGCACACACCGAAAGCTCAGCAAGATGAGGTAGACGTAATTAAATCAGAGTGTTTTTTAACTTGTATATGCACTATTATATGCACTGATCTAATATGTTGCCAATATTAAAAGGCCGAAACTCACTTTTGACCGGCGTGAATAATTGACTTAATTGGTGACACGGTAATATTATTAATCAGTTGACATGTCAAACAATACAAAATGTGCAATAGTTTGGTGTGTGTTGTATGCAACGTGTTAAGACATATGTTGTATCTGTGGGAAAAGACGATCCCCGTGTATGTGGGGCAAGACGGTCCCGTGTATGTGGGGCAAGACGGTCCCCGTGCATGTGGAGCAAGACGGTCCCGTGTATGTGGGGCAAGACGATCCCCATGTCTTATCCCACACGCATATGGTCACAATGTCTCAAATGTATTGCATATGACCAATTGTGTTGATTACATTTAATATAATATGAACATTGCGTGACTTACGTTCTTCTAACCTGTTGCCTGAAATTATGATGCAATATTACTAAACTAATATTATATTATGCATGGATTGCAAGGTATGTATTATATGTTAGCTCCCATTTAAATGTAACAACCACAGTGACCTGATATATTACTATCACACCTTTTGTATATAAACATTTTAATTTCATGCAATAGTTCGTTCATGTGAGCGAAAACCTCGGGGAGGGGGTTATAGACCGGGTTTCCCCAGGCAGAATACAGGTTTTTTTGGTATTTTGGGTATCAAATGCAACTCAGCTAGGTTGTTTATTTACTGAAAATAGTTTTCCAATGTGTAACACACATATCTGTCCACAATGTGAACACATTAAATAAATGTTAAAATAGTTTAATGATGTACAATTTCAAAGGTTTCCTTAGGGGGGCCACACTGCCCCAGGTTACCGTGCAATAACTGTTTACAAGATTTACTGGTAACATAGAAGCCGTTCAGCAATTAGGCCTACGTTGCGTTAAGCGCGGCTAGTTCTACCCCGTGTCGCGTCAGTGTTTTGTAAAGCTAGAATTTATCCCTATGAAGTTTCGTAACACTCTTGTCTACCTCACGCGCTTGGCAAGGCAAAGTGGTAAGTTCTGCATGCATGTTGAGGAGGTATTTTATTAAACTAAAACTTCATGTTGTATTCAGAAATACACCACAGGAAATAACATTAACTAAAAGCTCAGGAATGTAGTTTAGTTTTGCTTCGTTTTAGTGCATATGCTAGAAATTAAATAACGATATGATTGAATAAATTTACTTTACAATGTTACACTTTTTTAAGATGTTATGTAACGCTAAAGCTAAACTCTTCTTGCAGAACAAACACGTTTTGTTAAGATAGCTCACTTCTCGTTGTCATTAGACTCTACATCGGTTAGTGTGTCCAATTCTATTTATTTCACTGAGAAGTATTTTTGTTGCGCTATTTTGACACGGATTTGTGTACTATCTCGAGGGAAGTCGCCAGCGCTCCTTATTCCTACTGGACCTTAACTGATGAAGCGACACGTGGCTGGTCCATCACGCAGTCGTTAGATTGGCGACTTGTCGTGCATTACCGCGCGTAACGCGACAGGTGCACATGTCACATCAGCTCACTCACGCTGGAAACTGGACCCACGCGACTACAGACGAACACAGCTACCGTTGCCATGGGGACGAGCGCGCCAAACTACCATTGCGGTGTGCGACAAGGAAGTGTCCGCGGACGGCAGATCACAACCTTCGAGGCGGATGTCAGCTGGGTCGTTATTTTAACGATAGGCACCGGATGTTCACCAAACATTTTAATGGCAAACAAGTATTTTAGTGTCCAAACAGTTTACAACGAGGACCGTTCGATGCATGGACATTTGCTCAGTGCCGGATTAACGACGGTACAAGTGATCCAAGTGATACATTAGTATCATGCCCCCACAAAAAACCTTCCCCACACAAAATCAACCATAATCCATCTAATTAATGAGCCGCTTAGAGACTATATTCGCTCGAATCGGAATCCAATCTCTGTTCAACTTCTGCGCTGTAGTCGTGAATGTGACGCCGCCTCAAAGTGATGTAGGACGAACAGGATGAAGAGACCGTTAGAAAACACGGACGTGAAGTTTGTGACAGAACTGTATTAGTAGCGCCGTCTAGCGTATAGGTTAATCTTGACGCTTCTTGTGCAGTGGCAACCCACACATTTAGTGCGCCTTACAATGTGACGAAGTGTTTACGTACATCTTAGTAAACTTGTTTTGGTATAACATCTGATTTAGTTATTTACGTATATCCGGTATTTTTTGTATTTTCTTGTTTGTATTTGTGTATGGCGTCGTCGACAACAACAGTACTGATATAACCTCTAATTTCGTTATTTACGTATACCCGGTATTTTCTTGTTTGTCATCATACGTTGTATGTTCTTGTTTGTACGTTTGTATGCCGTTGTCGACAATAATGTGTGAATGCGCGTGCGTTCGTGTGTGCGTGCATGCGCGCGTGGGTATAATGTTCCAAGTCTTGTGCGATTAGTTACTGTCATACTGTCACTGCTTATAGTTAACATACTGAATTTACACATGCAACGTTTCATAGGCTATACGACAAAGTTGTTGCATGTTAAATTAGATGCAATGATGCGTGATCTAGTGGCTGAGGTGGCAACGCATATCCTTCCTTGGTTAGTTGTGACGATACTTGTCTAGCCACCTGTCTCGGCTAGTTTGGGACTGGAGCAACTCACCAAACAGGATTGCGCAATTTTTGCTACATTGTTCGTGATTATGTTGACTACCGAACAATAAAACAATGTTTTTAAATCGAAACATAAGTCATGGTTTTCGGCCTATGCGCCTAAAAGGTTTACTAAAACGTAACCATTTGCAACTATAATTAAGGGTACTTAATCAATTCGATGTTTTGGCTAGTCTCATTTCAAATTAATTTTGCAAAAACCTAGCCTAACTACTATCCATTGCAACATGCCAGCTCATTTGTGCAACTTTTGTATGTAGTTTTTTTTGTGAAATCATCAGACAAACTATTAAATTAATCAATGCTTGTTCAAGCATTAACTGAAGTGAAGATATAATTGTTGAAAAATCACGATTTTCTTCCTTGGTGAAATTGTTTAACTTTGTCAAGCGATCAGCAAGAGGACAGGAACTCATACCCATGGTCACCATTGACCCACACAGCAAGAGGACAGGAACTCACCCCAATGGTCAACATTGACCCACACAGCAAGAGGACAGGAACTCACGCCCATTATCGGAATTGACCCACACAGTGTTAACCATTTTGGATATCCACTATTTTAATCCTTAACAGATCTAATGACTAAAGTCAATTCTTTCGATGATTTGAACAAAAATAGACATTTTTTTATTAAATCAACTGCGGATGTTACATAAACTATTCACACACTACGTATTTGGATATCACTGAACCGGGTTTGCGATCGGCTAAATCAGTTGAGGAAGCAGTTTTAAGAAAATCATGCCACTGGATTGCTAGGAAAACCTTGTTGAACACACAACATCTTGATTTCATAGGTCACGCCATATTGTTATTTAACACTACGTCATGAGTGTGATATTCTGGCGATACTCGCTCGCCAAATGAAAATAATGTATACGCCTAATCCTATACTTGCCAATAGGATATGGCCGTGCTATTTGAGTCCAAACTCAACTTATATATGTTTACAAAACGAATCCTCTTTCTGGCAAGTTAACACATTTGTATGAGACTTTGCATTGGTTCTGTGTGTGCCGGCCTCCCTTAATACGTCACACGTACTCTAGGTTACCCCGATTTCATAAAAGTGCACATGCGCTTATCGGTCGCGATGGTTAACATGTCAGCCCTCCATCATTCGAGAATTTTCCCGAATCTCCCACTTTTAGAACACATTCTGGTTAAAGCACTGGCGTGATATTCTTGATTTTAGTTGCGCGTGGTTTGTTTTTATTATCTCTTTTAGACGCATAGCCCCCCCAAGCCATCACTTTTGTTTCGCTTTAAGCCTTACGTTATTGGAGTATATTCGATTCAACAGTGAATATAAAAAATACAGATATCCAGTAACAAAATGTATCGATCACCAGTGGGCGGCTTTGTTCACTGGATACTAATTCACTTTGTTCACTGGATACTATTTCACTTTGTTCACTTGATACTAGCTCACTTTGTTCACTGGACACTAGTTCACTTTGTTCACTAGTTACTAGTTCACTTGTTCACTGGTTACTAGTTCACTTTGTTCACTGGATACTAGTTCACTTTGTTCACTGGATACTAGTTCACTTTGTTCACTGGATACTAGTTCACCTTGTTCACTGGATACTAGTTCACTTTGTTCACTGGTTACTAGTTCACTTTGTTCACTGGATACTAGTTCACTTTGTTCACTGGATACTAATTCACTTTGTTCACTGGTTACTAGTTCACCTTGTTCACTGGTTACTAGTTCACTTTGTTCACTGGATACTAGTTCACTTTGTTCACTGGTTACTAGTTCACCTTGTTCACTGGTTACTAGTTCACTTTGTTCACTGGATACTAGTTCACTTTGTTCACTGGATACTAATTCACTTTGTTCACTGGTTACTAGTTCACTTTGTTCACTGGTTACTAGTTCACCTTGTTCACTGGTTACTAGTTCACTTTGTTCACTGGTTACTAGTTCACCGCACGACTTATAGTAGCCTACTATACCTGCTGTGAAATAAAGACTCGTGTAATGACGCGACGTGTCGGTTGTAGTTTCCACTGCGCGACGGCACGAGACTGGACGTACTACGACTGAAGAATCCATATCTGCATTTCACCCTGTGGCGGGGAGACTTTGCAATCGGGTGTGTTAAATAGTACTTATTTGTTTTTGTTTCACTCTACGTTTTTTTTCCATCCAATATTTGCCCGTGTTGATGTCTTCAAGAAGGTTTTTGTCTGATCCCGTCTGTGACCACGTGCCTTGTTCATTTCTATTCCATAATTTTCATTACTAAAATCTCAGTTTGTTTTACTTTTACGTTCATCGCCTCGCTGTCTTCGGTTCCCATACTTCATCGCCTCGCTGTCTTCGGTTCCCATACTTCACCCCTCGCTGTCTTCGGTTCCCATACTTCATCCCCTCGCTGTCTTCGGTTCCCATATTTCATCCCCTCGCTGTCTTCGGTTCCCATACTTCACCCCTCGCTGTCTTCAGTTCCCATACTTCATCCCCTCGCTGTCTTTGGTTCCCATACTTCATCCCCTCGCCGTCTTCGGTTCCCATATTTCATCCCCTCGTTGTCTTCGGTTCCCATACTTCACCCCTCACTGTCTTCAGTTCCCATACTTCATCCCCTCGCTGTCTTCGGTTCCCATACTTCATCCCCCACTGTCTTCAGTTCCCATACTTCATCGCCTCGCTGTCTTCGGTTCCCATACTTCACCCCTCGCTGTCTTCGGTTCCCATACTTCACCCCTCGCTGTCTTCGGTTCCCATACTTCACCCCTCGCTGTCTTCGGTTCCCATATTTCATCCCCTCGCTGTCTTCAGTTCCCATACTTCACCCCTCGCTGTCTTCAGTTCCCATACTTCATCCACTCGCTGTCTTCAGTTCCCATACTTCACCCCCTCGCTGTCTTCAGTTCCCATACTTCATCCCCTCGCTGTCTTCGGTTCCCATACTTCACCCCTCGCTGTCTTCGGTTCCCATATTTCATCCCCTCGCTGTCTTCTGTTCCCATACTTCACCCCTCGCTGTCTTCAGTTCCCATACTTCATCCCCTCGCTGTCTTCGGTTCCCATACTTCAACCCCCGCTGTCTTTGGTTCCCTTACTTCACCCCCTCGCTGTCTTCGTTTCCCATACTTCATCCCCCGCTGTCTTCGTTTCCCATACTTCACCCCTCGCTGTCTTCGTTTCCCATACTTAATCCCCTGCTGTCTTCAGTTCCCATACTTCATCCCCCGCTGTCTTCGTTTCCCATACTTCATCCCCTCGCTGTCTTCGGTTCCCATACTTCATCCCCGCTGTATTCGGTTCCCATACTTCACCCCTAGCTGTCTTCGTTTCCCATACTTCACCCCTCGCTGTCTTCTGTTCCCATACTTCACCCCTCGCTGTCTTCGGTTCCCATACTTCACCCCCTCGCTGTCTTCGTTTCCCATACTTCATCCCCTGCTGTCTTCGGTTCCCATACTTCACCCCCTCGCTGTCTTCGGTTCCCATACTTCACCTCCTCGCTGTCTTCGTTTCCAATACTTCATCCCCTCGCTGTCTTCGGTTCCCATACTTCATCCACCGCTGTCTTCGGTTCCCATACTTCATCCATCGCTGTCTTCGGTTCCCATACTTCATCCCCGCTGTATTCGCTTCCCATACTTCACCCCTAGCTGTCTTCGTTTCCCATACTTCACCCCTCGCTGTCTTCGGTTCCCATACTTCACCCCCTCGCTGTCTTCGCTTCCCATACTTCATCCCCTCGCTGTCTTCGGTCCCCATACTTCATCCCTCGCTGTCTTTGGTCCCCATACTTCACCCCTCCCTGTCTTCGGTTCCCATACTTCAACCCTCGCTGTCTTCAGTTCCCATACTTCATCCCCCGCTGTCTTCGGTTCCCATACTTCATCCCCCGCTGTCTTCGGTTCCCATACTTCATCCCCCGCTGTCTTCGGTTCCCATACTTCATCCCCCGCTGTCTTCGGTTCCCATACTTCATCCCCTCGCTGTCTTCGGTTCCCATACTTCATCCCCTCGCTGTCTTCGGTTCCCATACTTCATCCCCTCGCCGTCTTCGGTTCCCATACTTCATCCCCTCGCTGTCTTCGGTTCCCATACTTCAACCCCCGCTGTCTTCGGTTCCCATACTTCACCCCTCGCTGTCTTCGGTTCCCATACTTCACTCCTCGCTGTCTTCGGTTCCCATATTTCATCCCCTCGCCGTCTTCGGTTCCCATACTTCAACCCCTGCTGTCTTCGGTTCCCATACTTCACTCCTCGCTGTCTTCAGTTCCCATACTTCATCCCCTCGCTGTCTTCGGTTCCCATACTTCAACCCCCGCTGTCTTCGGTTCCCATACTTCACCCCCTCACTGTCTTCGTTTCCCATACTTCATCCCCCGCTGTCTTCGTTTCCCATACTTCACCACTCGCTGTCTTCGTTTCCCATACTTCATCCCCCGCTGTCTTCGGTTCCCATACTTCATCCCCCGCTGTCTTCGTTTCCCATGCTTCACCCCTCGCTGTCTTCGTTTCCCATACTTCATCCCCCGCTGTCTTCGGTTCCCATACTTCATCCCCTCGCTGTCTTCGGTACCCATACTTCACCCCCTCGCTGTCTTCGGTTCCCATACTTCATCCCCCGCTGTCTTCGGTTCCCATACTTCACCCCTCGCTGTCTTCGGTTCCCATACTTCATCCCCCGCTGTCTTCGGTTCCCATACTTCGTCCGTTCACTGAACGTACATAAGCCATCGAAAGTTTATGAACTTTTTATGCGTGATAAAAAGCACGAATTGTAATTATCCCTAATTATTCCTATGTCGGTGCACAATAATATATGTACACGCCTGGTGTACACACTAACACTGGCGAGTTATTATTGCTGTACGTGAGCGGAATCAATCCCGCGTACAGTGGGTTATGGGAAATGTAAGGGAACTGAGAAAGAATTAAAGATATTTCATATCTTACCGACTCCCACAGCTGCCGCTAAAACTAAGACTGCTCTACGATTGCTATGAATTTAACAAACGTCTAAAATGACAGAGTATTCAAAATGACACGCTCGTTTCGTACTGATGAGTTGTGTGCGATTATTTGGGTTACTACTTATGTTGTACGTTGTCGGTTATGGTTGTGGAACGGAGAAATGTTCGACGTTTATACAGCAACGACCTGAGTTGGAGCCGAGTCGACCCCGCATTCCTGAAGACGTACCGGCCAAAGGAATGCCGCGAGGCGAATGAATTTTGGCTGACCTTCTTTGACTTCTGTCACCATTTTGACGATGTCATAATGTGTAATTCCACGGAGCCGTCAAGTACCCTCCACTTGGACACGGAGCGTCGCTTTCCCGATGACAGTGTCACAGAACCACTCGGCGTTGATGCGATGTCATTCGGTACGAACGGGTGCACATCCGAGCAGACTCGGTGTAGAGGCGGTGAACAGTCTGCATTGGAGTCGATCCGATGTAGAGGCAGGGACAAGCCCGTATTGGAGTCGACTCGGTGTAAAGGTGGGGAGCAGTTCGTTTCGGAGTCGACCGGATGTAGAGGCGGGGAGGAGGTGTTTATCACGTTGTCGGACCTGCCTCGACGAAAGACGATGGGAGGCATTGAGGTTACCGTGCGGGAGAACCGCCGGACAGTGAAGGTGGACACAATCGAGAAATACAGACCGGAAGCAGACGACACCGACCCGGTGTCCAGCTCACCCGCGTTCACGACGGTAGACAAGAAAACAGTTGTGGCTTGTGTTTCGCAGAAGACGAAAACCAATCGGGACGTCTGCTCGAAGGTGAAAGACGATATGTTCCTGGTTCGGACGCCGCTGTCGCTTGCCGCCAAGTCAGGCGACACCGCGACGCCGACAGCGCCAGTGTGTCGTCAGAACAGTGGCGCTAGCAGCGGCCGAGGCAGCAACCACAGCAGCTACAACCTGTTCGCGGCGGCCGGGAACACATCTCGCGGCACCCGCAGTTTCTACGTGAACACCGAGCAGGCGACGAGTGTGGCGTCGGATCTGTCCGCCCTGTCCAACGCGTCCAACCACAGCTCGCGCGCTGGAAGCATGTCAGATATCAGTATCAAGGTGAGACATAGGGTATATTCTATTTGTCGTCTTCGGTCTTAAAACGGCAACATTTCAGGCTTTGACATATAAGCAGACAGTCACAGGTAATCCAAATGCAATGTGGTGCTGACAATCACAGGTAATACAAATGCAATGTGGTGCAGACAATTACAGGTAATACAAATGCAATGTGGTGCTGACAATCACAAGTAATACAAATGCAATGTGGTGCTGACAATCACAGGTAATACAAATGCAATGTGGTGCTGACAATCCGGAAGTTGATACATGAATATTCTACAAGAACTACCAGTTGCGTCATCAGTATGCACGTCTATCACATGACACAAGGCTACAGATATATCAAATTGTCGAAACTTACCCAGAATTTTACTTGCATAGTTTGTAGAGTGTATTCAGCGTGATCTCAACTAATAATATACCCCATTAGCTGTGGCGACCTCTGACGGGATGTTGCCGTGGTGATGCAGGTAAACGGGTCGACAGAGAAACGGAAGGGAGCTCAACGTCTGTGGGGTACGTCACTGTCTGGGTCCAACACGACTGTCAACTCCATCCAGGTATATCTTACCCTTACTTGCACGTCCCATATACACAGGTAAGGTCCACTGGTACAGACATGTCCACACACACGTTTATGTCCCAACCATGTAGATATGTCGTGTTGATTAAGGTGTGTAGCGTTGATACTATGTACCTACGTCACACGCACGCACGCACGCGCGCGCGCGCACGCATGCACGCACACACACACACACAAACACCCACACACACACGCACACACGCACACACGCACACTCGCACACACGCACACACGCTCACACGCACACACGAACACACGCTCACACGCACACACACACACACACACCAACACATGGCCCATCCATATATCCTGTCAATACATGTATGTCCCACCCATGCAGTATAGGTATGGAATGTCCTTCGGTACCAATGTATGTAGGTATGACACAAATATGTCTCGTTGGTACAAATATGTCACGCGCACGCACACGCATAGACGCTCATTTGCACAAGCGCGCACACACACACACACACACACACACACACACACACACACACACACACACACACACACACACACACACACACACACACACACACGTGTACGTGCGTGCGTAGTGTCTATACATATACTGCACGTTGGTACATGTATTTTCAAGACAAATATATTGAATATATTAATAGTTTAAATAAGACTAATGTATTGAAGATTAAGGCGTAATGATAAGCATGGCATGCATGGGCATGCATACGTTTGTCGTGACAGGGCAGTATGTTTGAGGCTCGGGTGGACTATTTCAAGCCGAAAGGGCGATGGACGGAGATCGCCCGCTGCTTCGGAAAGTGGACAAGTAAGTTCCGTTGTCCGTAGAGGTCTATATCTCGTTCATATCTAGTATTGCCCAATCGAGCTGGAACACACTGCACACGCTGTTCTAACTGAGGGCCTTCGAATCGTACAGTATCTGACCTCGACTGTAATTATAGTTTTGAAGAAGGCTAGCTTGATTAGTGCATGCGTTCAACACCACGTCATTCCAACGACGCAGCCTGGTTGTGGCTGGACGCTCAGTGTGTGTCGTTGTTAATGAGTGTGCACGTCTAATTGATAGGTGCGGTCATTTGTTTCCGCGAACACAACACGCGCACACTCATGCACGCATGCTAATTTATAATCCAGGGACGTATATGTGATTAGCGATGTGTGGTGTTGCTGTGAGATGAAAATGAAACGTAAAGAGTAAACTTAAAAATCTACATAATATTCCACAATTTTACGGGGCACGCACTGGTCACCAAAATCCATACATTCAACACGAGTCTCTAAGGATAACTGAACCATAACAAAACGGCGAACTGTCTCGCAATTTCCGAATGGCGTCTCTGATTTGATATTTTTCAGAGGACAGTTCGGGAGGGCCGCGTCACGACATGATACGGCACTCGACCAATCCAAGAATTGTCTTCGTTATCCCCAGGCCAGACGCAGTAGACGCCATCACGCCACCTAGCGTGCAGGGCAAGAGTCACGTGATTATCTCTTTGCTGCAGGACTATCGAGAGCGCGCACGAGCAACAAACAGTATACTTATGGTCCTGGGATTCTGCATTTACAAAGTAAGTCGCTTTTCTCTTTGTGATTAGGCGCCAAGTCAAACCATGATGTATGACACGGCAAGAGGCCGACGTTCTATAACTTCGGATTACGTGAAACTAAGTGGATAAATAGCCATTATAACATAAGTTCATGTTTAAAATGCGTATGGCACGGTTTTTTTTAACTGTTTTTACTCCTATCTCCTATTTCAAGTAAACAAAATCTAGAAATAATACATGAGCTCATTTTTGTTAATTATATATGAATAATTGTAATTTAGAAAACAGCAATTACCGCCAGGAGACGAGTTTTATTTTGGCTGAGAGAGAAACTGGAAATGACAAATGACATCGGGGGGGGGGGGGGTGTCAGGAATTAGTTGCGTACATTTATTCGCAACGTTACACTTGTCTACGATTGTTCAAAATTGCGTAATCTTCGTCAAACGCTTCGTGACAGCGCACCTCCTGGGATATATACCTCTGCTGACGTCACAAAATGGCGCGACTGGATTAGAAGAGCCAGCAACGAGATAACTGCAAATGATCACATTTAGTGACGAATATCTAATTTATATGTGTGAAGTTGTGGTTGGAGAGTTGACGTAGCGTATGACTTAATATAGTTGCATTGTGGTGTCACACTCCCGTAAATGACACGAAACGCACTTTGACAACAACGCTGATAAAATATTTCAGGTTAAGACAAAATATACACACAAATATGCATTAATATATAAACAATTATAATAAAAATAAGCAGCAAAATCACAATTGTAAATAATAAAGAGTCCCGCCCAACCAGATCACACAGGTTATTTAAAGTTATCTGTAGACATTTGATAAAATCAGTCTCAACAAAAACTTTTCTAAAACCATAAATATTCTTGCACAAGAGGGCTTTTAAATTATAAGTATAGTTAATATGATAATTATTAGACAATTCGCTTATTTGCTTAGCCAATATGCAATATTTATGTCAAGAAAATTCAGACACAAATGTTCACGTGGAAATATTACCGTTTACGTGCTCAGATATTTAATAAAGGTTTAGCAGGAGAGACGTGGTGAGGAGAGACGTGGTGAGGAGAGACGTGGTGAGGAGAGACGTGATGAGGAGAGACGTGGTGAGGAGAGACGTGGTGAGGTGAGACGTAATGAGGAGAGACGTGGTGAGGAAAGACGTGGTGAGGAGAGACGTGGCGAGGAGAGACGTGGTGAGAAGAGACGTGGTGAGGAGAGACGTGGTGAGGAGAGACGCGGATGTGGCAGAGGTTGTGAAGGAAGAAGCAATGGACGTCGTGGCGGAGGAGGACCCGAGCGTCCATTCCCAATAGGGAATAAACGGTCGAAAGAAGACGATGATCGTGAAGATATTTAACCTTCACGTTTAAGAAACGTAACGTTTTAAAATGTAATCGATAGGAGATGTATGTGACATTATTATTATTATTCGGCACAAAATAATATTTTAAAAACTGTCGAATGTAGGCCTATGTACAATGTCAATGGAATTTTTGTATTCACCAAGGACCCCAAGTCTAACTGTTGCTATGCAACTAGTTTCGGTATCTACACCGCCAACACGAATCCAGTGTCAGCAATGTAGTTGTATTGATTAACTAGCTCTACTGTATAATTCATTTTGGAATCCGTCTTACTTTGGAATACAGTCGAAGAACACGGAGAAAGACGAAAAACGACACCTTTCGAAGCTAACTCTCGTCGCTGACGTGACCTCGCACGAAGAATCACGTGATTTGACTGCTCGGTTTGACCTTGACCCCGGCTGCTATTTCCTGGTGCCATATACAATGGAAGCCGGTGACGAAGGACGTTTCCTTGTGTCGCTACTTGGAGAGAAGGAGCGAGTGTCTTGCAAAACGGGATGGTGAGTATCTAGATCCCATGTACAATATAATGTCCCCCTTCGCCTTCTTCTCGCATTTTTGTTCTTCTTGTGTCGCATTTGGTAACATTAGCGATCATCGCCCTCCACACCTTTATGTAATTTACACTTATCAGCAGCTGGATGCCATTGACTGGACCTTCAAGCCAAATATTTAGACTATTAATGTATTTTATTGTTTACCTGCATGTAAATTTGTCCTTCAAGTTTTCATTCAATTACTTTTTTTTCAATCTGACTGCTTCTTAATATATGTCCTAGAAATTGCATATGTCTTCTTCTTATCGTTTTCAGTATTTGTTTTTGTTCTCATAAATATTCAGAATAACCCATTATCGTGAATGCCCTGGACAAGTTGTGGCTGTCTCCACCACTACTGCCTCTGTGCCTCTCTGTCTCTCTGCCTCTCTCTCGTCTCCCCCTCTCCCCCTCTCCCCCTCCGCCCGCCCGCCCGCCCGCCCGCCCGCCCGCCCGCCCGCCCGCCCGCCCGCCCGCCCGCCCGCCCGCCCGCCCGCCCGCCCGCCCGCCCGCCCGCCCGCCCGCCCGCCCGCCCGCCCCGCCCGCCCGCCCGCCCGCCCGCCCGCCCCGCCCGCCCGCCCGCCCGCCCGCCCGCCCGCCCGCCCGCCCGCCCGCCCGCCCGCCCGCCCGCCCGCCCGCCCGCCCGCCCGCCCGCCCGCCCGCCCGCCCGCCCGCCCGCCCGCCCGCCCGCCCGCCCGCCCGCCGCCCGCCCGCCCGCCCGCCCGCCCGCCCGCCCGCCCGCCCGCCCGCCCGCCCGCCCGCCCGCCCGCCCGCCCGCCCGCCCGCCCGCCGCCCGCCCGCCCGCCCGCCCGCCCGCCCGCCCGCCCGCCCGCCCGCCCGCCCGCCCGCCCGCCCTGATGTATTGATATGATCGATTGTTATGTTCGTTGATGTCCCATTTGCTTTTCCCTTCCAGTATTCTGTCGTGACTTCGGCGAAAAGGCAAGCCAATTACACGTGCTGCCAATAAATCCTGCCGTCGCACCTGGAAACTATTGAAGTGGCGCAGTGCGGACGTAACGTCGAGTTTGACACTGATTGTCCAATAGGTGGCGCCGTTTACCAAGGTCATTGTCGCGCCATCATGGCATTGAAACGTGCCATCGGAGTCACTCGTGCGCACTCTGTTTCCCCACATGTGCGCTGGTGTAAAGTGCGGGTCTGGTCTAGGCGCAAGGCGTATTTACACTGAAGTGATACGTAATTAACTTGAGATGATCCGTGCCTGTACATACATAATGCATAGCTGCACAAATGCATAGCACGCGTGTACTTATAAATGAAGTGCAGGGTTGCACTGATATAGTGACCGAATGCGTAACTACATTGACATGATGTACAGATACAATGTGAGACATTTGCGTAGAGATGCGTATAGACACTTTGTCATGTGTATATATGTGTGTCGCATTTTTGTGTGCGTGCGTACGGTGCGTGCTTGCATGTGTATGTGCCAGTGAGTGTTCAGTGTCTGCGTACGAGCTCGCGTGTGTTTACATCGACGTAGTACGTGCTTGCACTGACGTTTACGTGCCTGCACTGGCATACTACGTGTTAACGCACATTATATTTGTGTACTGATTCAGTACGTATAATGGTCGGTGTCAAATTCAAGCTACTTAATAGAATATGCCGCTTTCACAAAAGATCTTAAGAAACATTTTGTGCAAGAGATCGATATACCAATTCACCAACAGTTACTTCATCAATTCAATGCAAAGACAATTATTAGAAAAGTTATTTTGAGTTAAAATCTTATATATTGAACGTTCAAGCCATGTCGCGCGAGATAAAAAAAAACCGGTTAAAACCAAGTAAACAATAAACGAAATAAATGCATAAACGTCACTCGCCGTTTGTGGTCTATATCATAACGTTTTTGGATGATTATGGCGACATTTTAGCTGTTGAAGCTAACTTTTAAATAGTAGTTTTTTTGGCAAATTAAAGCGGTTGAATGACTACAAAGACATTTAATTTGTTTAGAAGAAAACATTATTTGTAATGACAAACCACAAACGAGATATGTTTGTGCGTGCGTGTGTCATGATTTACTGTTATATGAGGAATTCTTTTTATTACTTATTGAAAAAAATACTGTTATAAAACCGTTGAGAGAAAAACCAAGGTTGAACTGTATCGAGGGGCTGGTAATATGATTTTCTTTGAGGATTTTTTTTAATATGAAACATTTGTTTACTCATGCATGAAAGAACATTACTGTTAATGTCATAATGTCATCTCAAGTCAGGCTTGTCATAGCTCTTCCACATGCTTTATAAAACACATACTTGTAGTGAATATATATTGTTCATGTAGTTAATTTTTTCTCGTATATTTAACGCGTTTTAATTATTCCTACTTTTATGGCAAGACTGGCTTGCCGTACATCTTCCATAAAAGGGCAATTATTATTATGTGCCTTGTGGCCAAGAACGACACGCGCACCAACAAACGCTCAATAATAATATATGGTAAGCATACAAAGTCGTTTATATGGGTATGAATAGCATAAACGTGTTCCGTGTTATATTATATATCAGCATATATTTTGCTCAGACAAGACTCCGTATCGACAAGACTCCGTATACGCTGTGACGTCTTTAATGCGAGATCAAGCGAGATTTCAATGGATTGAATTTACGAATGGGTTGAATTTGACGCCGGTGACTATACCTGGACCGATGTAGGACGTATCTGCATTGACGTAGTACGTATCACCATTGACGTAGTACGTACCAGCGTTGACGTAGTACCTACCAGTATTGACGTAGTACGTACCAGTTTTGACGTAGTACGTACCTGTATTGACGCAGTACGTATCAGCATTGACGTAGTACGTACCAGCATTGACGTAGTACATTACAAGCGTTGACGTAGTACGTACCAGCATTGACGTAGTACGTACCAACATTGACGTAGTACGTACCAGCGTTGACGTAGTACGTACCAGCATTGACGTAGTATGTACCAGCATTGACGTAGTACGTACCAGCATTGACGTAATACATTATCAGCGTTGACGTAGTACGTACCAGCATTGACGTAGTATGTACCAACATTGACGTAGTACGTACCAGCATTGACGTAATACATTATCAGCGTTGACGTAGTACGTACCAGCGTTGACGTAGTACGTACCAGCATTGACGTAGTATGCACCAGCATTGACGTAGTACGTACCAGCATTGACGTAATACATTATCAGCGTTGACGTAGTACGTACCAGCATTGACGTAGTATGTACCAACATTGACGTAGTACGTACCAGCATTGACGTAATACATTATCAGCGTTGACGTAGTACGTACCAGCATTGACGTAGTACGTACCAGCATTGACTTAATACATTATCAGCGTTGACGTAGTACGTACCAGCATTGACGTAGTATGTACCAACATTGACGTAGTACGTACCAGCATTGACGTAATACATTATCAGCATTGACGTAGTACGTACCAGCATTGACGTAGTACGTACCAGCATTGACGTAATACATTATCAGCGTTGACGTAGTACGTACCAGCATTGACGTAATACATTATCAGCGTTGACGTAGTACGTACCAGCATTGACGTAATACATTATCAGCGTTGACAGGGCATCACAAAGAGACATGTTTTTTCGACTTTATTAATGGTGATTTAATGCACACAATACGCACGAACTGTTAGCCCCAAACGCTAACAGATATTATGCCATAAGATTTGTTCTTATTTTTACTACTGGCTTTGTTTGCATTTCTAATCATATAAATTACATTACATTATTTGCCGCTACATATTACATGTCAACACACAGATCGTTTGATATCAATGATGTGTTATATTTATATATATCTTATCAATATATTATCAACTTTCTTACAATAAATCTATAACTGCTATTATATTACTATGTTTCTGCATGCAGTACACACAGTGATTTATTTGTGTACCGGATAGTGTATATGGGTGACAACTAAACTAAGTCATGTATGTTTCGTGTCGCCAGATAAATGTCCCAGAAATGGTGTACTAAGTGTTCAAAGAGCTCAGTGGCCAGTTATTTACTGCTGGTCTACACCGGAGACAACCACAGCTCCTACATACCCGAGGCTTCATAGCATATATAAATACACAGCTAGCTTTAATAGCTTAGTATGCAAACCAAAGTTGCTATTAATAAAACGACGCGCTATACCTGCATGGTATCTATCTGCCTATCTACCCGTCCGTCCGTCCGTCCGTCCGTCCGTCCGTCCGTCCGTCCGTCCGTCCGTCCGTCCGTCCGTCCGTCCGTCCGTCCGTCCGTCCGTCCGTCCGTCCGTCCGTCCGTCCGTCCGTCCGTCCGTCCGTCCGTCCGTCCGTCCGTCCGTCCGTCCGTCCGTCCGTCCGTCCGTCCGTCCGTCTCATTCCTTTTGTTTCGCTCTCCCCAAACCTCAAATCCGTGTCCGCAGTAGATTTAGTTATTACTGTCTCTGTCGTGGTATTTGCGAGGATATCGCACGTAGATCTCTCCCTGGCGACAGTCGGCCTTGCCCGAGTCGTAGGGGAGAGCGCCACAGCAGGCGTCACGGGACAGACGCGGCGCGATCGTGTCCTGGCAGCAGATGTGTCTGGACAGCGAGTACTGGACGCAGGAGCAGCAGCCGGTATTGTCAGAGTCGTGGGGCAGGCCACCACAGCAGGCGTCGTTGTTGTAGCGAATAAACAGCTGACCAGAGCAGCAGATTTTCATTTCCGATGTGTAGGAGATCCCGTCGCAGTCTGCCCGTGCAAGACACCATTAAAACATCGCATAGTAAGCAATCTTTCCCCCAAATTCAATAACAGAATAACATAATGTTTACTTCCTTTGTAGAATAATATGAAACCATATTTTTGTTTTTGTGCTTTTTACATGTTATTGTGTATGCAATAAGCGTACGAGTTAGTTGAATAGTGGAATTTTGACACATATTTTGTGAATGCTTGAAATCAAAACGGTGCGCATGCCAATTGGTTCGCGAAATTAATATAAAGGTTCGCGATGTCACACTAAGTTTCTGTTTTTGTGTTGTTTGGATGAGACCAATCTGGTCGTTAGATTGCTTGTTTCGAGGATATGGGCAAGTATACACCATATACAAATTCATGTCAATAGAACATGTTTTGTCATGTGAAATAGACTTTGTGGACGCCATGTAACATGTACAATTCAACAATTTGTTGCGCAATCAACACCAATTGTGTAAGACAACCCCGAAATAGTTGTTAGTAGACTTGTCTTCATTCTGTTGCCTGGTGTTGTGGAAGTGCACATATACGTTAATAACATATTAAATTCTTATGTAAAAAGTATTGTTTCATATCGTGACGAATATAAAAATTATATTAAACTAATACTATATTGTTTCAAAAGATTTGCCAACACGTTATTTAAGATTACATGAAATTATATGTTTTCAACATTTTAAGACTGTTTTATTACCATTGTGATGTTAATTAAGTATTTGTAATTTGAATATAATTGAAATGATTGTACGTATACTTCAGGTGACACAACTGTAAAACGTCCCAGAATAATTACTGGGGTGGAGAGTTATATTATACATCATCAACGTTGTCACCCTCATTACCCTGGAGGCTTGGCAGGGTATTCTCGTCCTTAGTGGTGAACCAGCCGAGGCATCCCACAACACCCAGTCCGAACCACAACAGCCACAGCGCCCTCTGCATTTCTGTCACCTGTCGCAACAGAGTGTCACATTGTCGCATCTTCAGGTTGCTGACAGCAGATGTCAGAATATATCTGCAGTTGATATTATGTGCGAAAACCAAATTATGGGATTTGTCAACAAATCTGCTGAATGTGTCATGTCACGTGTCAAATAGCAACGTGGGTCACTAACGTATAATCATAATTTCGCAAATAGCATAGAATGGCGCTAAACATAATTAACAGTGGTGCCACCTGTTAGATAATAGTCGTCTGACCGTAGCGTCTATAATCCACAAAGAGCAGTGGGAATTCCATTTATCCCCAAACAGTTTTTTTTAAATCGAATAACATTTCCACACGTGTTGTACAGCCACGAGGGAAACACGATAACAAGCACGTCTCGCAGTTGCTCTCATCGAAAATATGCCGACACCGACAATTGCGCGACATCGTGTCATCCAGCTCAATAGTGTGACACTTGACAACGTGGACACCAGGAATAGGTGTGTCAATACACTAATTGTCCTTGAGTTTATATCAACAAGCATGAGTTGTAACGGACGTTCCAATGATTCAACTGTAGGGCCTATCTGTTATTTCAGGCTCATTCGTTCCAGGCTCATTCGTTTATATCCGAAGTTCATTCACTCACAGACGTTCGGAAGCAATCAGCTTAGGCATTCACAAGTTCATATTTACAACCGATGATCAGAGCCATTCAATGGCAATCAGCTCAGTCAGTCACAAATTCATATTTACAACCGATGATCAGAGCCATTCAATGGCAATCAGCTTAGTCAGTCACAAGTTCATATTTACAACCGATGATCAGAGCCATTCAATGAGAATCAAAGCTTACTCGTTCAAATTTAGGAGAATTGAAAACGAGGCTTGTTGAGATTTCCATCGCGGGCCTGGCCGGAAATACCTGTCTTTGGAACCAGTGTTTCGCGTACAGTTTAACGAGCAACTGGTTTTCCGTTCAGTATGTGTGATTTGCGATTTTCAATTTGTGAAAAGTAGATTAAACGGACGGCATGTTTCAGTTTGTTTAGTCACAGTAGGACCTTCTACACAGAGTGTGTGTGATTTTGCAGAAAGCACAAACACACAAGCGCAGGCGCACACGCACGCACGCACGCACGCACGCGAGCACACGCACACACGCACACAAACACACACAAACACACGCACGCACGCACGCACGCACGCACGCGCGCGCGCCCGCGTACTGGGCCTTTGTACTTACTGTGATTTGAACGACGCAACAGCCTCTGCCTCTGGTAGCTGGAATCGTGATATGAGACGGAGAGACGTGCTACAAGGTCCTTACCAAACTGCGATGATACTTGACCATTGAAACAACGTCTATATATGATCCGTCCGCGAGTGTCGTACACATGAAGTGGGCAAAGTATTTTAGATGTGCACCTAAATAAATCGAAGAGTCACGCCATAGGAGACACAAGTCTCGTCAGCTGCCATGTTATTTTTTTAATGAAAAATTTAGCCCATAAATGCTTATTTCCCGTCCCCAACGCCACGCTGCTCGTTATCAAATTTCACACAGAAACACTTTTGAAATTAAAACACAGAGAACAAACATTAATATATTTACTTCTATTATTTATTAAAACAACAAGCTTTAAAATGTGATAATAATAACACCAATGGTTTATTTTATAATGACATTATTTGATGACACAGTGTCAATGTCGGCGCAGATACGCCGTGTCTGCCGGGTGGCATAGTGTCACATTCGCAGCGTCGCAACGATCAGGGCATGCCTGTCCACCACTGCTTGTAAAACCATCATTCATGCTTTAGCCATGTCGCGCTTGGACTACGACAACGCTATGCTTTATGGCCTGCCCGATACACAGCTGCTGAAACTGCAGGTGGTTCAAAACTCTGCGGCACGGCTGATTACTGGAACTCACAGTTGAACAGGCTTTTAACACGGAAACATGGCGCATTATAAATGGGTAATAATAATAATAATTATTATTATTGAGGGCTGGAAGTGCACTATCTTGTGAATTATCGCCTCAAAATGAGAATCACTTGCGACCCCTATTGTAGAGACACAGTACGAGATAGTGACAGACAACAACAGATCATTGTCATTATGCACATTCTGAATATCCTTGAAAACAGACAAACACACGCACGCACGCATGCACGTACGCACGCACGCACGCATGCACGCGCGCAAGCACGAACGCACGCACGCATACACGCACATACACACGGAACAAATGAACGAATGAATGAATGAATGAAGGAAGGAACGAATAAAGGAAGGAAAGAAGGAAAAAGGAAGGAAGGAAGAAAGGAAGGAAGAAAGGAAACTAGGAATGGAGGAATTAATGAAGGAAGGAGGGAAGGGAGGGAGGGTGGAAGAAAAGAGGACGGAAGGGAGGAAGGAAGGAAGGGTAGAAGGAAGGAAGGAAGGAAGGGACATAGGAAGCAGGGAGGGTGGGAGGGAGGGAGGGAGGGAGGGAGGGAGGGAGGGAGGGAGGAACTTGCTAAACAATGAACAGTTGTTGTATGTCGACATTAGGGCCGTAAATATATCACTGCAACATTAGAATTTAATTAGCCCATCGAAATTAGGCCACCTTATAAATAACGATTGTTCTAGTGTTTTATTACACAAACATCTGTCGCAGTTGTGAAGACTGTGTCGCCCCTGGCGATCATTAGACAGCGAGCCGTTCCGTCAGGCGTCGCTCGAGGCGTCGGCCGCTCGTCTGTGCACGCCCGGAGAGATTGCCGGACGAATGCAAGTGCACCAGCACATGAGCCTACCACACACATGCTCTGATGCACACACGGGATAGCTCGCTAGCGTCGCTCGCATATTGAACGTACCTGCTGTCCAGAATTGTCATTCAAAGGTTAGTTGACCTGTGGGAAGTTACTAGTGATAATGTGGTTTATAGACGATCACACGAACGTTGCAGGACCAATGACAATGACAATGACAGTGACAATGACAATGACGATGCGTGTTAGAGACAAACCCGTAGGAAGGCTGAAAGACCGATGGTTATTACTGCTGAGTCGTAGAGATGGACTGACCGAGGGTGTACCTTAGATGGTGATTGCTACTGTTTGAATCATAAAAGACGACCGTGGATAGCTGCAATCTGCATCATTTGAGTATTACAAAAGGTCTAATAAAGCTGCAGGATGATAGTGATGATAGTGATGATAGTGATGATAGTGATGACGACGACGTGAGGCATAAAAAGGCCTATTGTGGCTGCTATACCGATGATGATGGTGGTGATGATAATGTTGATGATGATGATTTGAGTGAGTCGTATAAAAGACCCCCAACGGGCTGCATGACCTTTGCTAAATCCTAAGCATTACACCCATGTGCGTAACGGGAATATTTAGAGGTGCTGCAAGAAGTCAAGTCAGGGTGGTATTTTATCCATATACACTACAAACAATGCAGTCCTAGACACGTGGAAAGGTTTATATTATTCGTCGGTTGTGGTTTGTTTCCGGAAGTTTGCATTGTATTTGTATTATCAACGTTTTCCATGCGTTGCTAGGTTACACACAGGAGTCAAGGTGCACACTCACAAACCACACCACGATGGCAAAACTGACGTCATTCTTCTTATCAACGTTTGCCTGCGTTTGCCATGTCACGTGGCTCACAGCTGCGACCGAGCGCAGTCATGCTGGTAAGGAATACAGTAGGACCTGTCTTGGGCGACCACCCTTTCTGCACAGCCAATGTGGCCTCTTAACACAGGTGGTCTCTCATAACAGGTTGCACGTAGAACAGTACCACTTGTATATATTTATGATTCTATGATACACATACATGGTGGCACATATTTTATTGGCATTTGTATTTCGTTACACGTGTGAAGTGTATTAGAAACACGAAAAACTCAATTAAAATGGGGAAAAATATAAATTGGCAATTAAATATAACTCGCCTGACAGTTGTATATAACAAAGTCATACACAGTCATTCACTTAATTAAACATTTATAATTAGCGAAATATAACTGACAACATAACAAAATGGAGGAAATCAGTGAATAACAAGAGGTATTCCACCAGGCGGATAATGGGGCACAGTAACTACAGTGCATAGTGATGTGTGGACCAATGTGTTTTTCTTTCGCTCGATCGAATTTTTACTGTCGGTGTCTTCCACTCACAGCAGGCCAAAGAAATGCTACCTGTGCGTGTTCATGGATATATTTAACGTATAAGCGGAACAACTGATGACCAAAAGAAAAGACGTTGTCGTCAGTACACACCGTAATGTTGGCTTATATCGTTCCCTCCGAGTACTTGACTGCGTTTTCGTCTATGCTTTGCTACTTACCCCAATACATGTAGCATATATATATATATATATATATATATATATATATATATATATATATATATATATATATATATATATATATATATATATATATATATATATATATATATATATAAATGTATACATGTACATGTATATTTATATGTACAGGTATATGTATTTGTATATATATATATATATATATATATATATATATATATATATATATATATATATACATGTATATTTATATGTACAAGTATATGTATTTGTATATATATATATATATATATATATATATGTATATATATATATATGTAAATATATATATATATATATATATATATATATATATATATATATATATATATATATATATATATATATATATATATATATATATATTCGCCCTTGTCTCGTTCACGTTGTAGACAATCGGAAGATATTTTGCTACTACAGCACTTCTGCTCAGAACAGGCGCGGCCTCGGAAAGTTCACTCCGGAAAACATTGACCCTGACCTTTGTACTCACGTGATATTTGCATTCGCCAAAGTTGTGGACAAGGGGGATTTGAAAGCAAGTAACTGGAACGACCTGCCCACGGACGATGGTGATGGTGAGTGACGGCGGGCAAGTTCGCAATAAAGTTATAATTCCTACCAATTATATTTGTATTGGTAAAGTCAAAGAACTGTTGTGTATTATACAAAAACTGTTAATAAAAGATAAAAATGCCGTCAGTGCTGAAACAGGTATCCCTGTTCTCAATATACATACCTGCTCGAAGAAGAGCCTATTATCCTGGGTAATATCACTGCTGTGACGTTGACTATGACCTCGCTGAAGTTACCAAATAGATTGTAGGAATTATTCATATAGCATTGTCTTTGGGGTATCCACCATCGATTGAGGAGAACAAAGGTTGTGAGCGCTCTGGTTATGCCCCGGTTGAAGCTAACTGCTTGAAAGGTGCATCCCCAAAGCCAAAGTTGGACGTCTTTATCCGCTAAGAATAACCAGCTTTTTCTGTGTCAGGCTTGTACGCGCGAACGACGGCCCTGAAGAAAAAGAACCCAAAGCTGCGGGTGCTGTTGGCGGTCGGAGGGTGGGTCGTGGGATCGGTGCCCTTCATACCCATCTCTAGCAGCCAGGAACACCGATGGCAGTTCGCCGAGAATGTTGTGCGCTACCTGCGAAAGTACGGCTTCGATGGCGTCGACATGGACTGGGAGTTCCCGGCCACTCGCGGCAGTCCGCCCGAGGACAAGTTCCGCTTCACAGCCCTGCTGAAGGTGAGGACGATGATAAGTTGTGAATTTTCGTAGAGGAGCGTTGTGAACCTTTCGTAGAGGAGCGTTGTGAACCTTTCGTAGAGGAGAGCACCGAAAAGCTCTAATGATCAAATACAATAGTTCGAAGATGTTGTACGGTCTCTCCGAACTGCGGTAATTACATGGGAAATTTGTCATCTTCTTGAGAATCAGGGCCTGACATTGTATATACGATCAATATATATATATATATATATATATATATATATATATATATATATATATATATATATATATATATATATATATATATATATATATATATATATATATATATATATATATATATATATATATATATATATATATATATATCAATATACAATATTTGAAGGTGGTCGCCTGTTGATAGTATGGTCAAAGGCTGTAAACTAGCATGGTAACTAAATCGTTTATCCGAATATGGTGGCGGCGTTCATACAAGTAAATAATAACATATACAATAAACATATATGAATATAATTAAATCTAAGTGCGTACAAATAAATTTACAAATAAAACCACTACGTATTTACACAATTAATTATATATATTTTAAACACTCCATGTCCATTAATTGTATAAAAATGTAAACGTTTTATTTGTAAATTTACTTATATTTCTTTATATTTAGTTATATTTATCTATGTTTACTTGTATATGTTATTATTTACTTTGTACAAAGGCATGTACAAAGACATATGGTACGCTGTTGTTGTGTGCGCATTACACATATTGTGCAGCGTATGACACTTTTTCGTCAGGAATTGCAAGATTCGTTCCGAGACGAGGCTCGGCAGACAGCCAATGAAAAACTGATACTGACAGTGGCGGCAGCTGGCGGATCGTATTTCATCAACAAGGCTTACGAGACAGCGGAGATAACCAAGTAAATCAAAGCATGGTCGACTTGTCACATACTTGTCACATACTTGTCACATACTTGTCACATACTTGTCACATACTTGTCACATACATTACTCGGACGAAATTACTATATAATTTTGTACAACCAAGCTGGTTTGACCAAACATAAGGAAAGCCGAACTCTGACCAAACATAAGGAAAGACGAAATCTATGCATTGGAATTACGTTTTATTTGGAATTAATAAATGTCTACATGAACGTATAATCTTTTAGTTTTTTAAGCATACCTAGTTAAAATCGTCAACAAGTTTGTTTCCAACTTTGAAACACCGGGAATATCTTCTTGTATTCGAAATTATATATAACTGCGGAAACATAGCGGAATAGAAAGTTGTAATCTGGTAAACGATCACGGGTCAGATTTTTCTCCTCTCCTATAACAACGTGTCAACAACACGGCACTGAGTTTATCCTGACCCAGCATTTTTGTTTCCTAGATACGTCGACTTTCTGCTTGTGATGACGTACAACTATCACGGTAGTTGGAACAAGTTTGTCGGCCACCATAGCGCGCTACATCCGCGCTCGGATGAGACGGGCAGTGAGCGAGAATGGAACCAGGCACGTTATCCCAGCGCTGATAAATAGCTCTGGCCATACTTAAGTAGCATGTACACGTGACTACACGAGGCTTTGAGTGACAATTAGAGTGAACGAAATGATTTAACACTATAAAGATGCAGGTGCAGGATTTTAGTTGAATGTGCATCGTTGAAGTCTTGCTAATTATAAATGTGTTGTGTTCAACTTAAAGTAGAATATAGAGTTATTCATGGTTTCGTAAAACATTTAGTGCAATTTCATCACTGTCGACAAGATTTCACGTATGCCTAGAAGTTATGCTAATACGGGTTTTCATCGTGCTGACGTTCACTGTTCGTCCGATAAGATTACTTATCGTGGTAAGCCCATAGCTATGTGTATGGCTATGTTGCTAAATTCACAATTTAACACATTAAACTTTTCCACCACACCTGTTTATAATAAAATTATTGACAACAATCCGAGAAAGGTATTGTCCGGACTGTCAATGACGACACATGTGTTTTAGGCATGGACCATCGATTTCTGGCTGAGAGCGGGAACGCCGAAGGAAAAGCTGATTGTAGGAATACCCACGTATGGCATGAGCTTCACCTTGGAAGACCCTGCCAAACATGACATGAGGGCGGCGGCCACGGGAGGAGGAAAACGGGGGAAGTACACTCAGGAGGAGGGTACGCTGGCCTACTACGAGGTAAGAGGGAGGAGGGTAATCTGGCCTACTACGAGGTAATAGGGAGGAGGGTAATCTGGCCTACTACGAGGTAAGAGGGAGGAGGGTAATCTGGCCTACTACGAGGTAAGAGGGAGGAGGGTAATCTGGCCTACTACGAGGTAGGAGGGAGGAGGGTAATCTGGCCTACTACGAGGTAGGAGGGAGGAGGGTAATCTGGCCTACTACGAGGTAATAGGCGGCATCAAGTTGTCTGATGTTGAACAGTTTTTAATGTGTACAAAATACAAATGACACATAGGCCTAGTGTTCCATGTTGTAAACCATGGATCCGCTAAAACAGTATTAATAAAGTAATGTTATCTTAAAAAGTAGGTGTTACCATGGAGACGCCCATTATGACAAAATTTGGTCGCTGTAGGACTTGTCTTATCGTTTTAATTTTAATAGACTTTTCAATTTTCGTTTGTATACACATGACATTAGATGCATAAAATGCAACAATTTGGAAGGTTACACTTTCGCTATAGAGCTGTGTGTCATACATATAGACCTATGACCACAGTTTACCTGATAGCACAAGTTTCACGTCTTCCCAGTTGGCGGGATATCGACCGATCTCCCGAACTGTAAAATCGTGAAAACGATATGATATGGTTCAACCGACTGTAGTGCTTTCTTGCGATTAAATTAAATTGCATCACAATTTTTCGTTTGCTTCTATTCGATATAATCCGGAAAATTGTCATTTTGTTTCAGTGTTTCCGACACAGGTTCTTTTTAAAGAAAGCTCCCTATTACATTTGGGACAACTGGTGATTCTGTTTTAATTATAGCTTCTTTGATGAAATAAAGTCATCAGATCGATCATACATATATGTGTAGTGCTCGTGTAGATATGTGAGAACTTACGCAACGGTTGGCGCCGGGTGTGGAGCGAGGAACAGAAGGTGCCGTACGCCTTCAGCGGCAACCAGTGGGTTGGATACGACGACCTCGACAGCATCGCCGCCAAGGTAAGCGGGGCTGGAGGGGGAAGGGCCTCATAGGGGAGGGGCTTTTTTGTGGGAGGGGCCTCATAGGGGAGGGGCTTCGAAGTAGGGTCGCAGGGTGCATGACAAGTAGGAGTGGTAATGAAAGAGACATGGGTGGAGTTGTACAGCTAGAGCAAGTACTTGTGCGTGGATGAAGCAGGTCAGCACGCACATTAAGTGGAATGTAGTATCTAAATGAAAACAACAGGATTTCCATAAATTGTTGTTATAAAAAAATAAGTAACATTTTACGTAACTTTAAATTCTCTTCTTTAAAATACAAGTGTCATTTCCTCGCAAGTTCCCAGCCCACGTTTATTTATTATCAGTGGGAGATTAACACACGCTGTTTACATATCAGTAATCTAACAAAGCAGGTAACCGTCTCTTTATACAACACTCTGTCTCTCAGGCAAGCTACGTGCGTCAACTCAGTCTAGCGGGCGCCTTCATTTGGTCCGTTGAGCTCGACGATTTCGCCGGAGTCTGTAACCAGGGTAAATACCCTCTGCTATCAACTATCGCCCGGGTCCTGCGTTCGGACGACCAAAGGAGTGCGGGCGATGTCGATGGCGGGTTTTCCCGATACGGCAGTGACCTGAAAGCATCACACGAGGCGAGACACTACGACAGTCCTTCCCCAGTGACGACATCGCCGTCAAGACTGCCTCGCGGTCGTAGCGAGGCGAGACGAGGATTCTCGCCTTACGGTGACGATCACAGCCGATCTCGCAACTTCAGGACATACGAGAAAGCCTCTGAATATGGCGATCATTACCAAGATGGAGAAGACACGCAGAGAGCTGATGGCAGTCTCAAGGCGGCGACTTCGTACGGTGATTCGCGGGGTGAAGCCCTCCGCAATAAGTACCTACCTACGTCGCACAAGGCCTACGGCGACATGTCTCTCAGAGACCACCTGTCGCACACCGAGTCACCGGGGACTACAAAACATCGCGTCGGGTCGTCAAGGTATTGAGCTTGTACAGTACACACTATATAATTACATTTTTGGAAGTTGCATACACATAGGACATGGAAACATGGACGAAGTATATGAAATGGGGGGTGATATGTAGGACAACACAAGAAAATGACTTAGGAGTAACATTTAGTGCTGACGTGAAAGTTTCAGAGCAACGTAGGAGTGCTGCTTCAAATGGAAATCTAATTATGAGAACTATCACGTATAAGGAGAAACAGGTAATTGTGCCCCTGTACAAAGCAATAGTTAGACCACATTTAGAATATTGTATACAAGCATGGAGCCCATAGACAAGCTAGAAAAAATATAACGAACACCAACTAAAATCATTCCAACATTGAGAGACCTTAGTTCTGAAAGCCGCTTATTACAATGTGGTCTGACAACACTAGAGACCAGGAGACTCAGAGGAGTCCAAATAGATATGTTTTAAATAGTGAATGGCTATGAGGATATTGATAAGAAGATATTCTTCAAACTCAAAGAAGGCAGTAGAACCAAAGGACACAAAGCAACATTACTTAAGGAACTGTGTAGGTTGGACAAGAGAAAGTACTCTTTCTCACAGAGGGCGATAAATGTATGGAACAAACTGCCAAATGATTGTGTTAATGCTGGTAGTGTGAATATGTTAAAAAATAGAATTGACATATATCTGATAAGGCCGGGCTACACATAAATGATAAATTGTTGGACTCTCGATAAGCCAGTGGCTTCCTTGTCCACTTATCTTCTGGAACTTGTTCTTTAGGATGGCAATCTTAAATCTTGTTAAATAATTAATTAACAAACACGTAGCAAATAGGGGAGACCGGAGCTAGTTGTCGCAATTTTCAGTTAAAGTCACTTCTTGTATAAAGTGTGTTAAATGCATTATTTCTGTCAACGTATACATTAAATGTATTATTCGTGTTAACAAAGCAAAATTAATGTACCATATCATTGATAATCCCAGGCGCGGTCAACTGTAACAACTACTAAGTTGCTACATCATACGGGGCACGTTGTTACAGCAAAGAACGTGTGGATCGCAAAGCAAGGGTCACTCGTACATGTTACTGCATTAATTGGAGTGTGTGTGTGTGTGTGTGTGTGTGTGTGTGTGTGTGTGTGTGTGTGTGTGTGTGTGTGTGTGTGTGTGTGTGTGTGTGTGTGTGTGTGTGTGTGTGTGTGTGTGTGTGTGTGTGTGTGTGTGTGTGTGTGTGTGTGTGTGTGTGTGTGTGTGTGTGTGTGTGTGTGTGTGTGTGTTTGGCTGGGCCATCGGTACGAGCCACCCGAGCGTTGTTACAGTTGTAACAACTTGCCCCACACACAAAAGTTTGATACGTCACCATAGTCTCCATTGGTTTTCTCCTATTAGTAGTAGTAGCAGTAGTAGTAGTAGTAGTAGTAGTAGTAGTAGTAGTAGTAGTAGTAGTAGTTGTAGTAGTAGTAGTAGTAGCAGCAGCAGCAGTAGTAGTAGTATTAGTATTAGTATTAGTAGTAGTAATAGTAGTAGTAGTAGTAGTAGTAGTAGTAGTAGTAGTATTAGTAGTTGTAATAATAAACTTCTATCGCGCCAATATCCCCAGGATGATGAGCTTAGAGGCGCGCCAAAAAAGAATCATTAAACATAATCGTGAACAGGGACGCATAAAAGTCATTATCAGAACGAGGGTCAAACGAAGATTTATGGTGGAAATGCAATTTGGAATTAATGACCTGAGTTTTTTTTTCGGAAGGTACATATCGTTTCAGATGTTTTCAAAGTGATGTTGAGTTCATTCCAGACCCTAGGTGCAGCGACAAAGAAAGCATGTTTGCCCAAGTTAAGCTTAGTTTTAGGAACAATAAGTTGTTGTGAAATGGATGATCTGAGCTGCATAGGGATATTTGAAATATGCAGGAGACTAGCCAAGTATAATTTGTCCTTGGATGTCACCAGGTACTACGACGACAGACGACGGGACATGCAGCATTACGAGGACGACAACGTGGGAACAGACGACAGTTGGGGACAGGACGGCAGGAAGGGTGCAAACAGGGAGAGTGCAAACGTGTGGGGCGCAAGCAAAAAGGAAGCGCCCTCGATGACGTCACACCCGGCTCTGTCCCCCGACTTCCGTCATCAAGGGTCAAGGTCAGACGACAGAACAGCAGCGGCGAACAGCAGGCACTACAGGCGCCAAGGTGACTAACTTATTGTTGATATATTTGTTGAAAAATAGGCGTCCTTCTGGTCCAGTCTAAAACTCTCTAAAGCACATTTGGTGTTTTTCAGGCTTTCTTGTTTCCCCATTTCTCTCTTACAATATACCCCCTATAAGTGTCAGAGTTAAACAAATTTTAACAATATTAGTTAACAAGATTTAACAGGATTTGCCATCCAAGCCAAAGGCCCAGAAGGCAAGTGGACAAGGAAGCCATTGGCTTATCGAGAGCCCAACAATGTTCAGCTACTTATAGCCCGCCCTCCTGAGATATGTGTCAACCTTGTTTTCAAACATATTCACGCTGCTAGCAGTTACACGATCCGTAGACAATTTGTTCCATTCGTTTATTGCCCTATATGAGAAAGAGTATTTCCTGATATCCAATCTACACTGATCCTTTACTAATTTTACGTCATGTCCTCTAGTTCTGCTATGAGTCTTGAGTGAGAAAAACATATTTCAATCAATATTTTCATACCTATTCAATATCTTAAAAACTTCAATCTGATCTCCTCTTAACCTCCTTGTCTCTAGAGTTATTAAACCACATTCTTTCAGGCGTTCTTCATAACTAAGGTCTTTCAGTTCTTGAATCATTGCAGTTGCTCCCCAATGAATGCGTTTCAAATTTCAGTATGTAACTTGTTATATTGTCGTCGAAGTCATTGATATATATATATATATATATATATATATATATATATATATATATATATATATATATATATATATATATATATATATATATATATATATATATATATATATATATATATATATATTAAGAATAATAAAGGTCCGAATACTTATCCTTGTGGTACCCCACTCAAAATTGATTTCCAGTTTTAAACTTCTCCATGTATTACAACACGCTGTCTTTTGTCAGTCAGCAATTGTTCTATCCAGCCAATTGTGCCATCCCCGATACCATGGCCTTTTAATTTAAGTAGTAATCTTTGATGTGGCATTTTGTCAACAGATTTCTGAAAATCTATGTAGATAATATCTACTAGCGATCTCTCGTATATCCACTTATGTTTTAACTATTTTACTACCATCAGGTAGGCCTAACGTAGAATACCCATTTCTGCTCTGACCTGTATTGTAATTAACATTATGAATGTTTACTGATATATTTCTCATTAAGGATTCAGCTGTTCCTACCCCGGACTGTTTGCGGACTCCTCGTCTTGTGCCGCCTACTTCATTTGTGTTCGTCATGGCGGTCGCTGGTTCAACTTCCGGCTACGCTGTCCCACTGGGTTTGCCTACAAGTCAGAGACTTCCGGCTGCGGCCGTGACGTCACGTGTCATCACTAACCAGCGCAGAGGACATTTTATTAGATGTATATTGACAGAGTTAACAATAGTAAACCCATGGCATTAATTTGTCTAAATAGAGGGAACATGTGTGCGACCATTGATAATCGATCAGACACACAAACTACGGATGTAGTGTGTTCATACAACTGACAATGTTAGTTTTGTACGAACCAACTGCTGGATTGAACATCACATATTGGATTCATGTATGGTGTATAGCAACAGGCACAATGATCCCCGTTTTACAAACTGTATAAAATAAAATTACTGAGACAACAACAAAAGATATTTTGTAGTAAACTCAGAGCTCAGAGTGTGGCTTAGACCGTGTGTTCGTGTGCTTGGTATGTCACCAACCCGTGTGCTTGGTATTTCACCAACCCGTGTGCTTGGTATTTCACCAACCCGTGCGCTTGGTATTTCACCAACCCGTGTGCTTGGTATTTCACTAACCCGTGTGCTTGGTATTTCACCAAATAGTGTGCTTGGTATTTCACCAAATCGTGTGCTTGGTATTTCACCAACCCGTGTGCTTGGTATTTCACCAACCCGTGTGCTTGGTATTTCACCAACCCGTGTGCGTGGTATTTCACCAACCCGTGTGCTTGGTATTTCACCAACCCGTGTGCTTGGTATTTCACCAACCCGTGTGCTTGGTATTTCACCAACCCGTGTCCTTTAAGGCGATGTCACCATACTTGATATGCTACTCGATTCTCTTGTTCACTTTCTCGCATTGCTGTTTTTCGGAGAACATTTTAATGTAGTCACAAGTTCAGGAGGGTCCTGCGTGCGTATTACCACGTGGGAATCCCTACGGCGAGTCCCCGGATGTTTACAAAACATTTGTAAATATAATGTTTGCCTACAAAGACAAATGTGGTTTATCTATTTAGCATACAGTTATGTATACTAGTGCCTGAGGTGACAACGACGTTCTGATATGTAGTTATATCATCAGGTAACCGAATGTCGGAATGCCACCGAATTACCGACGGGTGCGATAAATGTCGGATAAGGAACGTCCGATGCCTTGCCTTAGTTGTCACACCAGCAAAGCACCCATGTCGGGCAACTAACGCTCGAACAACCGACATTTGTTTGCTAATGCAGCCGTACAATCAGACAACTGGAGGCCAGACACAGCCGCACAGCCGGGTAGATGAAGTGTTGACGTGTCGCCGTTCAGCCGCAGGGCTTGTACAAGGACTGACGTCCTCGCTCGAAATATCTGTCGCCAAACTGGTTGTCTGTCGCCACAGTGGCTCTCTGTCGCCATTTGTGGCTCTCTGTCGCCACAATGGCTGTCTATCGTCATAGTGGTTATCTGTCGTCACAGCGGCTGTATGTCGTCACAGTGGCTGTATGTCGTCACAGCGGCTGTCTGTCGTCACAGTGGCTGTCTGTCGTCACAGCGGCTGTCTGTCGTCACAGAGTACGTATGTTCCCAACACCGTGCTGCTACATTAGCTGCACCAACTAACATACCTACTTAAATGCCCCCCCCCACACACACACATGCGCATTCAATGTCATAGATCATCGTACTGTCAAATGAATTTGTTTAAGTTGTGCCACTCCGCAAACGTTACGCAGTGTGTGCATTTATTTCAGTTGTGTATTTACTTCGACCCAGTGCGCACACCCACCCACGTCATACACCATTCGAAAGCGCTACGTCTCATCGTCGTAGTGAGGCACTATTAGCCAAGTCCGTTAGCGACGTATCTGGATGGTACCGGGACAGGCCGGATAAAAGCATCACACGTTTTTCTCTGCTTCCGTAGGTTGCTAGCGATAAAAAAACGTTATTGGCAACTCAACTGAGTTGGATTCACATCACTGTCAGTAGAATAATACATGTACAAACAATGATCATACAATCCTATCTTTTAGAAAGAAGTAGAGAGCTAGTTTATGGGATCAGAGTTAGATCAGGGATATACATCAAGCACCTCACCGGCAAAGACATTACTTTGGCCCACACAGTGAGGCAGTCACACGTCGCTGCACACGCTGCTGCTACGAGCCGTCTTTCAACACGCACCCACACACTGTGTGTACACATTGCGGTGTAGTCATATTCCAATGCATTCAGAGATTGACTTGTGCTAGTTATGAAGGCTGTGGCCAGCCAGTAGCAGCTACAAGGAAGTACACTGTTGTAGCGTTCACAGCTGTGACGTAAATGTTCACAAAAGAACTGTACTCTGTATTAAATCCTACCGCCGTTTAACTCGCATTTAACTAGGCTGCTGAAACTACCTAATATCAGTGTATTTGTGCTTGGAGATGAGTTGGTATTATAAAACTTCAACCAGATAACCTAACAAAAGCAGTACATCCAATGAAAGACTATTTATGGATTCAAGCATAGCAGTAAATAACAATAAATAACTACCGTTGTCGTTTTTTAAATACATAACCAATATACGGATCAGAGGCCAGTGGTGCAAGCAGGCGAAGGAACCTAGAAAGAGGCGCGTGGATGTCAGCGCCTGAGAGGAGATACGGCCAGATGGTCCACAAAGTTGGCATATTAATATATATATAGATAGCTTACTCCTTACGAAGCGAATTGCATGTATTGTAAAACATCATTGTCCAGATACAGGTATAAGCATAATATAAGCATAACTTGACAAAGTTCGCGGCGGTGGTGGCAGCACTAATATAACAATAATAATAAGAACCCCCAAAAAAACACACACTGATAATAATAATAATGTATTCACACAAATGCATGAATCAATACAGAATGCAATTGAAGATGGTTCGCTGGAATAAGTAATCACTTGTCAAGCTAGTGACTCGATATACTTACTATAGTTAGTTCTAATATGTTTAATATGTTTCTTTAGTGCTGAACACAAATCTATATGTATAAACGTCACCATTACCAACATGTTAATACTTCAGTGTCTTTTATTGCTATACGATTTTTCAAAATGTAATGTAAGTGCAATAGTTGAGGAAAGTCTTATATAATCATTCTACGTCCCTATTACCACTAACAAGAAAATGCATTGTTAGTTTGTAAACTACATGTTCTACAAAAATTATGTATTTTGGAAGTAGACATGTGGTTGGTTGTATGCGGTGTACATATGTTCATGTATCCACTGGTGCAAAATGCATGCATTTCATAACTACCGCCCAACATCTAGACAATGGCGGTGTCTCCGTCTTCCATGGCAACTTCCTCGACAATAATGCGGGACGTTGTTCCATAGCCGGTGTCGCTGTCGCCGACGTTGTAAATATTCTGGTTGGTGCAGTCTCCAACATTCCACGCGACGTTCAAATGCCCTGAACCTACACCTCGGCAGTAGCCCTCCACTGAAATAAAGCGATATCTTTACTGTAGCGGTAACTACAGCGTGATGCTTTTCAGAAATCGGTGTACATACATGCATGCATACATGCATACATACATACATACATACATACATACATACATACATACATACATACATACATACATACATACATACATACATAAATACATACATACATACATACATACATACATACATACATACATACATACATACATAAATACATACATACATACATACATACATACATACATACATACATACATACATACATACATACATACATACATACATACATACATAAATACATACATACATACATGCATGCATACATACATACATGCATACATACATACATAAATACATACATACATACATACATACATACATACATACATACATACATACATACATACATACATACATACATACATAAATACATACATACATACATACATACATACATACATACATACATACATACATACATACATACATACATACATACATACATACATACATACATACATTGCAATCTCCACAAAGTGCAAGGTGTACAAGGCGGTTGTACTGCCAACACTACTGTACTCAGCTGAGACGTATACTCTCTACCGTCGCCACATCAGAAAACTTTCCCAAGTGCATCTCCGGCATCTACGACAAACCCTTCGGAGATCATGGAAAGACCACATTTCAAATATAGACGTGTTGAGACAGGCCAACATGTCAAGTATAGAAGCCATTCTGACTGCAGTCCAACTCCGCTGGACTGGACATGTCACCCGAATGAGCAGCGACAGACTCCCAAAGGCGGTGTTCTATGGGAATTATCCAGCGGGAAACGCCTTCGTGGTGGACAACGTTTGAGATACAAAGGTGTGCTAAAAAGACATCTCAAAACAACACACATCCCTGTTAACACCTGGGAACCTATTGCGCATGACATACAAAAGTGGAGGCGGGCCATACATCAGGGAAAGATCCATATAGAAGAAAAGTTAACTCAAAAATATCAACATGAGCATAATCGTCGGCATGGCCTTCTAGGTGCTTCTATACCTACCGTCTTTTGCGATGACTGCGGCAGAGGTTTTGTGGCACAAATAGGCTTAAATTCTCACCGAAGAGCAAAGCACAAGGATAGCCCCCTTCATTGATGTCATCAGCGAAAACAATGGACAGCAAAGAAGAATACATACATACATACATACATACATACACAGGCACACACGCGCACACGCGCACACCCCCACACGCGCACGTATGCACGCACGCACGCACGCACGCACGCACGCACGCACGCACGCACGCACGCACGCACACACACACACACACACACACACACACACACATATATATATATATATATATATATATATATATATATATATATATAGACGGTATTTGACCAATTACGTTTGATGATCCGCAGATCGTCCATCTAAATAACACAAGGAACAAACGGATGGGATACTATTTGGAAATATATCTGCTTCGTGACATATCTATTAACACACTATAAATCGCAAGTATTATTCATTTGCATAAAATGTAGAAATTTGGTTTATAAACTGTATTTAACAAAACCCTTAAGTTTAATGAAGCATTAAGAGTGCTAGAGAACACAATGTTATTGTCCAAGTAGAATATAATTTAATTCGACGAGACTGTAAATATAGCATATATAATACATTGTATGTATGAGAACGCATAAATGCAAACCTACCATATGCCGGTCTGTGTACGTTGGTGCCTCTAGTACGGACTGTTAGCATGGCGTCGATGGTCTTCGGTTCGCTGCATTCCTGCCCGTTGATAGAAAAGAACCAGCGGCGACAAGAACTGCCCTTGGGGCCGGTATGAGTCAGCCGCAAGCCACCGTTCCACACGACACGCAGCACTGTGTCATCCCGCTTTTTGACGAACGCACACATCTGTAGCAATAATGAAGATATGAAACATTAGCATTGACATATCGGTACTACGACAACAGCTGGGCGCGGAAAATCTAGTAATAAGAGTGGACAGCCAATTCGAGGCCTCCGACCATATGAGCAAGCCTATCATGTTGCGTTTATCGGGAGCCAAGTCGTTTGGTCTGCAAGGCTCCGGTAGGAGAGGGCATTCTAGTAAATGTTGCATTATTTGGGGTTCAATGTAACATTCTGTAACGTTGCTGAGCCCTCCCGAACGCATGATGTTGATCTGGTGATGGCGTGGTCCGTTAGTAAACGAACGTGCGTAACGCGTTTTAACGTACAGGTGTTTGTCATAGGCGAGACATTCCTCTTGCGGGTGCAGACATTTTGAGCTAAATTCGTCATCCCTGATAGTTCAGCCCAGACAGTTTTGAATTTGTGGGGGGGGGGGCTTTTAGTGGGGGCCTCGTACAAATGTAGGCCTACCGCTCGTACCATGCCTAATCCGACAATGGCAAGACTATACGATTGATTGAATAAACCATTATAATAAACAATTCGGTCATACCATTTACCAAAAGATTATAAATTCTACATTGTTTATGCCATTATCGATATGAATTATTCATTTGTGATGCCACTGCAGCTGACGCTGTTGTTTCAATGACAAGAGAACTCACCAAAATCAGACCATGTTCCTTGTGGTCACCTCCACCAGGACGCATTGAACACTGTTTCAAATTGACAGCCGATATGTCACTCCCTCCGACAGCGCCTGCAATGACGGTAAATGGTAAAGGTAGGCCTACGCGACCTGGAGTTAAACTGTTGTTTCCCATTGACCGCTATTTCAAATTATGAAGCCGTGTTAAATGAAGCTAGTGGCCAGTGCGTTCCTATGATTACAGCTATGTCCACAGTTCTTAGTGATACATGAATGAGTATGCGTTTACTGGTGCGTGCTGTCTCGGTTGTCGCTGATTGTCCGCGCAGAGTTGGTTCAATACGGGCACAGATTTGCATGAAAACCGCATATTCTATTAAGCATGTCAAATTCAGCCGCAACCAGCAGGCATATGGAATAGTTGTTAACATTTTCATTCAAAGTCACTTTGTGTTAAAAGTATGTTAGATGCATTATTTCTGTCAACGTATACATTCAATTCATTATATGTGTTAATAAAATGCGCCATACCATTGATATTCCATGTTGTAGTTAGGTAGATATATGAAGTTTCCTAGGCGCGGTCGACTGTAATAACTAGCCCCGTAAGCGGGACAAGTTGTTAAATCATACGGCGCACGTTGTTACCGTAAAGAACGTGTCGATCGCGCAACAAGTGTCACTCGTACACGCTACTGTTATTACTACATTACTTGGATTATACACCCTTATACATCTTATACACAGTTTGCATAACAATGTGGGTGTTCACAGCTTCATGTATTAAACTTTTCATTTTTAGTTACCAAAGGGACTTAATTCCCCGGATTCATACAAAACAAACAATTGTGAGTGGAATATGAATTATTGAATGGATTATGAAATGCGACTTCTACTTGATTGAATGATACACACACGTACGCACTCACGGACACACGCACGAACATCCACATTTAAATGAATCGTGCAGTATTGATTAATTGCTCAAATAGGGCTCTGCCGTAAACATTTGACAAGATTGAACAAGATTGCCATAGAAGGCAAAACACCTAGATGGCAAGTGGACAAGGAAGCCATTGGCTTATCGAGCGTCCAACTATTTTCATGTATGTGTAACCCGAGATATTTGTTAATTTTGTTTGACGCTGCATCTACAGTAGTGGGTATAAACCAGTACGCCAGGCTTCACAAGTAAAATAAAGCGTTCACACGTCGTAGTTAAATAAGTTTTGTTCTTTAGGTCATTATCAACACACCACTCGCTGACTGACCCATCAGTACGAGCCGCCTGAGCGTTGTTACAGTTGTTTACAAACAACAATGTTTGCAGTTGAACGCACGTGGACGAAAACAAATCCTGTTTCGTAAGTTTAACTTCTACTTAGCATAACCCCTTATACTATATAGTAGACATGTTTCAACTTTCATTCACGAAACCTAAAAAGTGGCTGCCTGAAATGATATTATGCGGGCATCAGGTATAGGTTCAAGTACTCGAGTACTTGAGAACTTGTGTACTTAAAGTACAGCAAGTATTGTACTTGGACTTGTACTTGCCATTTTGCTGAGTGCAGTACTTGTACTTGTACTTGACCGTCAAAGTACTTGGACTTGGCAAGTACTTTCCCAAGTACTGTTTATGTTTTCATTAAATATTTGGCTCTATCTCAAGAACTGAGAAAAATTACTGTATGTTTACTGTTGTCTTTCTTTCTCACAAAGCGTCATGACATGAAACATAAGTGGTACAACATATAACTGCAACAAAATGACCGTATGTTTATTGTTGTTTTGCACACAGCATCATAACAGGAAACATATAATGATGGTGCAATGTTTACAATAATAAGTGGTAATACTACATAGTTAATACACTGTAATGATGTTCACATTAAATGATCACACTGTTCATGTTATGTCTGTCAATAATAGCTAAGCGCAATGCTTGATGTTGAATGGTTTATAAGCATAATTATGACAAATATGTATTTTATTCATGGACAAAATATATACATCAGACCTAAGGCGGAAGTAATTGGTACTCGTGTACTCGTACTCATACTCATACATAATGGACTCAGATTTACGAGTACATCACGAGTACATCTAAGTACTTTCTCAATATATGCTGTGAAAATTAATTTTATTTATAGTTAACAAAATGAAACTTTCCTGAAGTATTTGAATGAACTATTTTTTTATACTTTATTATTTCTGACTGATTACCCCCTTACCATCCCATCCACATAGTACACCCCCATTCTCCAATAACCATGACTATGATGCAAAAAAGGCAACAGGCAGCATTTTTTCCCAGTCAGAAATACTCTGTTAAGCAAACAGATGTAGGCTTCCAGTTCATGCCATAATCTGTTTATTTAATTAAGCCACTAGGATGTCCACAAAGGGCCTTAAATGCAGTTGATGCAGTCAGGAGACCATGCCACTCAGCACTGGCTAACAGTGCTAACTGCTAAGAACTGCCAGCTGAGGCTTTCTCTTATAGAGAAGTAAGGTGACTTAAGTGAGACTGCCTCCTACGCCAGTATAATCTGGTGCAAGCAGTCTGACTAAAAGGGGGATTTTGAGCCTGTTGTGTTGGCTTGTTCTAACACTCTCAACAACCAGTAATCTAAGATCAGAAGATATAAATTGCAAACTTCTAATACAAACATAATTGCAAATTGCAAGACTGCTTTTGTGCACCAAAAGAAGACAAACTGAACTGATGCATAAGCACGTAAATTGGCATCATGCAGTCTTTATTGCAAACAAGGCCAAACAAACTTTTCAAATTGCCACACATCCCCTTTGTTGCAATTTGGACAAATATTCTCACCTCTACCCCTTGAAATGATGTACATGTTTGGGGGGCGGGTGATGTTTATTCTCTGGTAGACTAACTACACAGCTATTTTACCATGTCTGTATGTTTGTATAATGGAGGGGTTTTGTAAAAGGTAACCGTATGTTTGGGGTTCCCATTTGTTTGTAGGGGTAGGCATTCATCTGTCTTCAAGTATAAATAACATGATATGTATTGCGGCAAACCATAATTATGTTGTATGAGACCCTGCTTTACAAAGTCTGTTGCAACTATCGGAAATAGTTTCCTTAAAAAAATGCAACAAAATAAATGATTAATTTAAGATGATCCTTATTTAATTCATTGATTATACTATATCTGCTGTCCAGATCTGGAGAACTCCTAACTGACCCCTGATTGCAATTGCTAACAATTACTCAAGTGCTTCATAACAATGAACTCAGTGTGGAGACATGCATGCCTACGTCTGAGAGAGCAGGGACTGAGGGAGCAGGGACTGAGAGAGCAGGGACTGAGAGAGTAGGGACTGAGAGAGCAGGGACTGAGAGAGCAGGGACTGAGAGAGCAGGGACGGAGAGAGCAGGGACTGAGAGAGCAGGGACGGAGAGAGCAGGGACTGAGAGAGCAGGGACTGAGGGAGCAAAGATAAGAGAAATGCTAAACAAAGAAATGTAGCCAGTGTATTGGCAGGTAACAAATCCCCTTGCTGGTTGCTTTGTTTTAATTGAAGTGCAACCAGAATGATTTGATGCAAAATGCCAATATTGTATGCCTTGACCTAAACAATGAATAAATGCATAATACTGCTGTTTTTGTGTTTTCATCGCTTTGACTTTTTGACGATGTACTTGACTGTACCTGACAAAATTTGTACTTGCCTCTATTTTTAAGACGAGTACTTGGACTTGGACATGTCAAAACTTAAAGTACTTGTACACTCTGTACTTGTACTTAAGCACATTTTTGTCCACACCTCGTTAATTTCTTAACACCCGACGTTTTGGACTGTGCGTCTGCTGGTGGACTTCGAACCAACTACTGTCAATGATATCTCCATATGTGTGCTATGTTTTCGTAAAACGACTGGGTTACAGCAAAGTATTTTCTCATTACGTCTGAATGAGGGCCTACCGGCTTCAATGACTGCAATTTTCTGTCGAAGTTTTGCGTTCTCCTTACGGACTTCGTTCACGTCGTTTACCAGTTTAACGATGTCGACTGGTGCGTTTCTCAGTTGCCATGCCAGAAGCTTGACTTGGGCCTGTAAAGCGATCAGCGAACTTTTCAATAACTGATCTTCCCCGGAGGTTTGCCGGCAGTCACCCACCGGCACATTGAAAGTGTACGAGCAGTGCGAGTCTTCTGGCGTCGCACTTTCACAGTCTGCCACACACAAGACGACCAACAATAAGCCAACATGTAGAATCGTCTGCGCCATGTTGTCTTCCCACCAATTTGTATATGTGCACAACAACCGCGGCTGTCGATCGTGCGTCACACTCTCCCCTCAGTAAATCTGAATAGGCAACCGGACGTTTTGCGTCACCTGGCTGTGTAGTCCACGAAGGCGTGGTCTCGTCGTTACCCACTGTCACCACTCCATTTTTGTGTAGGCGTTCCCGTGAAGCGCAAGCAGCCAATCAGCGTCATCATCGAGATTATACTCTAACGATTTTTTGCCTGACTTAACTTTTTTGTCTGATAGTTATGTCAATATAATAAAAGTTTACAGTTAATTTGAACTGCATCGTATCAACTGGTAAAATTCCCTCTTATTTTATGAATTAGCCAAATGCCCGGATACCATCGATACAGGTCCCACTGCATGGCAACCTTCCCCTGCAGGTTTCGAAATGTCTTTTTCTGGTGCCTTCTCAGTTTCCCCGCTGACACCAGTCGCAGGGTGAGTTCAATCTGAGAAACATTAAGCTCACACTTTCATATATGGACGTAAGAAATATTGAGTTTACTCTGTGATCTTTTGGTCCTTCTATATTTGGAATGCATGACGTTACTTGAAATGAACATGGCAACATTGTGTTCAGGTTTAAATTAAATTACACAATTACACTTATAGTAATGATTTTTGTGGCATTGTCAGCTATAGTGTGGAATTGCCTACCTGTGCAGCTTCTTCGTACAGCTGACTAGTCAGCTGATAGAATGGCATCTGCTGCTTGGCCTTCGTGTTGAATCCGTGATGCCAACCTTCTACGTCGTTGTTTGTCCGGACGCTCTGCCCGAACACTGACCAGCTGGTCGGAGGCCACATTCGACTTGCAATCCACGTCTCCTTGATGTACGCATCTAAACATAACGGTAGAATTATATACATGGTATACCGATAGATATCCGGATATTATTATTATTATTATTATTATTAAATGTTCTATAACCAAGATTATGAATGCAACGGCATTGCTGAAAAATCTGCTCTCAGCAATCGATCAATCATAAGCTTATTTCCAACATAAAACATTATTAATTTTAATTATTACCAAATACAGCACCACTGCAAAAGACAATACCTAAAGTTTCCAGTGGCCCTGCTCTGGCCTTGCGCTCCAACACACCAAATACTGGGATGATATGCTCGGCTGGCAGCAAAGGCAGCGCCATCAGCTTGTGCACGTACATGAATGTTGCGTTGTGCTCGTGATACGCGCGACGCAGACCCAATTCTTGTGCCTTCCTCCACACGGGGAGCGGTGGTCTAATGGTTAGAGCACCCGCCTGTCGATCGAGAGGACGGTGGTTCGATTCCACCTCCGCCGTTTCGAAGCTTGGGCAATTTCGTTCACCCCACTTTGCCCGTGTCTTTCGGAAGAGACACTAAAAGCCGTTGGTCCAAACTCCTGCGTTAGCTCAAGATTGGGCTGTTTGGAGTATAACTACTTGAGACTTGAGACGGCTTGCCCCCAGTGGAAAGCGCAGCCCTGGCAACGGATGTCTGGCATCACACGGTCTGCTGCTCTCCAGGCTGCTCGCTCAAAATCCATTACGATCTTAGCAACTGCCGGGGTACCTGTGACAGGGTCAGTCATTATGGAGTGTTCGTTATCATTTCGAAAAAAAAATTCTTTGGCATTGTCGTCGCATATGATAACGTAGTCGTTTAACGGGATATTGGTGACGTCATTGCGGCACCTATATATATATCGGCTAAGAATAAGATCATGACCGATCATCAAAAAAACATCTTTATTGATTTGAACATTGTTTATTGTAACAATAAATACATGATACATGCAACTTCTTGTATCGATAAATATGGCCTATATTACTATAACAAGGCCCGTAATAAAAGACAGGCCGAGATCACTGCTGTACAGTACAACCCGAATTCACTGCCGCACAGGCCGAGGTCACTGGCCGAGTTCACCAAAACAGGCCGAGATCCCGAAAGGCCGAGATCACCGGCAACGTCGTAATTAGCTACTTATATATGCACCTCACATACATAAATAGAACAACCGTTAGTTTGTAGGGGATGATTAATGATGTAACTAAGTGATGCACCTAGAATCTGAGGTAATATTCGTCCATTCACGTTCAATCCACCAGATGGCGGAACTGTCTCTCAGCTGTCAAGATGGCTGCGCCCACAGTGGCTGGATTTGACGGCTGGCTTTCAAAAAAGTTGCTTCAAATTAACCCAGATGTTGACTTGGAAGTTTTTGTTTCGTACATCAGAAGCATCGTCGAGTCTGAAGACGATTTCGAAGAAGCATCTGAAGCGTTGAATGGAATTCTAGGAGAGATTGTGGTAAGGCGGCGATGTGGCGTAACTTAAACACCATTACCATATCTCATACGTTGACTTAGACTTTGATGATGAGTGAATGTTGACTTAGACTTTGATGATGAGTGAATGTTGACTTAGACTTTGATGATGAGTGAATGTTGACTTAGACTTTGATGATGAGTGAATCTTAATTTTAATCAATAACAATGTAACACGCAGTACTGTTCGTAAGAAACGAATCCACATATAAAATGCACTTTGTCTACACCAACGGTAACTTGGTAAACTTTCCATATTTCGTATCATTTCGTGCAGGGGCAGGATATACATTCATTCCGACATATTTGTGATTGGCAGTTGCTTATTTACACGTTATGCTATGGCAAATTGTGGTGTTGCTGGAAGCTGCAGCATACCCGAAGTTGAGCTATCCTTTCTAACGTATTTACGACCATAGAGCCGGTGTTTTCTTGGTAGGGCAACTGCCCCATATATATATATATATATATATATATATATATATATATATATATATATATACGGCTGATCCAACATCCCCTTTGGCTTAGCTTGGTATTGTCTCGATTCTTCTTCCTTTTAAAATTAATTCTTGTTGTCTCTAGCCAATGAGGAAGAATTCTTCTTGTCTCTAGGCGATGAAATAGGATTATTGTTGTCTCTAGACTCTAGTCGATGAGGAAGAATTCTTGTTGTCTCTAGCTGATGAAGAAGAATTCTTGTTGTCTCTAGTTGATGAAGAAGAATTCTTGTTGTCTCTTGTCGATGAGGAAGAATTCTTGTTATCTCTAGACTCTGGGGAAGGATTCTTGTCTCTAGTCGACGAGGAAGAATTCTTCATCCAGCTGTGTGCTTTGTTTCTCCTCTATATTCACTTCTGTCATGTAGTTGTCGAGAGGAAATGTCTTGGCCCAGGTCCTATCGCAACAAATAGTCTTAAGAGATATGTACATACCATTAATTTATGAACTGTGCCTGCGAGTGGCACTTTCTGGGACCAGTCTAGTTAGTTCAGGAGTTAGTGATATGACTATGGATCAATAATTATTAGATTATATTACATTATTCCAATTAAATACCAATAATATAATATAACAATTCCAACTCAAAAATACCAGTCCCCCCAATTTTTTAAAATAAAATACCAATTCTATATCGAAATAACAGTATATATATGAACTTTTTTAATTAAAGGGTTGGGCTCTTGTAAGTGTATTTAGCCCTGTGATGCATGTAATAGTGTAACAGTCTGGGTGCCAAAAAATTAAATGTGAGGATAAAACCAGGGTAGTTAAAAATATATACTAGTGCGCATGATTCATGATAGGTGTTGCATGATTGATACTGGCTTAACCATGTATGAAACAGCTTGCTTGCCATACCATTTGGCTAGCAGAAGAACTCTGTCTAAAAATTCATGTTGTTGAAACATTGAAGTGAGTTAACTTTAATAGAACTCTGTGTTAAAAAGAACGTTTATATCCATGGCCAAAACATTATTACCAAAATGTTTCAATTTGCCCTATAGATGTTGTATAGCTGCAACTCAGCATTGACTTTATACATGATCATTTGAGAGCACACTTCTGTAATTCTAGTCACATATAGAATTACAGTATAAATTTACGGTATTTTCACTGATCAGTGTCATCTAAGGGTTGTGTTGATGATGTGACAGGAGGGAGAGGACACAGTCAGTCACTGCGGGGACATCATCAGTAAGTGGCAGGAACTGTCACAGAACCAGACGGATGATGCCAGTTCCAAAGGTAGACGTCTCTATTTCTATTCCTTGTCATGCCTGATGAACATTAGTGTAGCCAACCCTCTCTTTGTGTAACTCTTCTTCATCTCCTTCTTTCTCCTCTTCTTCCCCATTATAATGTTGATGTGAAGATTACAATTATTTTTCAGCATCAAAGTAAAACTGGAGCACATTGTACAATCTTTTTTATATTTTTCTCAGCCTATGTATATTGACAACAAAGGAGGCACTAAATAGGTATTAACGTTTGTACATTATTCTAACAGTATACCCTGTAACTGTGATCTCATATAATCATGTTATGAACTTACAAACTTGCATGCTGACAATTTATGTCAGAGAGCAACTGACGCCATCCATTCCATATTTAATAAATTACAATTCAGTTGAACACATTAAGAATTTGAAACTAACAGCAATATCTAAATAATGTACTTAGTAAGTGAGCTGCATTTTAGGCATGTCTATCTTAAACAATAAATACTACATATGTCAAAGCATTTAGTGTTTAAATACTACCATTATTTAGCATGCGTATACATGAGTGTTGTCATAATGTGGATGAATGAATGTTGTTATAATTGTTTTGATTGGCAGGTGATGATGGCTTTGAGGTAAAGATGTCAAGTTTAATAAAGAACCAAAAAACTACGAAACCATCGAAGCCAGAGATGACCTCTGAGGAGAAGAAGAGGAAGGCAGCCATACTAGCTCAGTACTCGCAGGTTGATGGAGAGTATCCTTTAATATAGGGAAATAAGATGTTTGCTTTGCCATCAGTTTTCAGGGTTCACGGAGTCATTGTATGGTGAAAACATGTATTTCAAAACAGCTACACATGTAAACCTGTCTTACATCTACCCGACATGCAGCCCCTGAAAAACAACAGCATGACACAATCAGCGGCCTGAAACGTCTACCCAGCTTAATTCTGCTCAATATTTCATGGTCATTCTCTACTGCCCTACAACTACTTATCAAACTGATCAATAATAAGACATTTATATTTTATTCCAAGCCATACCTCTATTGCACAGTATAAGTTGGATGTTAATTTGTTATACACTACATTTGATGGCATGTTTTGGCAGATCAATTAGATACCCTCTATAGAGTTTGACTGGCATACAAAATACACATATTCACATAATTGTGTTGCAACTGCATGGTTAATTTTCTGATAAGTCTGAAGACATGTTAATGTGGAAGATCTTAAAGTGTGTGAATTCAGGGTAAATTACAGTTGGACAGCTACTTTGTTCCTTAGCCCCGATTCAGCTCTGACGAGGAAGGCCAGGGAAAGGGTGACAGCGGCAGTCAAGAAGCCAGTATCCTTTTCCAGACAGTTGAGAGAGGATTTGAAGAAAAGTGTTATAAAGTTTCTATAAAATTACGTTTTCAAAAATTTGTCAATTTATGTTGTCAATGTCTATTTCCATTTTGTTACAATTGTAATTTTTGTACATACTGTCTACCTGGATATTTAATGACACTTGCAGCTGAATTGGTGCCATCTGTTACAATGTACTCAGAGAAGTTAGAGAAATGGTGAATATGTAAAGGTATTAAAGTAACAAGGCTTAATTGTTAGAATTTCTATTTTTGTAGAAAGGACCAGTGATTTTGTTCGAAATATGTGTCAACAAAATAATGAAGAAAACGTATTCTATAATCCTGGAAAACCAATGCAAATCTTTGTTGGTGAGACATCATCCAAGACATTCAATATGAACCTCATAGGCTGCAACATCAAACCTGTGGGCCAGGTCATGGTGGAATTGGTCGTTGGGTACTAAAAACAAATTGTTTTAATGCAGTACCGTGTCCTGCCATCATCACATCATGGCAGGACATATTTCTCCAAGGCTGAACATTATTTCTCACTTAATAAATTTAAAGTTTTCTTCCAAATAACAAAGTTTAGCCTATTACAATACACTAAAATGTCAAACAGCCATTTAAACTTAAAGGTAAAGCCTATGTACAGACATTCTGGTGACGTCATAGCTTCATCCTTATCTTCGAGAATATTGTCAATTTTATTATTTGAGCTGCTAAAATACTGCCAGACATTCTGTGCGGACACTCAACAGCAACGTAGACATTTTGAATCTAGGCTGAAAAATTTTTCATGTCCAGCCTTGTCTTTGAGCACTGTATGTTAAACACCTTAACCTTTGACCTTAGACCTGGCACAGAACATGAATGCCCTGAAGGTGGATGAGGTGGAGCGAGTGAAACGAGAGAAGATGCGGGCTGAGCACGAGCAGAAGAAGGCAAAAGATAAAGAAGATCGGGAGAAACAGGCAAAGAAGGCTCAGGAGCGGAAAGAAACGGAGAAGAAACGCACTCAGAAGGGAGAGAAACACAGATAGCGAGGCACGGAAGACGATGGTGATCAAGCTGGTTGAGGCAGGAGAAGACTCATTGTGGGGAGAAGAATATCTTTTAGAAGGGAAATGGTGAAGAAAAAGGCATTATTTCAGGGAGCAAAAAAATGGAAAGACAGACGAGACGACACAAGAAACGTAAAGAATCTGTCAAAGTGAATGTATCCATAGGTTCATGGAGCAGCCGATTGCATTGTTGTTGTTGTTGGAATTAGCGTTATAGAGTGACAGCAGGGATGCCTTGGAAAGTGGCAGTTCCGTTGTATGCATGCTATATACATGTGCATACGTTTAGAGTACAATGTGCTTGTACACGTACATCTAGTCTCATCAAGCACAACACTTCACACATACAACTCAGATATAAAACTTGATGGCCAACATTTATTTATACTTTTCACTGTACTTAATTGTTGTGTACAAATAAAATTGACTGACAACTAGCATTATTGATATCTTTTGGTAATTTGATGTCTGGCATCATGTCAGTCATACATTCAGCTTGGCGCAAACCCGGCTTCCAGAACCAAATAAATCATGGCATGCAGACAATTCATTAACAGAATGCTTAGCAATGTGCTGATAATAGTATTGATAGTTTTGAGAACTGGGTTTGCAAGTGTAACCACATGATAGGCACACATACATTAGACAAGTTCTCAAGCACCTGATATAGCCAGATGACAGTTCCAACACTGAACTCAGCCAAAGACGTAATGCTCGAAGCATACCATGTTGTTAACAATTGCTTTTATGTAGAAACTTGAACACATAAAGCCAATCTACAAAATAGATCACTGCAATAATAAAGCAAAATAAATAATACATGTATAAGCTACAAAAGGATGACAAGATATACTACGTAAAAAAGCATCTAAAATGTGATGCCACGAGAACTACAAAGTATAAGCATTTCTTTAAAATCAATACTGATTAATGAGAAAAAACATTTATGCCCATGTTATAATGACTTTGGTAATTTTTCATTCAATGTCATATACACACCAGGTGGCAGCACCATGTGGTAATATTCCATATACAAGTGTTGCTATCAAGCCACAAGATGAATGCATCTAACAGCTCAAACAAACTGATAATGATCGATAATAAAATGCAATTAAATATCGGAGATCTCCCTAACACAATTTCAGCCAACCCTCATAGAAAACACATTAATACTGACATCTTCTTAGAACACATCCTCAATCGCAATTCCCCTACACAATGAGCCAATTGTAATGAAAATGCATTACAATAATGATATACCAAACACCAGCTCTGCCACTTTGCAGCAGTCTCTATCAACACGTAACAAATTTCTGGATGAACGATCGCTCCACAGAATGCTTCTTTGTCATCAAAGTCCAACTAGAAACGCTCTCTTGAACATCAATTTGATCATCGTCTCTCGGTTTGTGATCTTGCAACAGTAGATGTATGTTGACTAGTACAGTGTACAATTGTAGGGCCTCGGAAAAATTATTATTATGTGGAAAAGTCATGCATGAGAAATGTGTAAAATATAATTGCCTATGTTGAACACATGCAGGAATATGATCAATAAAATATGCACAACAAAATACTGATAACATTCATACTGCAGCAAATGATCAATAACTGTACATACTACATACAGTGAATACATATATAGAATAATAAATACACCCTAATGTAAATGTTTTACGCCTGTGCTCTACTAGTTTTCTGTCCCAATCATGCCCAGTGATACAGCAGTTGTTCTTTCATAGCAACTAAAAAATAATCTGCTATGTAATTAGGACAGAACCGAACATTAACTGGCCTTGTGGTTTGTGTGCTGAAAACGTTGCTTAGATAAATGTCAACAAGTAGATCATTAATTGATCTTTTGGTTTGTTTGTTGAAAACATTGCTAAGTTAAATGTCAACAAGAAGATCATCTGTTTTCTGTTACTGCTTTGATTATTGCTTGAATTCATGTGTGCAATTTTCCTACACAGCAGTAGTGGCTGTTGAAGATATCCATGTTCAACATTACACCAAGGGGCTGAGAAATCAGGACTAGATTTGATCACATGATAACATGACTTAGTGTGATCATGTGACTTATTGCAGCCTTGTGGTTATATGGTGCAGTAGGAATTGGTGTGACTGTTTCAATGGATGACTGGTTTCTACATAACAGGGGATTCTTGTTGTTTCTAGTCAGTGAGGAAGAATACTTGTCTCTAGTTGATGAGGAAGAATTCTTGTTGTTTCTAGTTGATGAAGAAGAATTCTTATTGCCTCTAGTTGATGAGGAAGAATGCTTGTTGTCTCTAGTCGATGAAGAAGAATTCTTGTTTTCTCTGGTCGATGAGGAAGAAGAATTTTTGTTTCCTCTATGAGAAGAATTCTTGTTCTCCCTGGTCGATGAGGAAGAATTCTTGTATCCAGTTGATGAGGAAGAATTCTTGTTGTCTCTAGTCACTGAGGAAGAATTCTTGTCTCTAGTCAATGAGGAAGAATTCCTCATCCAGCTGGGTGCTTTGTTTCTTCTCAGTCTTCACTTCAGTCGTGTAGTTGTCGAGAGGAAATGTCTCGGACCTGGTCCTATCACAACAAACAGTCTTATCAATATCAAAACATAAAAAATAACAACAATTTGATTACATAACAAAATGAATCACAGCTTTGCAGCATGAAAATGGCTATATAAAATAGGGTATCTTGCAAACAGTGGCACAATTATATGATTAGATTATTCGCGAGATGGCACTGCAAGCAATTTAGTAGTTTGTGTCATTGTCTGTAGGATGAATGGAATGGAAACATGGTGAGATTTATAATATACACCTGATTGGGTCGTTGGACTATACTCCTGATACTTACTTAATGCCACAGCTGTGGTCAGGCCAGTAGATCTGTTTCTCCCCAAAACTAAAATTCTCGTCCTTCCCTATGAGTTGATGAGCCCAGGATTGCATGTGATACGGTGGTCCATCTCCTCCCAACTCTGCGGGAAGCACTTCCCGCTGTACATGGGCATACAGCAGGGCTAGGTTATTTCCAATCATGTGAATCTGGAACACACCCATATTATCAATAATAAGTAAGGACAACGTGTGCAAACGACTACAAATGTTTGGGTATTTTTTACCATGAACAAGCTAATTAAGCAGTGAAGAGAGTAAGTCCACTGTGTTCGAGAAGCTCCAACTTTCCACTGAAAAACTTCAAAGTTGCCTGCAGCAAATGGGGTATGAAAATCAACTTCTCCAAATGCAAGCGTATTGTTCTGGAAGGCAAAGAACTTGAGACTGTTGGACAGTTCTGTTTCCAGGGTAGTATAGTGCCATCTACAGAGAGAGAGAGAGAGGGAGGGGGAGAGGGAGATGTTAGTCTACGCATAGCCCTAGCATCGGCAGCCTTCGGCATATTTAATATGACATTTTCTAACAATGGCATTTCAACAAGACTAAAAATCAGATTATGTGGGGCATAAGAATAATTGTTAATATTTCATGTAACAGTATTCCATAATAGCAATGAGAATGAAGATTTTCAAAATAATCAAGACATTGTACTGACAATGAAAGTTCTGTAATGACTTCAACCCTAGAAGACATATCCACGTAGAATTATGTACGATGTACAGGCACAGTTTAGTCACATCAGGCAGCTTCAATCACAACATTTGCAGCACACTTTTGTCTGATATGCTCGATGTTGTTTGTAACACTGGTTGGATAAATGTAACGAATGACTGCAGGTCATCTTGTCCATTGTCCTAGTGACATTCTCACTGTCACACACAGCCCAGCAGGGTCACGCATGGCCAGAGATGAACACTTTACCTTCTGCTTAGTCTTCTCTTTCAGGAAGGGCTTCATCACTTTGAAGATGGCCTCGATGTACCAGGGCTGGTTCACAAAGTGGATGGCTGTGAACCGTGCCGGGAAGCAGTCCTGAAATAAACAGGGATTCAGTGATTTACTGGATTACTGTTCAGTGTTGTGTCACCTGGGATGGTACCTCTGATGTGTGTCTAGTTATGCTTTGAAGGCATCTAGCTGTGTTGCTGAGCTGTCCAGACAGCCAGCATCCATAGAGAATACAAATAATATATTATATCCCTCCTTGCCGACAGTCTGCCATGAGATACTGTATTTATGGTTAATTGGTATGAAAAGTTATAAACTAATGCTAACTGGCTTAATTTTATTACGTTTACTGTTTTAACTAATTAAAGGAATTTTCCCATATTAAAGTATTAGGTCTAACTTGGTAAAAAGTTTGATACGAAATTTAACTGTGCCTCCAAAATGATAACATTTGTTCACTTACAGTGGACTCTTGCTGTAAGGACTTACAATGTAAGGAACATAGCTTTGAAATCCCTGTTCTGCCTGCACTCTTTTATGGGTATAAAGAACATCGGATTATTGGATATATGGAACAGCTTGACCATGAGTCTATATGTTCCTTATAGCGAGTGAGAGTCCACTGTGTCGAATCAGAGACATATGACAGTGACCACATATCTGACCTGCAGGCCTTCAATCATCAGCTTCAGTATGTGGGGCTGTATCCACGTTGACTGTTTGAAGGTGAACTCACTCCAGTCAACTATGATCACAAAGCCATTCACCTGAACTTCCTCACTCGTGATAAGTTTCTCAAGTGACAACAGCAAGGCACGGTAGATTGATCCAAGTCCATACGCATGCATGTCCCAGTTGGCTGTAAACAGGACAAGGACAGTGCGGCCACAGCTGTCCTTGTCAGGTAATACACACGGAAAGCCATCGCACAATGCAGTCTTGATACATGGCTCTGTTGCGTAGAACTTCTTGAAGAGATTCAGGTTTTTCTGTCGGTATTCGAAGTAGCGAGCGTACAGTTTGAATGATTCAAAGTGGTCAAACTTTCGTGCACGCAGAAACCGCAGAATGAAAGACGTGTCCATGCAGAGAAAATCTGTCAAAGAGATAATATGGTTACATTGGTTAGAAGCTTCTAAGTGTCTTCACATGGACATTTTGAATGTGGTAATTCCTTTAATGTACCACAATAACCTTATCATTAACACAGGTCTGGGTGTTACTGACAACACAAAGTTATCATGGAATCCACACATCAACAAGGTACAAGCAAAAGCTAGCAGGAACCTTGGCTTAATGAAGAGGATATTGGATTAAACAAATTGCTATGTCCTGAGGAAAACTGCATACTAGGTACTCACGTCTGGTCACCACACACCAAGATGGATTTCCAGAAAGTGGAACAAGTGCAGCATTCCACAGCTTATTGCTGTACTGCACAAGCGTATTGTCTATAGAAAACTGTTTGTCTCGCCCACCTTCGGAGATGATATCACATACTTCTGCATAGTAAATCATTACTTTTGAGCAGGATACGTCTGAAGACATATATATGACTCTATCCAATAATGTGTACAACTAAAATAAATTCAATATTCAGTTGATATAAAATAGGAATAAAATGCACTATACTGTACTCTATTAACATCATTACATGAAATGGAAATAAGCTAGACTGCTCTAACCAATATCAGGTCTTGTTTCAATCTGTTCCCTGACAGCGTCAACAGCGAGGCTGCAGCTCTCGGGGCATTCGTTGAGTTCTTCCCGAGCCTTTGTCTGTGTCTTTTCCGAAAGGGCCCAACCATACTCTGCCATTGCTGGCTGCATGAAGGATGACACAAGACAGGAGACAATGCAACGTGTCTCTGCACGTCAACATCTACGCACTGCAACACAGAGAAATGTCTCATACATGGTACATAATATCAGCTGTAGCAGATAATCAAATGATAAAAATAACTGCCTAGCTGCAATTATTTTTAACAACTATGACAGTTACAAGAGGATGTATATGCTGGAAGTTACCTTGCCAAGTAATTACTTTGAACAAATATGACAGTTACAAGAGGATAATATATTGGAAGCTATCTTACCAATTACGATATCAAAAATGTTTAAACTTTTAAATGCATTTCTAATGAGTAGTCACTGCTATTTGCATTGCCTTGCTTTTCTCTAGCTACACTGATGTTAATATTTCACCACTTATATTATGTATGACAGTGTATATTATTCTGACCATAGTTCAAGCTTACCGAGAGAAAACAGTAATTTTTTAGTCTAACAAAAAGTTGCGGAATCACATACACAATGGTTGAGTTAGGTTGACTATAGCATGGGGGTGCGGTGTTATAGTGGTTAGAACATTGGACCCTCAATCGAGAGAACCCAGGTTCGAACCCTTTTGCTGCATTTTGAAGGTTGGGCAAATTTGTTCACTCCACTTTGCCTTAGTTAACTCAGCTGTATAAATTAATACCTGGCTATAGATAGAAGTGGACATAAATTAATGAAAAGTCTTTGCACAGTAATTGCAGCAAGTGCAAAGAAGTTGGAAGGAACAGGTCTGCCAGGAGGTGAAGTACAAACTGCCCTGAACAGTCAGTCCTATGGACTGGTTACTGTGCTATATAAGAACGTACCTTTCTACAGTTAGTTTCAGTCAAATCAAATGTAATCAAGCATCGGAACCGTGGATGCCACTGATAAAGGTCTGAGCACTATTAAATTTAGCGTCACATTTACCTAAATCCTAATCAGTCACATTATATATATATATGTATATATATATGTGTATATATATATATATATATATATATATATATATACAAATCCTGAAGGTATAACTGATCCCTAATCAGTCATGGCCACAACAAGTCCTCGGGTAGGCACATGGCCATATATGCTCAGAAACCCTAATCCTTAAAAAAAAATGGTTAAATAAATAACGAGATGATGGTTATAAATAAAAAATCATAAACAACTAAAATTATTCGGATTCATATACACTAAAACTCGGAACCTTGTCATGCAAAGTCAAACAACTAATCCATTAGGCCACAGGAATATGCTTGGAACTTTATCAGCCCTGGATAAACCCAGTTCCGATCCGCTTGCCTAAAAAAGTTAAAATTGGCTAACTTAATAATAATAAAATAATACAGCATTTTGTTTCTGCGCCAGTAATAAAACATTTATAAGTGAGTTTTTAATAAAGAATATATATGACTAAGATGTCTAAAGCATTAAAATAGTATTAGAATAAATAAATAAATAAGATTAAAATACTTATGATACAAGTTGAAGCTGTTATGGCAGTCTGCAGCACGCATGACAAGAGGCAGATTGTTCCGGAGGCACAGTGCTGCGTGTGAGAATGCTCTGTCACTTTGAGTACAGAGCGCGCTGCGTGGGACTTCTAGCAGGTGAGCATCAGCAGAGCGTAGCGTAACTTATATGATCTGTTGGGCATAACGTCCATGCTATGCACAGGAAGAGAATCCTTGTTGTAGCCAACTATGATTGTAATTGTGCATATTGCATAACTTATAATTAATTGCATTAATAAGCCATTATTATAATCTATATATTCATTACAACACGAAGAAATGAATTTAAATAAATATATATATACATGTATATATCTTCTTCTTCCTGTCAAGGGCTGTGCTCATTAAGAGCGTTGTAAGTCCTGCTTGGTGCCTCTGATGCGCCGGGAATTGGTGGGTTAGAGATAGAGACCACCACTCTTCGAGTCCACGACAGGTTATACATTTACCCCCTGTGTGGAATCTTTTACTTCCCCTGGCATAGACACCAGGTAGAAGAGACCAACGACTTTTACTAATTTAGTGTCTCTTCCAAAAGACACGGGCTTCTTTTATTATAAAGCTAAAATAAAGGTTAGAATAACATATAATACTTGCCAGGTCAATGAATTTTGAAATTACTGAACACTTGTATAATACATAACCTTTTCAAAATATAGCATTAACAAAACGCACTGGCTATTTACCAAGCAGCTCTGGAAATAACAACCCATAATTCGTTATTTCCCGAGCAAACCGGAAGCTGATTTAACCAATCAAAACGCAGGATGGAATATTTCTTATTCCCCCACCAATTCAGAACTGGTGCATTCATTAGCTCGCCCGATTTTTTCCATGACGAAAGTGGGCAGGAAATTTGCGTTTGACTGATTTTTTTTATTAATGAATTAAAAATGCCCTTTTTGGGCCTATTTTAATCTACATTGGACATGCATTGTCATTTTTATTTTCAGAGCATGCTCTGAAAATAAGGCTGTACAGCTATGACTTTATATAATTATAGTTATTTCTCCATGTTATTTCATCTAAAAAGCAAATATTTCCTTAAAAATCCAAATACAAATGTATCAGATATAACAGAGCTGCTTCTCTGAAAATAAACCTCTGATCGGCCTTTATTTTCAGAGCTCTGAAAATCAGCCTCTAATCGGCCTTTATTTTCAGAGCATGCTCTGAAAGTAAGCCTCTGGCTCTGATCGGCCCTTATTTTCAGAGCATGCTCTGAAAATAAGTATCTGATCGGCCCTTATTTTCAGAGCATGCTCTGAAAATAAGTATCTGATCGGCCCTTATATTGTCAGAGCATGCTCTGAAAATAAGCATCTCATCAGCCCTTATTTTCAGAGCATGCTCTGAAAATAAGCATCTGATTGGCCCTTATTTTCAGAGCATGCTCTGAAAATAGCCTAAGCCTTAACGAAATTATCCTTTTCACTGGTACTTGTGTACTATTCGCTTATTATCGCTCACCGAAACACCTCCGATATTTCGAACGCCAGTTGTTCTATTTATGATAATATACTCACTACTATGTATCAGTTCATTCTTGTAATAGCAGCTGGAACGCTTGGTCGAAAGACGCACTTAAAACCTAGATGAACTGTATAAAAATTGCTTTCGATTTTTTAATACAAAAATTGACAGCTGACAGCTCCAACCAGCCGCCGCCTGGCGCAAAATCTTGAGTTATATTTCGGAGACTGTTGCGCCATCTGCCGAATGTTATACACACATCCTCCTTCGAATCGAAAAATGACCATAGCTAATTTTCCACACACCAGTCCACTAATTATGTTTTTCATCCAGTATTTAGTACTATTTACCAATAGTAAAGTACACCCAACAATGGGTGGGTGAGTGAGTGAGTGAGTAAGTGGGTGAGTGAGTGAGTGAGTAAGTGAGTGAGTGAGTGAGTGAGTGAGTGAGTGCAATTGTGATTACACACGATTAAGGGTCGGAACAAGGAAGTTGTGGAACACGTACCTACATAAAAGGAAAAAACATGCATGGTTTTGGACCAATGGACATAATATTTATAAAAGTTACTAAAACATAACCTTTTGCAACCAAAATTATAATAAGAATGTCACGCCAGTGGTTAAATAGGAAAACTTTCTTGAACACGCAGCTTATTAATGTCCTTCGTTACTAGTGCTTGTAATCTGACAATATTCGCTCACCAAATCAAGTCCTATTCTTGCCAAAATTATATGGCCATGTTGTCTGTGTCTAAACTCAACTTACTTATGTAACATGTTTTGGCCTTTGCTTACTAAACTTATCCCGTTCTGACTTACCAGTTCGTTTGATTGAGAGTTTGCGTTGCTTCCGTGTATGCTCGTCGGCCTTTCGATTTCGGTTGAAAACAATTGACGCGTCACAGCAAAAGTCTAGCTGCATCGATTTCCTAGAACTGACAGGCGCTTATTGGACGCCCTGGTCAACAGCCATGAAAAGTGAGAATTGAACAGATTCTTCCACTTTCAGAACACATTCTGAGTAAACCACTTGCATGATGTTCTTGATTGTAGTTACACATGGTCAGTTTTGATTAACTTTTTTATCAACTCAGTTCTTTTAGGTGCCCCCAAACCATGCCTTTTGTTTCGCTTAAACATGTACTCACCAAACATATATTGCGGGTCCACCCCTACCCCCGCAGCCCCGACGCCTATATTTTTTAGTATTGTTTTGTCAATTGTCATTACACATTTTATCAGTGCATCTGATATGTGAAACAGCAGAAACCTCAATACCCAACTCCCCGGTGTGAAGTCACGGACCCTCAGCACCCACCGCCCGGGTGCGACGTCACGGACCCTCAACACCCACCGCCCTGGTGTGACGTCACGGACCCTCAACACCCACCGCCCGGGTGTGACGTCACATGCCCGTTTTGTTTTCTCGATTCTTGACATTAAACTCTAGCGACCAACACCAGCGGTGTGTGACGTTCCGGGTCAATGCACAAGAACTTCCGCGTTGAGACAGCAACTACAGAAGTAGGTCGATCTGGGTGTGTAACGCTACCTTCACTCGATGTGTTTCTACTCGTCTGGACCGTGTTGGACAACACAGATGTCCACCTCCGCAAGTCAGGCTGTTGCGTCAGACATCGTTTGTGTCGACAATTTCACTAATAACCTCAGGCACGTCAAACGACTCCCGTCTCACGCATGACTATCGATTAACAGGACACGCCACAGAGGGAGTAGTGACGACAATACACACTGCTACGAGCCAGAACTATATAAATATCGTCTCCGTTGCGTCGTCGGTGTATTCTCCAGATGGCGAAACGCGACTCGATGATTCGTTGGTCAGACGAGACGTATTCACTGAGCGAGCTGCTGGATAAATTCCAGTCGAAATTCCCGTGTATCGTCAAAGTAACGACCGGATACAATGGCCATTCACCGTGGGAATCACTCAGCACAGAGCAGGTAGGCGTTAAGTCGTGATTGTGTGTGCGCGTGTGTGCGTATGTGCGTGTGTGCGTGTGTGCGTGTGTGTTATCCACCCACCCACCGTTATCCTGTCCACGCTGATATTAAAGTGAATGTTCAGGTGATACGCGTCCACAGAGCGGGACAGCAGGAGAGAGTTTTGGGGAAAGACGCCGCTGGACGCAGGTTTAGCATCCCGGTGAAGTTTAGCGTACCGTTCACCATTGCTGACCAAACGTCCGGTCTTCTCGGTAAGTTCAAGCAGTCCTACACGCACGCACGCACGCACACACGCACGCACGCACGCACGCACCTCTTACACACGCACACGCACACAAACACGCACGCACGCATACACGCACACACTTAACTATCTTTGTCACCATAAACTCAGAGGCATGTATGACTAAATATATTGCGACAACACAATTAATATCTTCCTAATCATGATCCATATCTTCCATTTACGTTAGGGTACAAGAAGAAATACAGTCTGGCAACCATCTTGGGGAGGAACTCACTTCCAGTGAACGTTGATTTGGTAGAGGATAGCGAAGTGAAGCCAATGTCGCAAGGGCGCGAACTTCTCCGTCTTGGAAGCATTCAGCTCGTCAGCACCTACGAGGAAAGGTCCATCGTGGGAAACATGATTAAAGACGGTAATTATTTGTTCCACGCACGCACGCACGCACGCACGCACGCACGCACGCACGCACGCAAACACACTTAGTTTGTTATATATACAAATGCAATGTAATCAGTAAACATTTTCTTGGGCCCCCTACTGCTATTATCACTGGGCCCCCTACTGTTGTAATCACTGGGCCCCCTACTGTTATTATCACTGGGCCCCCTACTGTTATTATCTCTAAAATCTACAAACAAGTTTTATCGTATGAATTAATAATGTTTGTACACACCCGTGAACGGGGCAGCAGCCCCGGATTTGATGGTGTTAAAATAAAGTTTTATTATTTATTAATTATTTTATATATGGGGTCATTTGATGTTATTTTAATGTAAATGAATCAACACTATTAAACTTTATTATAAATGCTATCACTGACACAGTATATACTAGTAGGCCCTACTTACGTACCAGACGCACAATCCTTTTTGGCTACAGTAACACTGATTGTCATTTATTAAATATCTTACGGTTATACTCGTGCGAGTACATTGTAAGGCAATCATTGGGTGTTTGTTGTGTCTGATAGATTAATACTATTAGAACTGCATTCGTACTGCTACCTGCTTGCTATTTTCATAAACATTTAAAGCATAACGAAACTGATTGAACGAAGACATCGTGTTGTTGTTGCTGCTGTCGTTGTTGTTGTTGTTGTTATTGTTGTTGTTAATTGTATCATGTTTTGACAGGAATCATGTCGTCGTTACCAGTAGCTGTGCCAATTCACGTCAAAGTCGACGTGGCGCTGGCCGAGGGTACGACTGATGGCGACAACGAGGCTTGGCAGACATTGAATGCCGACTACAGTCAGTCAGCCGCATTAATTGACTATGCCCCCGTCCCTCGTGCTGACGGTATGCAGACGTCCTGTGCCAGTGTCGATTTTCCGTTTCCATCTCGACGCTTTCCATCATTAAACATTTATTTTACTGTAATAGCACCTTATGCCAACAGAGTTGCGCATGAATGCTAGAAAGACTCATTTGAAATTCAAGAATAAGAACGTTTATGTGTGTCTTTTTCTATAAAATATTATTTCAAACAATTTATTCATATAGGTATGTGTATACATAAGTATGCATACGTCCATTATATGTATGTATGTATGCATGTATGTATGTAGGTATGTATGTATGTTTGTATGTATGTACGTATGTATGTCTGTACGTACGTACGTATGTATATATATATGTATGTATGTATGTATGTATGTATGTATGTATGTATGTATGTATGTATGTATGCATGTATGTATATATGTATGTATGCATGTATGTATTTATGTATGTGTGAATGTATTTATGGGTGTATGAATGTATGTGTGTATGTATTTAGGTATGTATGTATGTATGTATGTATGTGTGTGTATTTATCAATGTTTGGTCAATTTACTTTGTGTAAAAGCACAATTAAACACAGCTATTATTTATCGATTGTAGACATGTTTAAACTCTATCAATTCTACATACTCTGAATTTTTCATATATTACAACGCACAATCATCATATCAAAATTCTGCTAATTTTAACATCTCTATTAAATCACTCTTCTTGCAGATGTGAGGTCGTACACAGCTCATCAAGTTGGTGACCTTATTCTATCTGCGCAGACAGCTTCGCCCATGTCCGACTACTTCTCCCTGGGCAACGAACGAAGCCTCGACCAAAGCGTCTACACCTCCCTCGAGAACGGAGGAGCAGCCACCAGCGAAGGGAGCTACTACAATTTGGAGAACACCTCTCAATCAAAACCACGTGCCTTGTACTAGAACGTCAAATCCGACGCAGGCACCGATTACGCCACTTGCGTGCCATAGACCAGGGTCGTTCGATGTGTTCACCACTTGTCACTTGCGGCAAATTAGCCACATACATTTGGCCAATAGACCGTTTCATCAGTTACATTGTTTCTTCTATTTTCGTATTAACCCTCTCGTGGTTGTCATATAGCATTTCCAACTTGGCCCAAAGTTTTCCCAAGGTTGGCATACCAAGCTGATGACATATACTGGCTGCCGACGTACAACCAAAGTTGGTATGCCAATACTACGGCTGCCTTTCTTTGCCAATATTGGCCCAAGGTAGTAATGTTATCTGGGTCAGAACACCTCCCGACCCAACCCATCTAGGCCTCGTAGTCAAATTTCCCGAATCAACACAGAATTTACGCAATCAGAATAATTCCCTTTGTTCGCTGCTTGACAAGTATAGGAATAATTTTTTTCCTCTCCACGACCGGCCAGTGTTTACAATAGTTTCATAATACGCAGGAGCGTAATGTCAGGGGGAAATATGACATAAACGGTTAAAGAAAAGAACATACTCATACAATTTGTTTGGTGTGGTAGAAAAAGAGTGTTGTCAATGTATATTTAAAACGGAACAATGGAAAGCCCTTTCTTAGGCCGTGTTCACATCTAATTTTCAGCCGAATTTCGATGCGATTACTCTGTTCACATACACCGAGTTAAGCCGGATCAAACTGCTAACGGAATTAGTGCACTAGAGAGCGTGGTGTGCGGGTCATATGCACTCATACAGAGACTACGGCCTTCTGTCATGCAGCAGCGCCGCCATCGCCGAATCAAGGCAAACGGAGCGTTCACATTGGCTGATCCACATCCTAATTCAAATGTTTTCCCGCATTAGATAGCTTAATGCGGATTAATGGTGTTCCCATTGCGCTACCCGAATTGGGATCCGCATCCTAATGCGGATTAAGTATGTATGTGAACACGGCCTCAGAGTAGGCATAGGCTCTATTCGTGTTGTTAACATTACTACGGAAATGGATGTTTTCGCTGACTTTTTTATGTGTAAACGCCGGTAAACAAGTCTCCGAAGGACACCATGGGTAAACTTGTGATCTAAATATGTACACTCGTACTATGCCGTGCTCTGTTATGCTTCGTTGCATGTCTTTTGTCTTCTTCTTTCTAACCAAACTTAACAAAGCAACGCATATTCTTTTGAAATGTGTCGAACACAGCCTATTGCAATCGAAGAAATGACATGTTACAAATACATGTAGGTAACTTTCTATGTGTGAAATTCCACTGCAGCTGTGCAACAGCAGCAAAATAGGATACTAAGTCACATACTTGATATACCTTCTTGTTTCAAACAATATTGGCGCATTTATTGATCAGGTGGAAACTACGAGTGCGTTCAGGAAATGTTCACCTTCGGTAGACCAAAAAGTATTGACCTCTATTGACCTCTGTTGACCATAATGTATTCACCGATTTAAAGCAGGACGTATGGTTTGTTCCTTGTCCTTTTGAATTCGCGCTGCTTATTATCTTCGATTCGAACAAATTATAAAACTACTACTGGAAAACATTTGACGTACGTTCAGTACAGACCAAAATGTATTCTATCGTTGGTTAAAGATGTTTAGTAATATGACCTCTGAGTGGTCCACGAAGTTAATAAACGTGTGGTGAAGTTTGGATTGGCAACGACAGCTTGTTGGTTCGTTCACATGTGCGACACGGTACCACTGTATATCTTCGCTAACCGACCGTCGAGTTCTCGTGAGCCTTACGCAACTGCCGGGAGATTGTCCAGTTTTGACTTAGTTTCGAACGGATTTAACTGGTTGTCGGCGACTGCCTTCTGGTCAAAGTTGACGCCAGTGAAGTCACCGCCGTCTTTCGTATGTTCGTATTTCTCCACGGTCAAGTAAGGCGTGCCGAGTTTTGCATCTGCAGGTGGAAATGAACAAATGCAGACGTTCACACACGTGAAAGCTGTCCTGTAGTTACATCAGTCGAAATGGAAATTTATTGAATAACGCAGAAGGGCCAAGTCTATTGCTTTGGGAAGATCTTCTTCTTTTTTTGTCAATTTGGTTATACGTATAGCTATTCCTTCCCTTTCTTTGTCAGATCTTCTCTTTCAACCAATTCCTACCATTTTCAGCAACAAACAATATCTTGTTTTAAAGGTCTTCCCATTAAATTTTTATGTTTTACATGATTACATTTTCTACAAAAACAAAGTGGCAACGAAATGCTGTTTTATGTGGGGACTGTCCGTTTTTCCAAACGATAATGACGACCATGTTTGCCGGACAAAATACGGAATTATTCTGATGAACGTCTACTGGTATTACCTTTGTGCATGATCGATAACTTGTATGGATCGCGCCACACCAGTCTAACGAGCTTCCGAGCCCCGGTCGTGGCGTTAGAGTGCCACTCGCGCAGGCTCTGTTTCTGGTGACGATCTCTTGTTGACATTCTGCTACAGTCAATCGTGCAACAGTTGGAGTACAGCAAGAAGCGTGTGTGTGTGTGTGTGTGTGTGTGTGTGTGTGTGTGTGTGTGTGTGTGTGTGTGTGTGTGTGTGTGTGTGTGTGTGTGTGTGTGTGTGTGTGTGTGTGTGTGTGTGTGTGTGGTGTGCGTGCGTGCGTGCGTGCGTGCGTGCGTGCGTGCGTGCGTGCGTGCGTGCGCGCGTGCCTGCGTGCCTGCGTGCAATCGTGCGACATTTGTACAAGGTTCCTTTGGTAGATGCTGCTATGAGGGCAAAGTTGTATTTCATGTTTGTTCGGGTGTGTACAAGAACATCGCAGATCGCACTTTAAGCATCGTCGTAGCCCGTTGTCTACGTGGAATCAACTCTAAATATAAGTTGGCAGGACCGTACACCGACTGAGGCATTTCTATGACAATTTTCCCACCCAAAGTCACAGTAAAACCCCGAGAACGAAGCATTCTAGGAACCCAATCCCAATTAAATGTATGGATGGCAAAACGAAACGAAACAACTCCTGAAAAATTATACAGGGCTGGACAGTGTGACTGAGATACAGGCAGCAATGGAGGACCGAGATATCTGGGCAAGATACTTTTTAAAACAGGCAACTATACCGGGAAAACGGGCCTGTCTGATCAGAGTGCAGCTGCCATGATTGATGCTGACATTTGTTGGTTCCCAGTTACACACCTGTTCACGTACAGGGTCCCGCAGCAGCAGCACCCCACCGCAAGGCCGGCGGAGATGGCCACGCAGAAGATGACGGCATTGATGACGACGGTTTCGACGGGCGGCAGCCACTTACGCAGTGTCGCGACCAGTCGTCGGTGCAGAGAGGCCAACACGTTGGTCTCGACTGTACACCGCAAGTGGATGTCAACGACAAAAGTTACTCGTCGCATAGTTATTACAGATCTTATAAGTTGGCATAAACAAAGAGCGGGAGATCTCCCCCACGTCGGTTTTCATGGCGTTTGTGGTGCCACCTACCGAATGTATTTTACTCGAATTACGCAACAGCTGTGATCTGTTTTTACATGCAAAAACCGAGAGTTTTTTGTCTGTTAATTATGTTAGTAATTCGTAATGATTCACATGTTGACGTTCTTTGGGCTGACTTGCACTATTCTCGTTGTGAATCCGTCATAAGAAGCCACTCTTGACTATGATCATCGACGGGCTCTTGTAGAGAAGATGTCTATGGATTGAGACCACCGCCTCAGTCAAGCCAAAACAGGATTTTCCCATTTCTCTGTTTGAGGCACTTCACTTCCTCAGGCATAGACAACAGGCAAAATCGGAAAGGCAAACAACTATAGAAGACAGTATTGTCAAATGCACACGTGTACGTGCGTGTATGCACGAGCGTGCATTTATGTGTATCCTACCTTTATTTGATCTTCCTCCTCCCGCTGCGCCTCGTAAGTATCTCGCTTCCTCGCAATGCCGAGCTTTGCCCGAGAGCAGTGTTGGCGGATGTTAGTGTTGGTTAACTAAACTACGTTTCGTTGATATGCATTAGTTGCATTCTGATATGTGTGTTTACATAGTATCAGAAATGTGAATGGAATTACCTTTTCCTACTTAACTTGCCCGGATGCAGCGGAGAGAATCTTAGCAACGCATCTCATTGGTTGATGCGATTTGTTCGACAAAGTTCAATTCCACATCTGCCGATGAATATTTTGGAAAAATCTTCTTCACTTTCCTTTTCAATTTATTTTTTGCAAGTACGGGTTGACAAGCTAGAGAAAATCAAATATATAATCTTCACTCTAACGATAAACGGCTTAATCATCGGTCGGTACCTTCACAGTATACTCCGCGGTATCCGATAGGACATTTGCAAACTTGGCCTTCTTTGCCCGCCGCGCAGACTCCTCCGTTGATGCACGGCTTGTCTTCACAACTCTCGAACTCTGCCAACAGACATCGCCACATTCGTTTTTATCGTGACACGTTTGGCGCTTTGATGGCTGTGATTTGTGACACTGCAACTACCACCACCACTAAGCCATTACCGCCACTACCACCACTTCCATCGCTACCACAACAACTACCCCCAGCGCCAGTTGCCACCGCCACCGCCACCACAACAACAACTACTACTACTACTCAAAGTATTCCACCTCTACCACCACAACTACCACTAAACCACTACTACCACTATTGCCACTACTACCACTACGGCCACTACCACCACTTCCGCCACTAACGCCACTTCCGCCACTACCGCCACTACCGCAACTACCGCCACTACCACCACTTCCACCACTACCGCCACTACCACCACTACCGCCACTTCCACCATTACTGACACCACCACCACTTCCACCACTACCACCACTACCACCAATACCGCCACTTCCACCACTACTGCCACTACCGCCACTTCCACCACTACCACCAATACAACCACTACCACCACTACCGCCACTTCCACCACTACCGCCACTTCCACCATTACTGCCACTACCACCACTACCACCACTACATCCACTACCACCACTTCCACCACTACCGCCACTACCGCCACTACCGCCACTACCACCACTTCCACCACTACCGCCACTACTGACACCACCACCACTTCCACCATTACCACCACTACCGCCACTACCACCACTACCACCACTACATCCACTACCACCACTTCCACCACTACCGCCACTACCGCCACTACCACCACTACCACCACTACATCCACTACCACCACTTCCACCACTACCGCCACTACCGCCACTACTGACACCACCACCACTTCCACCATTACCACCACTACCACCACTTCGACCACTACTGCCACTACCACCACTACCGCCACTTCACCATTACTGCCACTACCACCAATACCACCACTACATCCACTACCACCACTACCACCACTACCGCCACTACCACCACTTCCACGATTACCACCACTACCACCACCAATACCACCACCACTACCACCACTTCCACCACTACCACCACTACCGCCACTTCCACGATTACCACCACTACCACCACCACTACCGCCACTTCCACCAATACCACCACTACCACCACTACCACCACAGCCGCTTCCGCCGCTGCTGTTGCTACACACTGTACCTACGAGGAATGTACATGCGATCACCGAACTTACCTTGGCACCTGCTGCCGTACCAGGTGGGCTTACACTGGCAGTGGACCACCGGTCGCCCGGCGAATGTCACCCACACACTACACTGACCGCCGTGTTGACACGGGGATCCGTCGCACAGGCCGTCTGCTGAACAGCCAACATGCAACTGCTGCAGTTAGTTCCTGTCAGTTTCGTAGACAAAGACGTTTCGTTAAAACACGTGCAACATGTAACGGCTACATTTGTAATTGAGCCTTAGGACTGACGGGATACGCAATGTTTAGGAGAGATCGAATAGGAAGTCTGGAAGGGGGAGTTATTTTATATATTAAAGAATATATTCAGGCTTACGAAATCAAATTAGAAAGGGAAGCACATTGCGATGAAGCTGTTTGGTTACATAGTTACAGGAAATTCATCATTAACTATTGGATTAGTTTACCGAAGTCCAAACATTAACGAAGAGGATAACAGAAAAATACAAAACGCTATAAAGGAAGTGATTAAAAGTAAATGTATCATAATGGGATATTTTAAACATGGACACATACAATTGAAATCTCTAGAGAGTACAGGCGGTGAGGACCAACAGTTCCTACTTTTAATTCAGGATAGCTTCCTTACTCAACACATGCTAGAACCAACCAAGGGAGAGAATGTTTTACATTTAATTTTGTCTTCACAGTGGACAGTGTCAAAATACATGAACCATTGGGTAACAATGATCATAATCAAATACATTTTGACATCAAAGTAAAATCAGAAAGTACAAATAAAAAATACAGGAGAAACTTCCACAAAGTTAAATATAAAGATATAAAAAAATACTTAGCAAAGTTAGATTGGAATAACATGCTGATGAATAAGACCGCAATTGAATGTTTGAACATTCTAAAATATGAAATTGAGAATATCGTCAATAAATTTGTTGTTTTGAAAAAAAACCAAGGAAAACGGTTTAGAAAGAAACTCTTGTCAAAAGAAGGTATTATAAAAATATTGTACAAGCAAACTATGTGGAGCGTTTATTGGCGTACCAGAAAGGATGAAGTCTACACAAATTACAAAGAGACATTTAATGCAGCTTCGAATGAAAGTAGACAATGTAAAAGAAGCTATGAGCAAACATTAAAGATAAAGATAAAAGATATAAAGATACGTTTTATTACCAAGTAGCAAGTACAAGGAATTTGTAGTGTTGTGGCGTTAGCACAAACATACACTCATGCACCCAGTAACACACGGAACTAAACATTACTTATCACAATCGAAATACTAAAAACAGTTGAAAACAAACGAGAGTAATATAATAGATTGCAAAAGAAAAAATATATATATATAAAAAATGTCAGCAAGAGTTGTTATGCATATATCACTAGTAAACAAAATGTACGAGACAAGGTTGGCCCACTAGAAGACAGTGCAGGAAATATAATATAAATAAGATTCCGATTCTGTTAAACTGTGTCGGGGTGCCGAGGTTTCCGGGTTATAGGGGTCAGGATTAACGAGGTTCCACTGTATACAAACATTTGCCATTGCATAAGGTGAAACCTACTGTTGACGTAGTGCAGCTGGTCACATTGCGATAACTTCAGCAACCAGACGAGAATCAACGTGAAGATACGAGTCCGCGGCATCCTGCTGATATATGGACGGCACTACCACTGCCCCAACTCGCTACGTCGGAATGTAATAGTTTCTTGGCGAAGCATTATGACCGTTGTCATGGCGACGTTACGTAACAACTACAACTCGTCGTTTGACGAATTAAGGAGTCATGTTAGTAAATAAAGCAAATGCAATTTACTCGAGACAGTCTCAAAGCAGCTTGAACAAACATGCATAATGTATATCGATTAAGACAAGTACATATTCGGCACCACCGTGTTCGTTTTGAAGAGAAGAGAACTTATACCATAACATATACTCAGACGGTTATCATAGGAAGGGTACATATCTGAAAAACACTTGAATTAGTTTCTTATACCAAAAATATGTTAACGTTAATATTGTAGAACAACATTAATTAGATCAGGCTTTGGCTACGTCATGCATAAATTTACTAGATTTCACCACTTCGGCGACTTTACTAGATTCCAAATTAACCTTGCCGAATCATACCAGTTTTCTGCTTAGCCTATTTCAACCGACTGCTGTGTGAAGGCTTCGTCACAATTCCTCCAGACTAGTCGGCCAGTTCTTTAAACATTATGCCGCCGTGCTCACTCAGTTCGTCTTGCCACCATCTATTTCGCCTTCCTCTTTTCCTGACAAGTGACCTTGGTGTCCAGTCTGTTATTCTGCTGGTCCATCTGTTGTCATATGTGTCTTCCAGCGAGGTTACCATCCCCATTTCTTTGTTTTTATCTCCTTCATCAATATATAACTTGGAGTCCTGTTTTATCTCGTAAATCTGTGTCGGTTATTCTGTCCTTCTTGATGTCTCCTTTCAACATATGTCCTATGCTCGCGCTGTAATCTTCAACATTTTTTATCTACTTTCGTAGTTGTGACCCAGCTTTCTGTTCGACAGGACAACACTGATATTATGCATTGCTGAAGGGAATATGCAATGGTCTCATCGTCCCATCTCCCTCCGGTTTGTGAGACCAACCTCCCATTTCCCACCTGTTTGTTGGACCAACCTCCCATCTCCCACCTGTTTTGGGAACCAACGTACCATCTCCCACTTATTTGTGTAGCTCTACTATTTTTTGTGTGCTTGTTGTATTATCTTCAATAAATCTTCATTTCATTTATTTAAATTAGGTAATCTAATCTGCGTCACGTGACGAAACGCAGACATGTATAATAATGTGTGACGTTCACGTTTTTCGTCACGCAATACAGTAGTCACGTGATGCACTAGTCACGGATGAAGTTGCGTATTTTATTAGCTGCTATGATTGCAAGTAAGTGGAATAATTTCTTATGGAAGATACTACCAGAGGATCGACTGAAGCCCACTTGCAATAGCACATGCTACAAGTGACCTAAACACTACTATGATTTGTGCAACGTTAATCACTTAACTCTGGTGACACCGTTTCCCGACCACCGCCATATTATAACTGTATAACTTATTATAGACATAGTCGTGGACCTTGCTTGAAAGGGAGCATTATTACTATTATTGTTATTGTAATTATTATTATTATTATACCATTTTCGATGTGGTCATGTGTGCATTATTATTCGTAATTCAGTAATTATCAACATGAATAATTTGTTCGCTATACGTTTCAACAAAACAGTTACACATAATTTTTACGGCAACACTTCTTATTTATATTTGAGAAATCGCCGATTACACTTTTGTTCAATAACCGCGAATCCATTTACGCAGTTGTCAAAGTATTGAACGGTTGAAGCAACTGCGATGTATTGAAATAAACTGCCACCGTAGTCACGTCCGTACCAATGTTATAATAATTCTTCACTCGCTGACGTCCATGATGCTGATCATCAGAATCATCATGTGTATCTTCATTATAGGGATCTTTGTGAGTATGGATCAGATGTGTGACATAGACAGTGTAACGGAGTAAACAGATGAAATATATTTTGAAACATAGCATTTACGACTTATTCAGGTTCGATTGGCTTAAGAACACAGATATTATGAGATATAACAGCAAGAAATTAAATGTATTAAAACATCAACTTAGCAAATATGCATTCAACTTGCAACGATAATATTGACTTAAGAACTCAAAAACGTAATTGTACTGTGTATATATATATATATATATATATATATATATATATATATATATATATATATATATATATATATATATATATATATATCTATATATATATATATATATATATATATATATATATATATAATTATTGCAATATCAACTTTACAAATATGTAATGCTGATATGGCAATTGGTGTTCACTTCTGAGCAGAACTGATAGATTAAGAGCAAAACATGAGGTAACGTAAAATTTAGTACAAAATGAAGGTTTGTGAAATATAATAAATTTCAATGAAATATAAAAACAATTGTTGGAAAAGAAAGCAAGATAAAGACACTTAGAAGTTGAATACATAAATTAACTATTATGGAAACGTAAACATTACATGCCTGATATGTTTGTCAATTGTATAAAACGTCATTACACCTGCGCGCCGTGGAAATACCAATGCATGGGGCATATCGATGTTCCAGGCCACGGGGCTGACGCTGTTTGGGCTCGGCCTGTCTATCTACACCGACTATTTGCCTTCCATTGGTTTGTTCTCACGTTTGCCACCAGGCAGAAGTGCTGTGACAAAGACTGTCAATGTGTCGAAGTCAACGCTGGAACACGGAGCGGCCATCATAATCGCAGTCGGTGCTAGCTTGGTGTTGTTTGCCCTATGCGCGATGTGGGGCCTCTTGGTGACGTTACAACGCCAATGTGCCTCCCTCCTGGTAAATACACACAAGCATACACACACGCACACGCACTCGCACACGCACACACATACACACACGCACCCCCCCCCCATCACACACCTGACCAGTAAATGACCGAGACAGACTAGAATTGTGATATAAAATGGGTGTGGGCTTACTCGAACGTCCCAGTAAGGGCGTACATCCTGCAGGCCAAGCAATCTACTTTTTCCAACTGTCAACTGCGATGCAGGTTTGTATCGGAGCTAATAACATAAGATGTTAACACTGATGGCCTGACCCTGGCCTTCAGGTAAACAGACGAGAGCAACGACGCGCTAACTTTGTTACACGTGTATTCTGTGACGTGCTCCAAATAGTTCATTGTAAGTTTATCGTCGGAGTATAACGAGTATTGTTGAAACATGTTCCCCCTATTCATCTGATTTATAACCACACGCGCATTATTCTAACCGAAAATAGTCCCCCTTTCAGCACAAGAGTGCAACTAGGCCGATTTTACATACATACATACATACATACATATCCTCTTCGGTCTTCAGGCAAAATCTGCCTATGTACCGCTCTTAGTTAGTCTTAGTGTGGCTTTGTAGTCATATTTGACTGCCTGGTTTCGCCAGTATTTGTCTAGTCGATTTTTAAGCGTATTTACTGACGATGCAGTGACGACGGTGTCCGGAAGTGAATTCCAAATATTAATGACTCTCTGGCTAAAGAAATGCCTCCTTAATTCCCGTTTACTTCGGTCCTTGAACAACTTTAGAGAATGACCCCGTGTGCCTTCGTACAAGTCTTTGTTAAACATATCGTGCGAAAAGGTAAAAATGCCATGCAAGTATTTATACACATCAATAATATCTCCTCGTAAACGACGATAGGTCAGTGTTGGTAAATTTAATGCCTTTAATCTAGATTCGTAATCTAAATGTCTCAGTACTGGGACCATCCTACTAGCTCTTCTCTGGACAGCCTCCAGAGCATCAATATCATGCTGGTACTGTGGTGACCAGACTACCACTCCGTATTCCAAAGTAGGACGGACTAGTCCCTTATATAAATGTAGAAAGGTTGTCCTGTCCAGGTATTGATATGTTCGTCGTATTACACCCAGCAATCTATTTGTTTTTGACACTGCCTGCTGTACCTGTTGTGTAAATTTTAACTGGTCATCAACTAGGATGCCCAGGTCTTTCTCTCCATGACTACACTCCAGAGGATTTGCACCTGTTTCTGTTGTCAAAGTATAAGTAAATTCTGGGTGTCCATGTCCAATTCTTAGACTTTGCATTTATCTGGGTGAAATTTCAACTGCCACTTTTCAGCCCAGTCTTGTAATCTGTCTATGTCTTTCTGTAGGTTTATACAATCTTGCCTCGTTGAAGTTTTGTGATATATTTTTGTATCGTCTGCGAAAATCTTCATGTCACATGTTACAACATTTGTTAAATCATTAATATATAGTATAAAAAGAATAGGTCCAAGGACACTGCCCTGTGGTACCCCACTTACTACTTCCGACCACGAAGATGCTGCTCCATTTACTAATACACAGTGTTTGCGACAGGTGAGAAATGTTTCAATCCATTTAAGAAGTTTTCTCTTTATTCCGTATCCTTTTAACTTAGCAAGCAGTCTCTGGTGTGGTACTGTGTCAAAAGCCTTCTTTAAATCCATGTATATTGCATCTACACATTCTCCATCGTCTAAAATTTTTGTCCAGTCTTCCAATGTTGAGATTAGTTGTGTGGTACATGACCTCCCAGCAATGAAACCGTGCTGCTGGTCTGCAATTAATTTGTTTTTTTCCATGTGTGTTATTATGGCATCTTTGACCAGGGATTCCATGACTTTACATGCCACTGCCGTCAAGCTAACTGGCCTGTAGTTTGCCGCTAGGTGTCTACTGCCTTTCTTAAATATTGGCGATACATTTGCAATTTTCCAGACTTTTGGTAGTACGCCTGTATCCAGTGACTTCCTAAATATGATGAACAGTGGCATTTTCAATTCTTTAGCAAGCTCTTTTAGTACCCGGGGATGTATGCCATCAGGACCTGGTGATTTCCCGATTTTGAGGTTTTCCAATTTCTTTTCCACATCATCCTCAGTGAAGTTGATATCATCTAGATTATCAATTCCCTGTTGCTCCTCAAATGTTGGCACATTTATTAGGTCTTCTCTAGTAAAGACATCACTAAAGAATTTACACAGGACCTCTGCCTTCTCTTTATCTGTGATTGTCAGTTCTGCATTTTCCTCCGTTTGGAGATCACCAACTCTTTGTCTTGTTTTCATCTTTGACCGAGCATAGCTCCAGAAATGCTTTGGGTTACTTTTTATATATTTTGCTATGGACTGCTCCAGTGTCTTGACTGCTTGTCGAGTAGCCTTTCTTGCTTGATTCCTAGCTTTGGTGTAATCTAGGTAGTCTTTCCATTCCTTTGTCCGTAGGTACTTTTTCCAAGCCCTATGTTTCTTTCTCACTTTGTCCAGTGTTTTCGCATTCATCCATACTGGCTTATATTTTCTTGTTTGCCCTGATTTCTTCTTTGGGATACACTCGTGCTCAGCCTGTTTAAGCCTACTTATAAGCAATTCCCAGCTCTCCTCTGCATCAAGATTCACGAATTTGGTTTCCCAGTCATCTTGCAGCATTCCTCGTAATTTTTGATAGTTTCCTTTCTCATACAGAAATGATTTGCCACTTTGAACTGTAACTGGTGTTTGACATTGGTACGTGAATGTGATCAAACAGTGGTCGCTCTTTCCGAGAGGATCCTTTACATCGTAGTTGTTTACCATTTCGTCTTCATTTGTAAATATCAAGTCTAATAGATGTGGGACTTGGTTTACCCTGTAGCGTGTTGGTTCCATGATATGTTGTGTAAGAAAAGCATCTCTAATGCTTTCCAGGAACTGGTTTTCTGTTCTGCTTGCTTTCTCACAAATCTTTGAATCATCCACCCAGTCAATGTGTGGATAATTAAAATCTCCCATCATTAGGATGTGGGAAGCATTAGCCTCGTTTATCTTGCCTATTAGTTGGCATAATTTTTCATTGTTGGTATCACTGCTGTTTGGGCTACGGTATATGCACCCAATAAGTATCTTGTCTTTTCCGGCTAATCGTACCTCTGCCCAAACACATTCTTCAAATGTTGCAGTATCAGTTATGGTACACTCGGTATGTTTAAGTGTCCTATGAATATATAGGCATATTCCCCTCCCGTCTTTCTCCAAATTTGAGAATAATTCATATCCTTCTAGTTGTAGTTCACATGGTACTGTGTTGAACGTACATTTCTTTGGTTTCACCTCTGTGATTCCTATAATCATTGGTTGTGATTGTGTCACTTGTGCTTTTAATTCAGATAGTTTATTCATAAGTGAGTCCGCATTTGTGTACATACAATTTATTTTGTTCATAATTGGTGCAGATCGTGCTGTGCTTTTTCCAACTTGTGTTTGTTGTGCCACCTGAACCTCATCAGTCTCATGTTGTGCTTGTTGTGCCACCTGTACCTCATCAGTCACATGTGCTGATTGTGCTATCAGTGATTCTTTTTTTGGTGTGATTCACTGCTTTCTTAGTGTTTTCTCTCTGGCCCTGTCTGATCAGTTGAATTTCCCTCCCTCCGAAAAATTTTTTTTGGACTATTCTCCCATTTCGTATGACCAGATCTTTCTCTCCTTCTTGCTTACGCTTCTCCAACTCCTTTATCAATCCTCTGCGCTCCTCTCGTTGTCTCTGAGTCATGTCCGGAGCAATATGTATATCCTTCAATACCTCTGCATCGTCTTGCTGTTTGGATATTCTCAGTGATTTCACCCTGTTCATAATGGCCTGTTTATTTCTCTCGCTGCCAAAGACTACCTTGACTGGCCGAACATTCCCATCTTGTTTCTTGCCTAGTCGGCTGACCGACTTTACATCTGGTTCCTGCACTTGCAAATTTCTGAATATTGACCTCACTTTGTGTTCGTCATCCCTTTTGCGTTCTCCACTGTCTGGGCTGTTTGATTCTGCTACTTCGTATATTATTAGGTTTGTCCTGCGTTTTTCTATCTCTTCTTGGTCTCTCCTGAGCTCTGCTATTTTTGCATCCATCTTAGCTTCCATCGCATTCTCTAGGAGCTCGACCTTTTCTGTCACAAAGTCCACCTTCGTTTCTATTTCATCTTGTTTGACTTTTACTGCACATACCATTTTGTAGATTTTTGCTGCTGCACCATTGCACTTGTCACAAAACCAGTGCACACTGTTCCCTTCTTTGACAAGGAACTCATAAACTTGTTCAGAGATGTTCTGGCACTCAATGTGGTACCACTTTTCACAAATTTCACAAGCCATAGCTTTATGCTTTCCCTTCACATCTTTCAAGCAGACATTACATTCATTTACATGAGTACTTTGGCTTGTGCTCCTCTGCTTTCTTGCTGTTGCCATTTTTCTTATTTGTATTTGACTGAATATTTAGTTTTATTTATAAGATTTTTACCTATGTCAACATATAGCTTTGCCAATCTGAATTACAATTTTAACCTTGATTTCAAGTGCTTTGTACTTGAGAAGTACGTGCAGGGAGGCAGGATTTTGTGCTACCACTGCTTTTGAAAAGCAGTCTATAGACAGTACTGTAGATGTACTCCAGGGCGACTCTGGGGAAACATCCTGCCGAAAAGCCTGTCAATGAAAAGATAACATGCAGGGGTGCTCCTGTCAAAAATTTTGTTAATATCGCTTTGCTTATCTTACTATTAGTCACATATAGACTTTAAATAGGCCTAGTGATCTGTTTCGTCTCCATGTTTAACTAACTTATATTAAATGACCTTACCTGCATCCCTAGTTGTAATTTGTGCACCTACCTTGGAAGTCAAGAAAAATAACAAAGATGGCCGACAGTTTGGCGGGAATCCGGAGATGTTAGTTGGACATTTAAAAACTTCGATTACATCACATCGGCAGCGAAAGCTCACTGATCAAGCCGATATTTATAACTAGTACCCATTTAGAACACTACCCGGTAGGTAAATTTCTCTTTTAGCGATTCCAGGACCGAACAGGAATGGCAAAAGTACGGATCTTATTAGGTAAACATTTCGTCAGACCGGAAGTATCAACGCATGTTTCTCCAAAACCAAACACATTTTTGCTTTATGGACCTAAATTAAACAGTTAAGCAGCAGTTGTGCTTTGGATGTGGAAGGGTGGATTCAAGAATCAAGGCCCAAGGTCAATGATGGAGACAGAAAGAAGCAGAATCAGCATTGCCAGTCACCGCCCCCATCTGCCATCTGGCTCTGCCTCTGATATATCATATTTATGAAAACCGCCTTTAGAAACGAGTGCGGTTTGACAGCACCAGAAAAGAGGTGATTTACATTAAAACAAATAGTATGGTTTTACTTAAAAACACGTTACTGTTAGGACCATAAATATGTATGTCTGTCAGTATGTGTGTGTGTGTGTGTGTGTGTGTGTGTGTGTGTGTGTGTGTGTGTGTGTGTGTGTGTGTGTGTGTGTGTGTGTGTGTGTGTGTGTGTGTGTGTGTGTGTGTGTGTGTGTGTGTGTGTGTGTGTGTGTGTGTGTGTGTGTGTGTGTGTGTGTGTGTGTGTGTGTGTGTGTGTATTCCCAAATAAAAGCGTTACAATGTAACACTAATTGTAACACTAGTTTGTCATAAATTTAAAATGTCAATCAAAAGATTAAAATAATGCACAGACAAAAGAAGAGACCACAGTGAAGCGAGATGCTGTCACAAGAAGAGGCTGTATGGAATTAGTAATCTGAAATTTACGAATCTGTCACCTTTACATATCACTAGTAATAAATATATGCCCCAATACATTAATTGCCGGTCCAATTAAATGTGCAACAATGGAATAGATCATATCTATATACAATACCGAACTAACATTTATGCACAAACCTAGCTTTTCATCATATAATGAGAATTAAAGCCGAAATTGTTTGTAGATGATCCCTTAGCAAGACTCGAAGAGGCACACATGACAGGTAGTCCGTTGATGAACATCTTTCATGTATCGCGTGAACAGCGACAATAAAAATATTTCCTAGAAAATAGTACACAATATCTAAAACGGGATATGCAATACAGAGTTATTTCACCAATTGATATATAGAAAATAAATAATATGACACAATATTGTAACGTAGGTGGATTCGCTATAATGTAGTTTAAAAATAAATAAATAAACACAGTCGTTTCAACAATCAATACATAAACTTGAAAGCTTCAAGCTATGAAGATAAAGGAAGTGCATGATGGAATAAACTTCCATCGCACATCACGCTATCAGTACCAACCTCTCACAGTGTCGCCGTGCCAGCCATGAGGGAAATGCCACCCGTGCACGGCGCTGTTTCCTGCTAGTCACCACGTTCCTGTGCACACATAAAGAACACTTTGTTTTTGTTCGTCTTTGTATTGGAACACCTTTTTCAATCTTCACAAATTTTCCCCGACTGGCTGTCAACGTCACCCACAACACGGCATCAAGCATACAGTGTGTGTCATAGGCCAAGAATGTGTACTGAATCCGAAGCCATGCAAACCAGCAAGTGGGGTCTTTCACAAATGGGTCTTGTCAGGTGCGTCAACAGAAGCACAAACTTCGCCTGGACTGTAATGTAAGAAACTAATTTGAAGAACGTGCTGGTCGGTCAACAGTAATTAAGCCTTGTTGGACTAGCCGCAGTTCATTTGGTGATCTCTTGAATGTTCACGGGCAGCTGAACTACTGTATTGGCTGTGCTGGATATAGGCAACGAACCATGACAGGCATATCCTTTGACCCAACAGACGATGTTTTCCGTGTTTTCATAATAGCATGTAATCAGCATGTTTATGTCGGTCGATGTCAAAAGCTTCGCTTCGATTCAGTTGAAGCCGTACCACCCCTTTTTGGCTGTCACTGACCTTCAACAGCTCATTCGGAAGCGCTGTTTCAGTTGATAGGGTATTACAATCACAATTGGGGTTAATTACATTGTAATTAGAACATAGGCTGCTCGAAATAACCCGTGGCGCCTCTGTTGCAAGGTAAATGTGAAATCGCTTGAGATTGTCGACGGAAGTACGACACGCACTTCGCGCGAATCGTTTGCCGTGCGTTGAAACAATCGCGTATCAATGCTAACGCGCTAATTCAAAAGAGCATGTTCATGGATTTTATTGTGGGATATTGTGGGAACTCATAAAACATGAAATAGGTGCACTTAAATGATATTATTTTCTCATATACTTTGGCACGTCAAACCATCGTTATAGAGCACAAAAGTCGCAGGTTTCTTTAGTCTATCTCGTTTTCGTTGTCCTTCGGGGTTTACCTCACAGCTGTTTTCGCCGTATTGTCATCGTCGTTTAGTAAAAACTTGGCCGATTCTTGTGGTGAACAAGTCATCCATATTAATCTGAGCAGTTACTTTCAGAAGTTCTGTGTTAGAAATCTTTTGTGGTCAGAAAAATGGCATGATGTTTAAAAGATATGTTATGTGGAAGGTTGAAAATTATCTCTCATCTGCTTCAGTCAAACGCCAGCATTCTGAAATATATTGCAGAGTGGACGAGTTGTGATGGCAAATAATTTATGTACATGATACATGCGTACCACACCTTGGTTGTCTCATGGACAAAATAACCCTTTTTCGACCTTTTCTAAAACAAAATATCTAATAACGTTATAAACTTTAGTGATGGCGAGCGTAATTCACAGCAACATGACAGCAACACACATGAAGACATACAGTTAACCACAGTTTGACACGTAATTTTTTTTAATGTATGTTATTTCCATAAAGCTTATCATGTCTATGACCAGAGCTGCCATGTTGTGTAGAAATATTGGCAGGATCCAAATGAAAAATGGTGTTATGTTTCCCAACAACTAGGGCACCAGATGAAAGCAATTCTATTCATTAAAATTTCTATCGGGGAGAGCTTTTGATAATACACTGGGAATAATTGACAGATTGATAAATTTTTCATTATGTATGCAGTTGCGGTTTATTTAAATACGGGACGAAATATTTTCAATTGTTCGGAAACAGTTAAGGTAACATCATGATATATGATAATTCCCTATGTGTCATTCGTATCAGTCTTCTGGGACCACATACATATTACACATACACAATATTAGACGATTTCAAAATAACGCAGCAAGTTTTATAGAAAGCACACTGGGAACCGTAGTTATTCTCATATAAGAACACAACTGGTCATCACGTTGAATTATCACACTGTCTTTATTAACTTCGAAAGTAAAAATGACATGGTAAACGTCTAGCATTTTAACCCAACCTGCACACGTCTGGCTTAAATGCTTCAAGGTTGGTACTACTAGGATGTGTCTGGTTGTGTGCCCATGTATACTTTTAATAAGCAAATCGTTTGTTAGCTCAAATGTCAGTGGGCGGTCCATTGCCAGTTTGACAGTCAATGTGCCAACGAGGCGAGGGACCAGCGCTCGTAACAGGCCTCGACCATACCCGTGATCATGATCACTCTGGCAGGGAGACATGGGTTGTCACGCGGGCTGTCTGTCGATAATCGTATGTGAAAGTGGCGATTACGCGCGACGTCATGATGATGATAACAATATACCTAGGGGATTATATTAATTAATTATTAATTGAAACGGCCAATGTGCTTGAGATCTACAAATAGCTGCGCGAGTGCGTAAGATGGAAGCCAATTGCGTGAGTATCACGCCAAATGTGTGAGACTTGGTAGCTCTGCATGACTCTTACTGTTGGTGTTATGCCCCACCTTATTCTATGTATCCAAGTTCTCGTGATAAATCGGTAAAATGCTCATAAAAAAAGCAGGAAACATCCTCCTCCGCTCAACTTTGTTGGCTCCAAAGATATAACAAGTGCTTAGGATAGACTCGTATGCAACAGTTAGATCGCTTTTAGTGTGAATTTTTTTGCCTTTTTAAATTACAAAAAGCTAGACATTTCATCCAAAAAGCGGAGGGGGAAAAGCGGTATTTCCTGCCCGAATGTTGACACCTCAGAAAGAGTGTCCCGTGCCTCTCGTGCATATCATTCATGCCCGAATCATGTCGGATCCAAGGTGTCCATGATGTGCCTGGGAACCCCTCAATTCCTCGAATCACAATGGCCCACGAACTGTTTATTACCTTGCATTGCAGTCTTAATTTCAGGATGTCAATGTTTCCCTGGTTTCCTCACTCCATGCTTTGATAAAAGGTACTTAATATGGTAAGGACGAAGTAAAACACAACAGGTGACAGAGGATACGACATTAATGTCTGATTTCGGTTTTCTGAATTAGTGATAAACGCAAATTCCAATCTACATATATGTGTATAATATTATACTTATTTCAAAACGACGGCATTTTCTAACCATATTCTTATAAATATGTCAGTAAAATCATAGTGGTTTATGTAACCTCTAATTTGGACGAAGGAAAATGGCTGTGGCTGAAGAACTTACCGAGTCCCAGATGTCAACACGGCTTTATAGTTTCCGGCGCCACACATATCTGTGTTACAGGTACAGACTTATACGTATGTTAAATCTAATTTTCACCGTCTTATTTTCATGACGGATTAAATTTAAAGAGTGACAAAATGTCGGCGGAAAACAGTGAAATGTGCCAATAATATTATATTTATTCATTTATATTTGTGCATGGTTGTGATGCGCGCCTCTGCGTATGTGCGTGTGTATGGTGCGCGTACATGCGTGCGTGCGTGCACGCTTTCTAAATGTACTAATGTCCTGTTCGTCCATAGGACGTCTCAACCACACACCTGTTCACCATACTACAGTTAGGAATTCAAATGACACCAAAACTCCTGTCAGTGTGGTAAGAAATAAATTTCCTCCATCCTGTACAGTTCTTGTATTTTTCCGCTTTTAAGGCAGTGGTAGCGATGGCGTCGTTGGCCGCGTGTCTGTACGTAGGGCTACTCGATGGTTCGGACGGAGAGAACTTCATCAGCAATGTCGCGCCCTACACGCCTGCCTTCAACTGTTGGCACTCTGTCAACATTGTTCTTGAACAGAGATATTGCCATATTTGAGGACTACACAACACTTATGCTGTGCCCAGATTAAAATTTATAGTGGCCGACTGTCAACATATGCGTGTGCCAGTTACTGTAGGATCCCTTGCGCATGAAGACGCGATGCAATTGTTTTGGCCGCCATTTGATGGGGAGCATGTTGTGTTTTGACTTTCTGGAGAGAAAAAATTACACAATTTAACGAATTGTGTTCATCGAGTTGATGACATAATAAATATTAACATACTAGATTTTCGGACCTGTGTTCGCATGCTTCTAGAGTTGTGTGTGTCTGTGTTTCCGTTCAGTGGTGCGTGTGCGTGTGCGTGTGCGTGTGCGTGTGCGTGTGCGTGTGCGTGTGCGTGTGTGTGTATTGTATACGCACGCACGCACGCATGCACACAGGAATACATTCGGGTATACATTGCCACGCAAGCATAACATAACGTAATTATACTTAAGTATGCATACACGTATGTCCATAAAACCTAGCGTTGTCCTTAATTAATCAGAACGCGTAATTTAAGTGGACACTTGAGGTTCACGACGTTCACGAAGCACACAAGTATTACTAGAATGACCGCATGCGCTCGTTAATTTCCTCCGTGTGTGTGTTATTGTACAGTGCAGTGCAGTGCAGTGGAGTGTGTTTGTATGCAGTGCTGTGTGCGTGTGCTTGTGCGTGTGTGGAGTTGTTTGTGTTTATATACATCTGAATGTGTATTGTTTATTAATATTGATGTCGATAGAAACCACTGGTAATACGAGGATGTATTTCCCTACCCAGCTATAACAAGCGTGGTTATTTTGTTAAACGTCAGGTACTACGATGGTTGGGCTGTGTTGGTGTGGGTACTACGGTAGTTGGGCTGGGGTGGTCAGGCTAGTATGATGGTTGGGCTCCAGTGGTTAGGATACTCAAATGGTTGGGCTGCGGTGGTCAGAGCGCTACAATGGTTCGGATGTGGTGTTCGGGGTACTACGATGGTTGGACTGCGGTGGACAGGGTACTACGATGGTTGGACTGAGGCAATCAGGGTACTACGATGGTTTGGCTGCGGTGGTGAGGGTGCTACGATGGTTGGACTGGGGCGATCAGGGTACTACGATGGTTTGGCTGCGGTGGTGATGGTACTACGATGGTTGGATTGCGGTGGTGAGGGTGCTACGATGGCTGGACTGGGGCGATCAGGGTACTACGATGGTTTGGCTGCGGTGGTGATGGTACTACGATGGTTGGATTGCGGTGGTGAGGGTGCTACGATGGCTGGACTGCAGTGGCGAGAGTGCTACGTCGGTTGGTCTGAGGTGGCGTTGGTACTAATACGGTTGGGCTAAGCTTTACTGAGAGATGCATTTCGTCATTATTAAATGCATACACGCACGCTCTTAGGCACGCATGCACGCACGCACACGTCTGAATTATACACACTCACCTGAAATAATTAAGAAAACAAGTTGAACTGTTTTGTAATTAAATATGTCAGATTGTTTTATCGTATATAAAGAAGCATGTCGACAAATTGCGCCAACCAATTGCCACAGACCACCCTGAGGATTCGCAGCGAGTCAAAATAGTTAGTGCGACTACAATACTGATATATAGACACCAGTGCAGTTTACCCTAAAGTGTTACGAATTTTCTTGAATTTTTTAATACCCCATCCCCTTTATATAATAGCACGAATTAAGACTAGAAAGTATCTTAAACATCTCGTAACTCTACCAAGAAGGCAGGTTTCAAGAGAAATATATTTAAGTACCTTATCACTTAATTTTCAAGACTAGAATATATTTCTTCATACTTGTACAGGTTATTTTTTCATAAATTATATACATGTACATCAGCAATCAAGTGTACATAAGAACTAATTAGAGCCCTCACTTTCTTCAATGCGTTTCTTCAACAATTCTCTAAGTTTGTGTTCATTTCTGAGCCTAGTTTTGACCCTAAGGGATTTTAATTGATCCTTCACATCTGAAACAGATAACTCTTCAGCTGGATTTCCCTCCCTAGAGTGTTCAAGCTCAGAAGAATGCTCAATTCTTTGTCTCTTTTCTGAAACTCGATTTATGTGTACGCTTAAGTAAGAGAAGAGGACATTACTGTAGAAGTTATTTGTCTTTTAATTAATGTACAACTGACTGATGGGCAAACAAAGACATATCTCATGCTGAATTGGGTCTGACAGGTTATGGGGGAAATAGAATAATATATGGCCGGGAAGGTGAAGTTGGTCTATATATATATATATATATATATATATATATATATATATGAAATATTCAGGCTGATAAAAACACTGAAAGAAAAAAGCAGATAGCGAAGAAGCAGTTGGGGACAACGTAATTACAATGAATTCAGTATTAACAATTGCATTAATTTACCATAGTCGAAACATATATAAAGAGGAGAATGCACACACAGAAGTGAGATTGGACGAAAAATGGAAACAAACGGGGAAATTTAACCATTACAACATTTAGAAGTAACTGGGATATGAAAACAATTGACAGACACATTGATATATTGACATTTGTTTTATTTGTGATGGCTTTAAGATGTAAACCCCATACCAAGGTTTTTTTTCTGGAAAAGAGGAAATTGTCTCATTCTGAACAATATGGTAGTTTCATAATTCCATTTGTCCGGAGCAACTGGCGATCAGCACAGGTGGCGATCCAGCACAGCTTTATGTTCAAGCAGATTTGGAAGCAGTGGCCGCAGCAACTTTCCCACCGAGTATCCAGTAAAATGCAGGCATCGAAACTAAAGTCGCAAACTGCGGAAGAATCAAATACACGAAAATGTAAAAACTTGATGTACAACTACACGTATTCATGGGAAATTTTATACAAAGAGTATTTAACGTGAAGACTGTGTGTGTGTGCGTGCGTGCGTGCGTGCGTGCGTGCGTGTGTGTTTTGTGTTTGTGTGTTTGTGTGCGTGCGTGCGTGCGTGTGCGTGTTGCGTGTGCGCGTGCGTGCGTGTGTGTGTGTGTGGGTGTGTGTGTGTGTGTGTGCGTGTGTATGTGTATTTTACTCTCGATAAGCCCATGGCTTCCTTGTCCACATGCCATCTGGGTCTTTGCCTTTGATGACAATCTTGTTAAATCTTGTTAATTAGGCGCGTAATCGTACGGGCCTATCCCAGTTCAGAACTGATTCAAACAATAGTGGGCGGGGGAGATAGCGCGAGACATTGTGATTTAAATGTCACCCAAACGTACCACGTAATAAACAAACATCACTTCCCCATCGTGAATTGTATAGGTCAAATAGTACTCAAAGAAGATCATCCAATCAACGCTTGCTATTTGTTGTTGTGTTCATTTACTGTGCTGTGTGCATTGATATGTCGCATAAATCGACAAAATTATTATATTAGATACGTGATAACGTGACGAAACCAACTACTGAACTCTTGTGATTTCGCCGGTTTTACCTGTCCGTGGGCCGGCTCTCATTGACATTTGATGGCTATATTCCTACGAGGTTTGGTCGATTTTGTAAAGGTAAGCAAACGGTATTCTAGAGGTTCACGAGTGATTGGACCGGAGCGACGTAGACTTGCTCAGCACAGGCCCGCGCTTTGTTGCCACATATTCGTCCAGTAACTGAAGATCTAACCTTCAATACTCTACACTAGACATAATTAGATACACATTAATGTGACTAGTCCTAAATAATTACAATATGCACTGCCAAAATAGTAATGCGCGCATGTGTGCGTGCGTGCGTGCGTGTGTGCCTGTGGTTCTGTTACCCGAATCGTTACTTCCAAAAGTCGCCAACATGTTTCGACTGAAAAGTTTTATTGTCTATTCCATATGACATCATCATGTCCTTGAACAACTTTAGAGAATGACCCCGTGTGCCTTCGTACAAGTCTTTGTTAAACATATCGTGCGAAAAGGTAAAAATGCCATGCAAGTATTTATACACATCAATAATATCTCCTCGTAAACGACGATAGGTCAGTGTTGGTAAATTTAATGCCTTTAATCTAGATTCGTAATCTAAATGTCTCAGTACTGGGACCATCCTACTAGCTCTTCTCTGGACAGCCTCCAGAGCATCAATATCATGCTGGTACTGTGGTGACCAGACTACCACTCCGTATTCCAAAGTAGGACGGACTAGTCCCTTATATAAATGTAGAAAGGTTGTCCTGTCCAGGTATTGATATGTTCGTCGTATTACACCCAGCAATCTATTTGTTTTTGACACTGCCTGCTGTACCTGTTGTGTAAATTTTAACTGGTCATCAACTAGGATGCCCAGGTCTTTCTCTACATGACTACACTCCAGAGGATTTGCACCTGTTTCATTTGTAAATATCAAGTCTAATAGATGTGGGACTTGGTTTACCCTGTAGCGTGTTGGTTCCATGATATGTTGTGTAAGAAAAGCATCTCTAATGCTTTCCAGGAACTGGTTTTCTGTTCTGCTTGCTTTCTCACAAATCTTTGAATCATCCACCCAGTCAATGTGTGGATAATTAAAATCTCCCATCATTAGGATGTGGGAAGCATTAGCCTCGTTTATCTTGCCTATTAGTTGGCATAATTTTTCATTGTTGGTATCACTGCTGTTTGGGCTACGGTATATGCACCCAATAAGTATCTTGTCTTTTCCGGCTAATCGTACCTCTGCCCAAACACATTCTTCAAATGTTGCAGTATCATTTATGGTACACTCGGTAGGTTTAAGTGTCCTGTGAATATATAGGCATATTCCCCTCCCGTCTTTCTCCAAATTTGAGAATAATTCATACCCTTCTAGTTGAAGTTCACATGGTACTATGTTGAACCTACATTTCTTTGGTTTCACCTCTGTGATTCCTATAATCATTGGTTGTGATTGTGTCACTTGTGCTTTTAATTCAGATAGTTTATTCATAAGTGAGTCCGCATTTGTGTACATACAATTTATTTTGTTCATAATTGGTGCAGATGGTGCTGTGCTTTTTCCAACTTGTGTTTGTTGTGCCACCTGAACCTCATCAGTCTCATGTTGTGCTTGTTGTGCCACCTGAACCTCATCAGTCTCATGTTGTGCTTGTTGTGCCACCTGTACCTCATCAGTCACATGTGCTGATTGTGCTATCAGTGATTCTTTTTTTTGGTGTGATTCACTGCTTTCTTAGTGTTTTCTCTCTGGCCCTGTCTGATCAGTTGAATTTCCCTCCCTCCGAAAAAAATTTTTTTGGACTATTCTCCCATTTCGTATGACCAGATCTTTCTCTCCTTCTTGCTTACGCTTCTCCAACTCCTTCATCAATCCTGTGCGCTCCTCTCGTTGTCTCTGAGTCATGTCCGGAGCAATATGTATATCCTTCAATACCTCTGCATCGTCTTGCTGTTTGGATATTCTCAGTGATTTCACCCTGTTCATAATGGCCTGTTTATTTCTCTCGCTGCCAAAGACTACATTGACTGGCCGAACATTCCCATCTTGTTTCTTGCCTAGTCGGCTGACCGACTTTACATCTGGTTCCTGCACTTGCAAATTTCTGAATATTGACCTCACTTTGTGTTCGTCATCCCTTTTGCGTTCTCCACTGTCTGGGCTGTTTGATTCTGCTACTTCGTATATTATTAGGTTTGTCCTGCGTTTTTCTATCTCTTCTTGGTCTCTCCTGAGCTCTGCTATTTTTGCATCCATCTTAGCTTCCATCGCATTCTCTAGGAGCTCGACCTTTTCTGTCACAAAGTCCACCTTCGTTTCTATTTCATCTTGTTTGACTTTTACTGCACATACCATTTTGTAGATTTTTGCTGCTGCACCATTGCACTTGTCACAAAACCAGTGCACACTGTTCCCTTCTTTGACAAGGAACTCATAAACTTGTTCAGAGATGTTCTGGCAGTGAATGTGGTACCACTTTTCACAAATTTCACAAGCCATAGCTTTATGCTTTCCCTTCACATCTTTCAAGCAGACATTACATTCATTTACATGAGTACTTTGGCTTGTGCTCCTCTGCTTTCTTGCTGTTGCCATTTTTCTTATTTGTATTTGACTGAATATTTAGTTCTATTTATAAGATTTTTACCTATGTCAACATATAGCTTTGCCAATCTGAATTACAATTTTAACCTTGATTTCAAGTGCTTTGTACTTGAGAAGTACGTGCAGGGAGGCAGGATTTTGTGCTACCACTGCTTTTGAAAAGCAGTCTATAGACAGTACTGTAGATGTACTCCAGGGCGACTCTGGGGAAACATCCTGCCGAAAAGCCTGTCAGTGAAAAGATAACATGCAGGGGTGCTCCTGTCAAAAATTTTGTTAATATCGCTTTACTTATCTTACTATTAGTCACATATAGACTTTAAATAGGCCTAGTGATCTGTTTCGTCTCCATGTTTAACTAACTTATATTAAATGACCTTACCTGCATCCCTAGTTGTAATTTGTGCACCTACCTTGGAAGTCAAGAAAAATAACAAAGATGGCCGACAGTTTGGCGGGAATCCGGAGATGTTAGTTGGACATTTAAAAACTTCGATTACATCACATCGGCAGCGAAAGCTCACTGATCAAGCCGATATTTATAACTAGTACCCATTTAGAACACTACCCGGTAGGTAAATTTCTCTTTTAGCGATTCCAGGACCGAACAGGAATGGCAAAAGTACGGATCTTATTAGGTAAACATTTCGTCAGACCGGAAGTATCAACGCATGTTTCTCCAAAACCAAACACATTTTTGCTTTATGGACCTAAATTAAACAGTTAAGCAGCAGTTGTGCTTTGGATGTGGAAGGGTGGATTCAAGAATCAAGGCCCAAGGTCAATGATGGAGACAGAAAGAAGCAGAATCAGCATTGCCAGTCACCGCCCCCATCTGCCATCTGGCTCTGCCTCTGATATATCATATTTATGAAAACCGCCTTTAGAAATGAGTGCGGTTTGACAGCACCAGAAAAGAGGTGATTTACATTAAAACAAATAGTATGGTTTTACTTAAAAACACGTTACTGTTAGGACCATAAATATGTATGTCTGTCAGTCTGTGTGTGTGTGTGTGTGTGTGTGTGTGTGTGTGTGTGTGTGTGTGTGTGTGTGTGCTTGCGTGTGTGTGTGTGTGTGCGTGTGTGTGTGTGTGTGTGTGTGTGTGTGTGTGTGTGTGTGTGTGTGTGTGTGTGTGTGTGTGTGTGTGTGTGTGTGTGTGTGTGTGTATTCCCAAATAAAAGCGTTACAATGTAACACTAATTGTAACACTAGTTTGTCATAAATTTAAAATGTCAATCAAAAGATTAAAATAATGCACAGACAAAAGAAGAGACCACAGTGAAGCGAGATGCTGTCACAAGAAGAGGCTGTATGGAATTAGTAATCTGAAATTTACGAATCTGTCACCTTTACATATCACTAGTAATAAATATATGCCCCAATACATTAATTGCCGGTCCAATTAAATGTGCAACAATGGAATAGATCATATCTATATACAATACCGAACTAACATTTATGCACAAACCTAGCTTTTCATCATATAATGAGAATTAAAGCCGAAATTGTTTGTAGATGATCCCTTAGCAAGACTCGAAGAGGCACACATGACAGGTAGTCCGTTGATGAACATCTTTCATGTATCGCGTGAACAGCGACAATAAAAATATTTCCTAGAAAATAGTACACAATATCTAAAACGGGATATGCAATACAGAGTTATTTCACCAATTGATATATAGAAAATAAATAATATGACACAATATTGTAACGTAGGTGGATTCGCTATAATGTAGTTTAAAAATAAATAAATAAACACAGTCGTTTCAACAATCAATACATAAACTTGAAAGCTTCAAGCTATGAAGATAAAGGAAGTGCATGATGGAATAAACTTCCATCGCACATCACGCTATCAGTACCAACCTCTCACAGTGTCGCCGTGCCAGCCATGAGGGAAATGCCACCCGTGCACGGCGCTGTTTCCTGCTAGTCACCACGTTCCTGTGCACACATAAAGAACACTTTGTTTTTGTTCGTCTTTGTATTGGAACACCTTTTTCAATCTTCACAAATTTTCCCCGACTGGCTGTCAACGTCACCCACAACACGGCATCAAGCATACAGTGTGTGTCATAGGCCAAGAATGTGTACTGAATCCGAAGCCATGCAAACCAGCAAGTGGGGTCTTTCACAAATGGGTCTTGTCAGGTGCGTCAACAGAAGCACCAACTTCGCCTGGACTGTAATGTAAGAAACTAATTTGAAGAACGTGCTGGTCGGTCAACAGTAATTAAGCCTTGTTGGACTAGCCGCAGTTCATTTGGTGATCTCTTGAATGTTCACGGGCAGCTGAACTACTGTATTGGCTGTGCTGGATATAGGCAACGAACCATGACAGGCATATCCTTTGACCCAACAGACGATGTTTTCCGTGTTTTCATAATAGCATGTAATCAGCATGTTTATGTCGGTCGATGTCAAAAGCTTCGCTTCGATTCAGTTGAAGCCGTACCACCCCTTTTTGGCTGTCACTGACCTTCAACAGCTCATTCGGAAGCGCTGTTTCAGTTGATAGGGTATTACAATCACAATTGGGGTTAATTACATTGTAATTAGAACATAGGCTGCTCGAAATAACCCGTGGCGCCTCTGTTGCAAGGTAAATGTGAAATCGCTTGAGATTGTCGACGGAAGTACGACACGCACTTCGCGCGAATCGTTTGCCGTTCGTTGAAACAATCGCGTATCAATGCTAACGCGCTAATTCAAAAGAGCATGTTCATGGATTTTATTGTGGGATATTGTGGGAACTCATAAAACATGAAATAGGTGCACTTAAATGATATTATTTTCTCATATACTTTGGCACGTCAAACCATCGTTATAGAGCACAAAAGTCGCAGGTTTCTTTAGTCTACCTCGTTTTCGTTGTCCTTCGGGGTTTACCTCACAGCTGTTTTCGCCGTATTGTCATCGTCGTTTAGTAAAAACTTGGCCGATTCTTGTGGTGAACAAGTCATCCATATTAATCTGAGCAGTTACTTTCAGAAGTTCTGTGTTAGAAATCTTTTGTGGCCAGAAAAATGGCATGATGTTTAAAAGATATGTTATGTGGAAGGTTGAAAATTATCTCTCATCTGCTTCAGTCAAACGCCAGCATTCTGAAATATATTGCAGAGTGGACGAGTTGTGATGGCAAATAATTTATGTACATGATACATGCGTACCACACCTTGGTTGTCTCATGGACAAAATAACCCTTTTTCGACCTTTTCTAAAACAAAATATCTAATAACGTTATAAACTTTAGTGATGGCGAGCGTAATTCACAGCAACATGACAGCAACACACATGAAGACATACAGTTAACCACAGTTTGACACGTAATTTTTTTTAATGTATGTTATTTCCATAAAGATTATCATGTCTATGACCAGAGCTGCCATGTTGTGTAGAAATATTGGCAGGATCCAAATGAAAAATGGTGTTATGTTTCCCAACAACTAGGGCACCAGATGAAAGCAATTCTATTCATTAAAATTTCTATCGGGGAGAGCTTTTGATAATATACTGGGAATAATTGACAGATTGATAAATTTTTCATTATGTATGCAGTTGCGGTTTATTTAAATACGGGACGAAATATTTTCAATTGTTCGGAAACAGTTAAGGTAACATCATGATATATGATAATTCCCTATGTGTCATTCGTATCAGTCTTCTGGGACCACATACATATTACACATACACAATATTAGACGATTTCAAAATAACGCAGCAAGTTTTATAGAAAGCACACTGGGAACCGTAGTTATTCTCATATAAGAACACAACTGGTCATCACGTTGAATTATCACACTGTCTTTATTAACTTCGAAAGTAAAAATGACATGGTAAACGTCTAGCATTTTAACCCAACCTGCACACGTCTGGCTTAAATGCTTCAAGGTTGGTACTACTAGGATGTGTTTGGTTGTGTGCCCATGTATACTTTTAATAAGCAAATCGTTTGTTAGCTCAAATGTCAGTGGGCGGTCCATTGCCAGTTTGACAGTCAATGTGCCAACGAGGCGAGGGACCAGCGCTCGTAACAGGCCTCGACCATACCCGTGATCATGATCACTCTGGCAGGGAGACATGGGTTGTCACGCGGGCTGTCTGTCGATAATCGTATGTGAAAGTGGCGATTACGCGCGACGTCATGATGATGATAACAATATACCTAGGGGATTATATTAATTAATTATTAATTGAAACGGCCAATGTGCGTGAGATCTACAAATAGCTGCGCGAGTGCGTAAGATGGAAGCCAATTGCGTGAGTATCACGCCAAATGTGTGAGACTTGGTAGCTCTGCATGACTCTTACTGTTGGTATTATGCCCCACCTTATTCTATGTATCCAAGTTCTCGTGATAAATCGGTAAAATGCTCATAAAAAAAGCAGGAAACATCCTCCTCCGCTCAACTTTGTTGGCTCCAAAGATATAACAAGTGCTTAGGATAGACTCGTATGCAACAGTTAGATCGCTTTTAGTGTGAATTTTTTTGCCTTTTTAAATTACAAAAAGCTAGACATTTCATCCAAAAAGCGGAGGGGGAAAAAGCGGTATTTCCTGCCCGAATGTTGACACCTCAGAAAGAGTGTCCCGTGCCTCTCATGCATATCATACATGCCCGAATCATGTCGGATCCAAGGTGTCCATGATGTGCCTGGGAACCCCTCAATTCCTCGAATCACAATGGCCCACGAACTGTTTATTACCTTGCATTGCAGTCTTAATTTCAGGGTGTCAATGTTTCCCTGGTTTCCTCACTCCATGCTTTGATAAAAGGTACTTAATATGGTAAGGACGAAGTAAAACACAACAGGTGACAGAGGATACGACATTAATGTCTGATTTCGGTTTTCTGAATTAGTGATAAACGCAAATTCCAATCTACATATATGTGTATAATATTATACTTATTTCAAAACGACGGCATTTTCTAACCATATTCTTATAAATATGTCAGTAAAATCATAGTGGTTTATGTAACCTCTAATTTGGACGAAGGAAAATGGCTGTGGCTGAAGAACTTACCGAGTCCCAGATGTCAACACGGCTTTATAGTTTCCGGCGCCACACATATCTGTGTTACAGGTACAGGCTTACACGTATGTTAAATCTAATTTTCACCGTCTTATTTTCATGACGGATTAAATTTAAAGAGTGACAAAATGTCGGCGGAAAACAGTGAAATGTGCCAATAATATTATATTTATTCATTTATATTTGTGCATGGTTGTGATGCGCGCCTCTGCGTATGTGCGTGTGTATGGTGCGCGTACATGCGTGCGTGCGTGCACGCTTTCTAAATGTACTAATGTCCTGTTCGTCCATAGGACGTCTCAACCACACACCTGTTCACCATACTACAGTTAGGAATTCAAATGACACCAAAACTCCTGTCAGTGTGGTAAGAAATAAATTTCCTCCATCCTGTACAGTTCTTGTATTTTTCCGCTTTTAAGGCAGTGGTAGCGATGGCGTCGTTGGCCGCGTGTCTGTACGTAGGGCTACTCGATGGTTCGGACGGAGAGAACTTCATCAGCAATGTCGCGCCCTACACGCCTGCCTTCAACTGTTGGCACTCTGTCAACATTGTTCTTGAACAGAGATATTGCCATATTTGAGGACTACACAACACTTATGCTGTGCCCAGATTAAAATTTCTAGTGGCCGACTGTCAACATATGCGTGTGCCAGTGACTGTAGGATCCCTTGCGCATGAAGACGCGATGCAATTGTTTTGGCCGCCATTTGATGGGGAGCATGTTGTGTTTTGACTTTCTGGAGAGAAAAAATTACACAATTTAACGAATTGTGTTCAGTGAGTTGATGACATAATAAATATTAACATACTAGATTTTCGGAACTGTGTTCGCATGCTTCTAGAGTTGTGTGTGTCTGTGTTTCCGTTCAGTGGTGCGTGTGCGTGTGCGTGTGTGTGTATTGTATACGCACGCACGCACGCACGCACACAGGAATACATTCGGGTATACATTGCCACGCAAGCATAACATAACGTAATTATACTTAAGTATGCATACACGTATGTCCATAAAACCTAGCGTTGTCCTTAATTAATCAGAACGCGTAATTTAAGTGGACACTTGAGGTTCACGACGTTCACGAAGCACACAAGTATTACTAGAATGACCGCATGCGCTCGTTAATTTCCTCCGTGTGTGTGTTATTGTACAGTGCAGTGCAGTGCAGTGGAGTGTGTTTGTATGCAGTGCTGTGTGCGTGTGCTTGTGCGTGTGTGGAGTTGTTTGTGCTTATATACATCTGAATGTGTATTGTTTATTAACATTGATGTCGATAGAAACCACTGGTAATACGAGGATGTATTTCCCTACCCAGCTATAATAAGCGTGGTTATTTTGTTAAACGTCAGGTGCTACGGTGGTTGGGCTGTGTTGGTGTGGGTACTACGATAGTTGGGCTGGGGTGGTCAGGCTAGTACGTTGGTTGGGCTCCAGTGGTTAGGATACTCAGATGGTTGGGCTGCGGTGGTCAGGGCGCTACAATGGTTCTGATGTGGTGTTCGGGGTACTAAGACGGTTGCCTGTGGTGGTCTGGATACTACGATGGTTGGACTGCGGTGGACAGTGTACTACGATGGTTGGACTGAGGCGATCAGGGTACTACGATGGTTTGGCTGCGGTGGTGAGGGTGCTGCGATGGTTGGACTGGGGCGATCAGGGTACTACGATGGTTTGGCTGCGGTGGTGATGGTACTACGATGGTTGGATTGCGGTGGTGAGGGTGCTACGATGGCTGGACTGCAGTGGCGAGAGTGCTACGTCGGTTTGTCTGAGGTGGCGTTGGTACTACTACGGTTGGGCTAAGCTTTACTGAGAGGTGCATTTCGCCATTATTAAATGCACACACGCACGCTCTTAGGCACGCACGCACGCACACGTCTGAATTATACACACTCACCTGAAATAATTAAGAAAACAAGTTGAACTGTTTTGCAATTAAATATGTCAGATTGTTTTATCGTATATAAAGAAGCATGTCGACAAATTGCGCCAACCAATTGCCACAGACCACCCTGAGGATTCGCAGCGAGTCAAAATAGTTAGTGCGACTACAATACTGATATATAGACACCAGTGCAGTTTACCCTAAAGTGTTACGAATTTTCTTGAATTTTTTAATACCCCATCCCCTTTATATAATAGCACGAATTAAGACTAGAAAGTATCTTAAACATCTCGTAACTCTACCAAGAAGGCAGGTTTCAAGAGAAATATATTTAAGTACCTTATCACTTAATTTTCAAGACTAGAATATATTTCTTCATACTTGTACAGTTTATTTTTCCATAAATTATATACATGTACATCAGCAATCAAGTGTACATAAGAACTAATTAGAGCCCTCACTTTCTTCAATGCGTTTCTTCAACAATTCTCTAAGTTTGTGTTCATTTCTGAGCCTAGTTTTGACTCTAAGGGATTTTAATTGATCCTTCACATCTGAAACAGATAACTCTTCAGCTGGATTTCCCTCCCTAGAGTGTTCAAGCTCAGAAGAATGCTCAATTCTTTGTCTCTTTTCTGAAACTCGATTTATGTGTACGCTTAAGTACACATAAAAATATATATATATGAAATATTCAGGCTGATAAAAACACTGAAAGAAAAAAGCAGATAGCGAAGAAGCAGTTGGGGACAACGTAATTACAATGAATTCAGTATTAACAATTGCATTAATTTACCATAGTCGAAACATATATAAAGAGGAGAATGCACACACAGAAGTGAGATTGGACGAAAAATGGAAACAAACGGGGAAATTTAACCATTACAACATTTAGAAGTAACTGGGATATGAAAACAATTGACAGACACATTGATATATTGACATTTGTTTTATTTGTGATGGCTTTAAGATGTAAACCCCATACCAAGGTTTTTTTTCTGGAAAAGAGGAAATTGTCTCATTCTGAACAATATGGTAGTTTCATAATTCCATTTGTCCGGAGCAACTGGCGATCAGCACAGGTGGCGATCCAGCACAGCTTTATGTTCAAACAGATTTGGAAGCAGTGACCGCAGCAACTTTCCCACCGAGTATCCAGTAAAATGCAGGCATCGAAAGTAAAGTCGCAAACTGCGGAAGAATCAAATACACGAAAATGTAAAAACTTGATGTACAACTACACGTATTCATGGGAAATTTTATACAAAGAGTATTTAACGTGAAGACTGTGTGTGTGCGTGCGTGCGTGCGTGCGTGCGTGTGTGTTTTGTGTTTGTGTGTTTGTGTGCGTGCGTGCGTGTGCGTGTTGCGTGTGCGCGTGCGTGCGTGTGTGCGTGTGTGTGTGTGTGTGGGTGTGTGTGTGTGCGTGTGTGCGTGTGTATGTGTATTTTACTCTCGATAAGCCCATGGCTTCCTTGTCCACATGCCATCTGGGTCTTTGCCTTTGATGACAATCTTGTTAAATCTTGTTAATTAGGCGCGTAATCGTACGGGCCTATCCCAGTTCAGAACTGATTCAAACAATAGTGGGCGGGGGAGATACCGCGAGACATTGTGATTTGAATGTCACCCAAACGTACCACGTAATAAACAAACATCACTTCCCCATCGTGAATTGTATAGGTCAAATAGAACTCAAAGAAGATCATCCAATCAACGCTTGCTATTTGTTGTTGTGTTCATTTACTGTGCTGTGTGCATTGATATGTCGCATAAATCGACAAAATTATTATATTAGATACGTGATAACGTGACGAAACCAACTACTGAACTCTTGTGATTTCGCCGGTTTTACCTGTCCGTGGGCCGGCTCTCATTGACATTTGATGGCTATATTCCTACGAGGTTTGGTCGATTTTGTAAAGGTAAGCAAACGGTATTCTAGAGGTTCACGAGTGATTGGACAGGAGCGACGTAGACTTGCTCAGCACAGGCCCGCGCTTTGTTGCCACATATTCGTCCAGTAACTGAAGATCTAACCTTCAATACTCTACACTAGACATAATTAGATACACATTAATGTGACTAGTCCTAAATAATTACAATATGCACTGCCAAAATAGTAATGCGCGCATGTGTGCGTGCGTGCGTGCGTGCGTGCGTGTGTGTGTGCCTGTGGTTCTGTTACCCGAATCGTTACTTCCAAAAGTCGCCAACATGTTTCGACTGAAAAGTTTTATTGTCTATTCCATATGACATCATCATGTTCACATGAATCCTATGACGCTGATGTTATTTTCCGAGCTCTCTCTCTCATTCAATGTACAAGGCGTATGTACTTGTACTCTGTGTACCTGTACTGTATGTGCCTGTACTGTGTGTACCTGTATTGTATGTACCTGAACTGCTGTTGCAGCGCCTGCGTATCTGATGAGCTCATTGTATTTGTTAAGAACCCATTCTTTAGGCTTCGTTCCGCACGGCTGCACCAACACGACAGGATCACTAGCACACGCTCATCATCTTCATGCAGTACTCGTGCATTCATTATACAAAGAGAGATGTGATTAGAAATCAATAAAAAGTATGAATAGAAACCAAAATGACAAGGGTCAGACCACAATTCATATTCCCGTCTGTGGTCGTGTTAATGGTTTGCGTGATCGCCGTAGAGTGGGCGTGGTCAGCTACGTATTGTCGTCGTGATGTGGGCGTATTGTTGTCATAATGCGGGCGTGGTCAGCTACGTATTGTTGTCGAAATGTGGGCGTGGTCAGCTACATATTGTTGTCGTAATGCGGGCGTGGTCAGCTACGTATTATTGTCGTAATGTGGGCGTGGTCAGCTACGTATTGTCGTCGTAATGCGGGCGTGGTCAGCTACGTATTGTTGTCGTAATGTGGGCGTGGTCAGCTACGTATTGTCGTCGTAATGTGGGCGTGGTCAGCTACGTATTGTTGTCGTAATGGGGACGTGGTCAGCTACGCATTGTCGTCGTAATGCGGGCGTGGTCAGCTACGTATTGTTGTCGTAATGCGGGCGTGGTCAGCTACGTGTTTTCGTCGTAATGTGGGCGTGGTCAGCTACGTATTGTTGTCGTAATGTGGACGTGGTCAGCTACGTATTGTTGTCGTAATGCGGGCGTGGTCAGCTACGTATTGTCGTCGTAATGTGGGCGTGGTCAGCTACGTATTGTCGTCGTAATGCGGGCGTGGTCAGCTATGTATAGTTGTTGTAATGTGGGCGTGGTCAGCTACGTATTGTTGTCGTAATGCGGGCGTGGTCAGCTACGTATTGTCGTCGTAATGCGGGCGTGGTCAGCTACGTATTGTTGTCGTAATATGGGTGCGGTCAGCTACGTATTGTTGTCGTAATGCGGGCGTGGTCAGCTACATATTGTTGTCGTAATGTGGGCGTGGTCAGCTACGTATTGTCGTCGTAATGCGGGCGTGGTCAGCTACGTATTGTCGTCGTAATGCGGGCGTGGTCAGCTACACATTGTCGTTGTAGAGTGGGCGGTATCATCTACATTTTATCGTCGTAGTGTATGTGGGGCCAGTTACGTACCTCCGTTATAGTGGTATTCGGGTTAGCGTCTTTAATGCAGCTCTTAAGATCTCTGAACTTCAGTAACGCCATCTTTGCCATATCGATCAAGGGTTCTTTTGGCTGCCTGATGCAACACGTGGGCGGCACCTGGCGGCATAACATTAGCGTGTAGTGCATTCAATGACATGTGACCACGTTTGGCAACCAGAGTGCACGAAGGGTGTTTTGGTCATATCGCTTTTGAAGAGTCGACACAATGGAAGTCCATTTTTATGTGCTAGAATCCCACCAACCACTGCATCAAAGAGGAGAGGAGATGATAATGGACTTCCATCATTTTGACCCAGTGATGTGTGACTGGTCACTGTTGTCTGGCTGGTAACTACAGCCGACATGCTACAAGCAGGCACTCAGAAGTCATCATTTTGCGCAAACCTGTTAGCACACAGTATTTGCTTTCGTTTAAATGTAATAGTACACTTTTAGCACGATAACCAAGCCATTATGACACTTAGATAGGCATCGAAATGTAGCATATTTCTTAACATGTTCACCAATACCGTGACAACCGTTCTTAAACCTGAGAAAGCAAAAAAATTGCTAAGTTTGTGTTCTCCTTACGTACTTACTAATACTGCATGCATAAATTTATTGACACTATCATATCCTCTCCATATGCGTAACTCAATTTGCAAATAATCAAAGAAATGTATTTTAATGTAAAAACCCTGTATTGGTGTTTCCATTGGAAACTGGTCATCGTCAACCATTTTATTTTTGGAAAACGTTTAATAGACAAATTGATCAAGCAAACGCAAAAAACGTATGCATACTGTTTGTTTTCTGCGTAAGTGAAAATATCTGCATATTTATATAGCTCAACTGCGACGACTTGACCAGAAAACACCTTTATAGCACACTGGTACAAATGATCAAGAAATATAATTATCTACTAAGACATGACTAGTAAATTCGTACCACTACCAACAACCCACCCATCACACCCATACACACACGCAACTCACGCGCACGCGTACGTACACGCACATGCTCACGCGCACGGACACTCATACGCACACTCATACACACACTCATACGCACACGCACACGTACACGAACACGCACACTCCCACGCACAAGCACACGCACACGCACACGCACTCGCACTCGCACGCGCACTCGCACTCGTACGCGCAGGCGGACGCGCACACTCACGCCCCACACACACAGATACACACACTTTACCTTGAGTACGATCGTTTCGTTATAGCATGTTACAATTCGGTCCCATTCCGGTGAAAACGTGTTGAAGTCGTGATAACTATGAAGTCCACAACAGTCGAACTGCAACAAATCAACATACACTTGTCAATGGTGCTGTGTTTACCACACGCTTTGTATAGTGTCATGTCTACCTAGAGAACTATGAATAATGGCGTATCTACCCAGTTCAATTTAAATATTGTTGTGTCAAATGAATCGCTGCCAATGCATTTCCAAAAAAAAGATGCATCAACTAACTGCAAGACCAGAGTCACCTGCATCATCATGAGGTCCCAAGCCGCAGATACACTGCTTGGTTGGTTAGGAAACGGTGTGCACGATCCTGGTCGAGATTGAGCCAATATCAACGAACCTGCAACACCACAAACTGAAATCGTGAATTCAGACATGACAGCATCAGCAGCATCAGCAGCATCAGCAGCAGCAGCAGCAGCAGCAGCAGCAGCAGCAGCAGCAGCAGCAGCAGCAGCATCAGCAGCAGCAGCAGCAGCAGCAGCAGCAGCAGCAGCAGCAGCAGCAGCAGCAGCAGCAGCAGCAGCAGCAGCAGCAGCAGCAGCAGCAGCAGCAGCAGCAGCAGCAGCAACAGCTACAGCAGCAGCAACAGCAGCAGTAGTTTTGTGTGTTGAATTTGTTGGTGGTTGTGTTGGAACTGATAATGTTGTTGTTGTTGTTGCTACTGCTGTTGTTGTTGTTGTTGTTGTTGTCGTACTGCAGTAGCAGTAGAAACAAAAGCACAACTGAAGTAGAGACAAAAAATACCAACCTGTGTAATGTTCGAGAGTTCCATTGATATGTTCGTCAACGCCATCCATAACCTACATAAATAAATAAAACATGTTGTACTTATTTAATGGACGAAACAAAGTATTAATTACACATTCCGTCAGACGACCCGCGGGTGACAGCAACCAGAAAGAACTCAATAATCGCTTGTATCTCCACAGTTTGCATTAAATGTAGTGATGTCCTCTAACGGTGGTGTCAGTTCTAGGTGCTGGTAGCATTTGTCGATGTCAAGCTTTGTGAAGTATGATGTTTAGCTCACGTTATGTCATATGTTTACGGTGTCATATGGCGTTTGTGTCTGATGGCTTTATTGGCTTGCCTCATGGCAACACATGTGCGGTAACCTTTGCAACTTTCGAGCAGCCGAATGATGATTATGTCTGTTCATGTGGATTTGTCAGGATGGAAAGCCAGGAATGCTAATTCACCGCTTGTTCTGTGATTTCTGGGACCGAGAACGCTTTATTCAACTGATCACTGACCAAATGTTTCAGATGTTTGTGGTGTTATTGTACGTTTTGGCAGCCAATGATGCATTAATTGGCGAAGGTTGAGAAATATTCCTTGATGATGTGTTTGCAATGACTTCTGAATCTGTAGGATCCCTTCCACGAAACACGATGATCAGTTGTGTCGGTTCTGTACCACGTATGACTGACAGAGGATTGAGTTGAGTCATGATGTATAAAGTATCACTTACCTTGTTTTTGTATATAACGCTCAATATAAGACATACGACAGACATGACAAAGACGACCGTACCGAGGATCAGGCACTGCAGGAAGAGAACCAAATACAAATACGTATCGGAGGAACCAAACAAACTGCACGATGTGCAGAGCAGACAAACGGAAATAGACAAAGAGCCGGTCAAATAGATATACACATTCCAAGAAGTTACGTATGTAAATCAAATACTTATTTATGGTCCTAATTGCGAGCAACGTGTTCAAAAAAGTCCCTAATGTTTATTTTAAATTTAGGCACATCTTCTCTTGTGCTATTAAACTGCAATCGTTTCAAAGGCGTTTTTCATAGATAACTTGAACATGATTTGGTGTTATATCCTCACAAATAAAGAGTCCATGTACAGTGCGCATAAACACTAGGCAGGTAATGCAGGGTGTGGATAAATCAGATGAAAAAGTAGGTTTGGGATTGAGTTCGAGAGTACCTATATCCATTTTAACATGTCCTGGATTAGTCTGTCTCATTGACAAGCTAGCCATGTGTATGTGGGTATTTACCAGTCGCACGGCACATTGGCGTGCTGCCTTCACTAAGACGCCCCATATTGCACACAGGGCAAACAGCATCATGCAAGCACCGATGGCGATTATGATGACCACTCCGTGCTCCAGCGTTGACTTTGACTTCATGACAGTCTTGGTCACAGCACCTCCGTCTCGCGGCAAGCGGGAGAACACACCGAATGAAGGCAAATGGCCGGTGTATAAAGACAAGCCGAGCGCCATCAACGTCAACCCCGCGAACTGGAACAATAGGACTCATTCATTGGCCATTCCACAGCGCCGCAAGTGTAATGCCGTTTGCACGGTTTCATACAGTTGACAAACTGTAATGTTAACATTTTCACATAGTGAATTTAGGCCCCTATGTATTCTACTGCCAAATATCTTAATGTTATGTTCTTCTCCAACAATTTTTATTTTATTAGAATATCTATCATATTCCACTAACTTTCATGTTTAGTGTTTTTTGTATAATTACAGGTTCTACTACTAAGCTAACAGTTGTGCTCAAAACTGAATACCTTAGAACATGGGCCCAAATCAGATATTTGACTTATTGGTACCATACAAGAGGGCAACATCTCATTGTGTTTTTAGAAGGTATATGCCTAGGGATGATTAATTGATATGATAACCACTGGAGAGTCACGGCTTAGTGGTAGAAATCCAAGATGGCGTCCAAAATGGCCGCAGTAATGACCATAGCCTACATAGTGAACACTAACTTTTCAGATAATGCTTCAATCTATTTAAATGTGGTCTCATATTAAATGTTATGAAATTTCCCATGATTTGTACTTGGAGGAGTGGAATGTACACTGTGGGTCATTGTTGACAATTGTTGTAGAAATATTGAAATGACACAATATTTCAGGGATTTTCTTTGTTTCTTTCACAAATATGAATAGATAAAACAGGCACAATTTGCAAAAAATTCAGACAATTATCTTTTATTCTTTCAGAGTTATTGCATGTCAAAGTTCATTGACCGTATATAAGAAAATAGTCCACAAAAAGCAAATGTCTTGTTTTATTAAATAAATGCAGCCCCATTGTATATTTTTTACAACTAAGTCTAGGGCTTTTGATTTACTCGGTTAAAAGTGTGAATAGCATAAATTTAATGTTTAGGCAATGGGTGATTGTTGGTGGCTGGTTTCGAATATAGCTGGCACATACTGTTAAAGGGAAACAAAAGTCGTGGTTTTGGGTATATGCACTTATATGAGTTTATAAAACATAACCATGTGCAACTACTATCAACACAATTATGTTACGGAAAACAATGTTGAACACACAGTAGCTTAACGTCACGGCCCGCGCCATACTGTTACATAACCCTACGTCACTGGTACTTGTATTCTGACAATGTTCGCTCATCAAATTAAATTCTATTTGTACACACCTAGTCCTATGCTTGCCAATACGATAAGATATGGCCCTATACTGTTTTTAATATAGATAAATGATTTGGTAGATGACATATCTAATAAAGTACTGAAATTTGCAGATGACATAAAAGTATTAAGAAAGGTTACTAATGTTACAGATAAACAAAGTTTACATGATGATTTAGATAAATTGTGGGAAGTGTAAATGCATACACATACGATATGGAAACATGGGCGAAGAATATAAAATGTACTAGGTAGAACCACACAAGAAAATGACTTAGGAGTAACATTTAGTGCTGACATGAAAGTTTCAGAGCAATGTCGGATTGCTGCTTCGAAAGGAAATCAAATTCTAGGGCTAATTATACCCCAGTATAAAGCAATAATTAGACCACATTTGGAATATTGTATTCAAGCATGGAGGCCGTATCGTAAAAAGGACATACACAAGCTAGAAAGAATAAAACGAAGAACAACTAAAATCATTCCAGAATTGAGAGACATTAGTTACGAAAGCCGCTTATTACAATGTGGTCTGACAACACTAGAGACCATGAGACTCAGAGGAGACCAAATAGAAATGTTTAAAATAGTGAACGATTATGAGGATGTTGATAGGAATATGTTCTTCAAACTTACAGAAGGCAGTGGAACCAGAGGAAATATAGCACCATTAGTTAAAGAACAGTGTAGGTTGGACATGAGAAAGTACTCTTTCTCACAGAGGGTGATAAATGAATGGAACAAACTGCCAAATGATTGCGTTAATGCTAGTAGTGTGAATATGTTTAAAAATAGAATTGATAGATATCTGATAAGGGCGGGCTACACAATGATGAGAAAATTGTTGGACTCTCGATAAGCCAATGGCTTCCTTGTCCACTTGCCATCTGGAACTTGTTGTTTGGGGTGACAATCTTGTTGAATCTTGTTAAATACTGTTTGCGTCTAAACCCATCTGATGCAACATGTTTTGGTCTTTGTTTACGACATTTATCGCTTTTTGACTTAGCAGTTTGCTTGATTGAGATTTTCTGTCGAAAGCCATTAATGCGATTTAACGCAATTTAAGTACTTTTCCAGACATTTATTGGTCAGGCTGGTTATAATATCAGTCGCCAGGAAAACGGAGATTTGACCAGAATCTCCCACAATTCTGAGAAAACCACTAGCTTGATATTCTTGATTATTGTTGGTTAGTTAGTGGTTAAATTTTAGCTCATTTAGATGCATTACCACAACACTTTTCTTCGCTTTGATATGTAATTATGTTATATTAAAAACAACAATATGACTTTTGCACAGGTGGAGGAAACTTCTCTGTGTCTGGTATTGCACGAGGGTACACACGCTCAAATAAGTTATGTCGTATTTGACATATATTTGGAGACGTCCATTAAAGATGCTGAGAAGTGCAAACAAAGGTTAAGCACAATATATTATATGGTGATATGTGCACACGACCGGACAAGGTTTATCGACAATTGTAAATCATTGCGTGGTAGCTTATGTCATACTGACCGTTGAATGGACGAGTGGGCCACCGTCACCCAGTGCTGCTATGGAACTGTTGTCTTGTATCCACCAGCAGATTGTGGATAATTTGCCAATTAATTCAAACGCACGGATATGTGTGAACTTCGGACGTACACGAATCGGACAATAGACGAGAAGGAGGAGGTTATTCAAGTTGAACTCGAAGACACTGACATCGATGATGGCAATAACAGTTTGTTTAAACTAAGGATGAGAGAACATAGTATTGAACAATAGAAAGCAGCTCAACCGAACAATATTGAACGTTTGTGCTATTTGTTTATCACATTACTCATTCAATAAATCAACAATCGTAGCCTTGGTTGAAAACAAGGTACAAAGGGGCTGCATTTATTTGATAAGACAAGACATTTGCTTTTTCGGGCTATTTTCTTTCTTACGGTCAGTGAACTTGGGTATATAATAACTCTGAACCATTTTATATCTATCGAAATTGTGGAAGAAAGAAGGACAATCCTTGACATGATTAGCAATAAATGGAGAAATGTGTCATTTGACTTTTTTCATAACAAAATGTAAAATATTATATATTTTTGGTCGCCAATGACCCACATTGTACACCCCTCCAAATACATATCATTTGTTGGGAATTTTTTTTAATGAGACCTTGTTTAGCTAGATTGAAGCATTATCTGTAACGTATATATATATATATATATATATATATATATATATATATATATATATATATATATATATATATATATATATATATATATATATATATATATATATATGTATGTATGTGTGTGTGTGTGTGTGTGTGTGTGCGTGCGTGCGTGCGTGCGTGCGTGCGTGCGTGCGTGCGTGTGTGTATTCTGCTACAATATGTGGACAAGGCCAGAAAGAACGAGACACTTTCGACAAGCTGGTGTCGCCAGCCGTTATCGTGATTGTTATAACATGAACGTGAATATGGGAAAATAAATATTATTGTCTAAGTGGTGAATCTAATTCGTACTCACCAAGAGTGCTGCCATTAAGATATACATGATGATTCTGCAGATCAGCATCATGGACGTCGGCGACTGATGAAGTTCAGAAAAGCAAACATTTTGGTTGTAGCTTAATTCTGTAGGGAGATATTAATATTTAAAGTCGTCACCGTCAAGAAAAGTGTATGTCGATTTCAAGTCAATTTTGTTTTCCGAAATTTGAGAACAAAATGTGTTTGTTTAGTACATATGCTGCAATTGTAGTATCTTTCTAAAGGCCACTCACTAAGAAGTTTAGAAACGCAAAAAGATTTACTCTAGCACAATTCTGTGGGAATGTATTAATGTTTTAAGATCATCGTCATCAAGAAAACGGTCTGCCAATTTCAAGCCAATTTCCCCAAAGAATAACTTTAAGAATATATAAATAAAAACTATTCAAGATCATACAAGTGTAGTTGCAACGGCCACTCTTCGCGAAACTTAGAAATGCAGATTTTACTCCGATTTCCTAAATACTTTTATAAGTTAACTGAGTTTCAGGTTAGCATCGATCTGAGGCAAAGAAGTACATTTAGCCCATTCCTGTTCATCGTGGTGATGGAATTCATCAGCAGGAAGATCAGCACGAAAGATGTTTATGGTAAAATGATGTTCGGAGACGATCTGGCCATAGTAGCAGAGAACAAAAAGTAATTACAAGAAGCGCGTTGAGTGGAAGGAGATGTTTAAAAAACATGGACTGAGGATAATGTGCGGTGAACAAAAGAGAGAGAGAGAGAGAGAGAGGAATTTCATCAGATTGAAGGGAAATAGCTGGATGAAGCCTACTGATGGATTCGTTTATGTTGTTGGAATGGTTGGCAAAAATAAGCATCTGTAAATATGGGCGCGGTGTTGGATACAGGTGTGAATGCACGGAGGAAGGTAACTGGAGTCATGACAGCAGGAAACTGTTGAAAGGCAAACTCCTGATATCGCGTGTATCGCTGGCACGCATGAATGGTCTTGCGGAAGAACACGTACCGAAAGATTTATTGTTTCTTTGTTGTACGTTTTAAGCCATACCACCATTTCTGCTTCGCCTTCTAATTTGAGTTTTTGTAAAACTATTCGCTCTCGGAAAATAATGTTGTTTCCTTCTTCAAAGCGATCATGTGCAAAAAATGCTAAAGATAGTCTTTAAAAGGTACCAGTGCGTGATAGACTGACTCATTAGCTTTACATTGATATATACATGTTGAAAAAATTTTTTCTGTGGTATTAAACTGATGTATTTTACGTTGGCGCAGATACGCAACACCAAAACGAGGATTCGTTTGACGTGCCTAACGTAGGTTTGTAAGTTATGCTACTGTTCCTAGGCCAGCTGTTCTCCCCCTGGGGTACGTGTACCCCCGGGGGTACGCCGGAGGTTTTCCATAGGGTACGCAGATGGTTGGCTGAAGGTAAGGTTACATGCAACGGTGTAAAAATTTTGTCACTTTGTGTGGTCCACGAAGTAAAAATTATGTTTCTGTAATACTATCAAATTCACAGAAAACATATTCTTTTCAAGCCAACATTAAAAGCTGTTATAAAATGTCATCACCCAAGTCCATCAGTTGCTTCTCTCGAAGGACCTACATTTTCCCCAGTTAAAATACTTCGTACCTAAATTATTCGTAAGTAATGATGATTTCGCTTTATTGCAACGGTTAGTGCCTAACTAATAAACACCACCAAGTCAAGCGCCCTCACTATCCTGTTATTCTGCCTCTTGTGTTAAGAGTTCGATGCGGACCAAGAGCCGTTGCTCTTCCACGCCAAGGTCCATTGGCTATCATGGAAAACGTTGTGTCGCAGAAAGAGGAGATTACCGAATTCTTCGACCACGTCAGCAAAGAGCAGTCTTGAAAATTCGTCAAAAGTGGCTCTTATTTGAAGCTGGAGTACTTGAAGAAAATCATTTCCCATCTGAAATCGCTTAACAAGTCACTATAAGGCCGGTTCACAACGGTACATGGAAACACGGCGCACCTGCGTTCCATGCGGAAAGAATTTTAGAAATAATTGATCCATTCAGTTTGGCGGTCCGACCTCTCTCAGACGGCATGCCGAAGGACTTTTGGAAGTTCGCGAACGACTCCATCGCACGCTATGCATTTGAAACTTTTCCCCTGACAAAGTTCCTGTCCAAGATGAGCGAATCGTGTCCTACTGTGACTGAAGTACCCGTGAGGTCATCGTTGATGTTTCCCTCTACCCATCCCTGCATGAAAGCCAAAATTTCGTGCCCGTCTGTGCACGACGTCTCCTTATACGAAAATGTTTCCCGAATCGAGGCCCTGGTTTTGACAAGGAAATTGAATGCAGTGATGAATGTTGTTTCGTTTATTATAATTTTATGTCACTATCATGGGGTAGGATAACATTATTATCATTAACATCAAACCTGAACTTTTCTAATGCGAAGAATATGATATATAATTTAATTACCTAGATTAAACACTTCTGCCTTCGCACTGTACAAATCATAATTGATGGTTTTTTCATATATTCCTCGACATTATGGGTGTTATCAAAACATTCGAATTTGACAAATTCATACAGAAAAGTTACATTATCATGCCCGTCCCCGGGGTTTGGAGTGTTCGGCGAGTTTTAAGAGAAATTGTTTAACTTTTTTTTTTAATACTATCCCATAAATCCCCGCTGAATTGTCCGAACCCCCTTTTCAAAACCCTGATGATGGGTATGATTCCAAGTGAATTAAGTGCGATGCTCAAAGAAACGTGACGTGTTATATCTAGCGCGAACGTTGCGATTAAACTATGTGCATTCCAACATT
>BSQZ01000093.1:957500-1405000 GCA_033239005.1 Lamellibrachia satsuma
GCGTGTGTCTGAGACAGAGCAGTGAGTGCAGTAGGGCGTTCCCGTCAACTACGTATGTCTGAGACAGGGCAGTGAGTGCCTGCTGTAGGGCGTTCCCGTCAACTACGTGTGTCTGAGACAGAGCAGTGAGTGCAGTAGGGCGTTCCCGTCAACTACGTATGTCTGAGACAGAGCAGTGAGTGCAGTAGGGCGTTCCCGTCAACTACGTATGTCTGAGACAGAGCAGTGAGTGCTGCAGTAGGGCGTTCCCGTCAACTACGTATGTCTGAGACAGAGCAGGGAGTGCATGCAGTAGGGCGTTCCCGTCAACTACGTATGCACCCAAGTCGCAACCAGCGCGGCAGCATCTTCAAGCTGATGCATCAGTTTGTCCTTGTCTGCCTTTAAAGGAAGCCCATCCCGGGTAGCTAAAACCCATGGGGCCGAATCAAGTGGATATTGCAGTACCTTCTGTAGACTAAGGTTGTTGTCTTCAGAGAGAATTAGCAGCTGTCCAAAGAGATTCCGTTGTGCTGCTATTTGAACTATCTTCGAGGACTTTAATTTCTTGTTCTGTTCAAGAGAACCAAACGTCTTCAAGGACTGCTTTGGAAGAGATGCATGGAATTCGAGAGTTTAGGCAACAAACCTCTTCTGGATAAAGGTTGTTGCTTTGCCAACTGCTTCAGCACTTCAAGATATCATTTGCATCTTCAGCTTGGGGCAGAAGAAATGCAAAACAGATCTTCACTTGCATGACCTCAACTTCAAATGGATTTGTGAAATTGTGGAAAGCAGTTATCAGTGTTTGAAGCTCTTTCTCGCCACGTCTGATTTCTGATGACCGAAAGTCTTTGTGTGCCCTGTCTTCGGAACATCTCATACCTGCCATCCCCAATGTGGTTTCTATGTAGCCTACTCTGGCATGTCTGATCATACACCATCGGTAGTAGCTGGATAGCCTCTACTGAATCCAATGATGCCTCCCCTGGACTTCACATGGCGATTGATCGTCTGTTCAATAGTCAAGTCAACTGGATTTCTTGATGCTGGCGTATCTGATCTGGACACACGGAACCCGCAGTATATGCTATTACTTCATGAAAACATAGTGGCGTAAATTCCCTATGCTATGTGAGACTCCGTTGTAGGGGTTCCCCTGTTTGACCTATGGACTAAAATGTTGAGTAATTTCTATAACGTAGTTCAGGTATGATGTTATAGTGACGTAATTCTTGCATAGTTATATGTTAACTGTAACATCGTTGGAAAGTAGATTCAAATATTTTTCCAAAGATTCCTCATCATCTATGGTCAGCAGATATGTGTTGATAAAATGGACTATTATTTCTCCCTACCCCCGTCCTTACTTTCAAGGTTTGCTATTGACACTGGTTGTATTAAACCACCCAAAAATGCACAATTGCAGCAATTCCAGGTGACAAACATCTGAATTTCAAATGCGTATGTTATAAGCTTCTTAAAAAAACAGTGTGGCGTAAATTCCCTGGTGGGAGGGTTTCCCATATCTGGCCCATTGACTATAGATCGTAGCTAGATAGTAGTTGTCATTGTTGTAATAAAATGGAATTTGAGAGTCAACCATCCTAATACAATGTTGTTATATTTATTTATTTAACAGAGATAAGTTCACACAATGGCCACAAATAAAGGATCCTGTGACGGAACGTTTATACTTAACAGTTAATCGCTAGATGGCGACACTATCTTATCATTTACCATTGAAGTCGCCACATTAATGATATGCATGCCGGCACGGCTTGACCAATGAGAATGCTTGGTGTGTAGTAAAATGTGCTCCTAATAAAGTCAATTTGTTTTTAGTCAACGCGTTTGTATAATGAGAATATATACAACAAACCGCGACATGATGTCAAAAGCTGGTACGAAATGGTGTCTGTAAACAACTATAGCATGGCTGAGCGCAACGAGGATAATCGCAACGGAGTACATAGGCAAAAAAATGAGACTTTCGAACCGACTACATCGATCTCGTGAAACAACTTGGACCACGGGCAACTGAATCAGCTTGAGCCCCTGTAACTGATTATATATATATATATATATATATATATATATATATATATATATATATATATATATATATATATATATATATAAGGGTATGCAACTAGGAATGACCCCACTCACCTTTCAACATCCGTATCTCGGCGTTGCGATGCGTAATCCGAATACTGTGACCTTACACAAATGTCCCAATGAATAAACTTTCACTATACCTACTTGTCATTAAAAACATATATGGATTTCTTATGAAAAGCGGTACGTTAACGACTGTACGCACAGAAATATTACCGCCCTGCATGCGTTAACGTTACAATGTTACCGGAAGTGAGGTGCATGTTGGGTAGTGAGGTGTGCAAAATCCTTTGTTAGGCAAATAATCTACACAACAAAAGGAGCCAATTATCAGTCTGACACATTCTACAGCAGGTGACAGGTGTGCGTCGACAATCCTCTTGCAAAGGTCAAACACGCGGCGTTTGCCTAACAAAGGATTATCAAAGTCACTATCCAATGCGACTCAAGTGAAACTGGTCTGGGTGCAGTGTTACTTCAGGAGGGCCAGCCGATCTGCTACGCTTCAAAGGCTCTAACGGACACAGAGACACGATACGCACAGATCGAGAAGGAACTCTTAGCGATCGTGTGGTCGTGTAACAAGTTCGACCAATACATATACGGACGAGACATGGTCACTATCGAGTCGGGCCAAGAGCCATTGAAGGCAGTCTTCAAGAAAGACATTCATAAATCACCGAAGAGATTGCAACGCATGTGTCTCGCACTGCAAAAGTACAACCTGAATGTGCAGTACAAGAAAGGGTCGCTGATGTACATATCATATACACTCAGTCGAGCTTACCGAGATACGACAGAAGGCGTGCAGCATGAACACTGTGAGATTCGTGTGCTAGAATCGATCAATCACGAGCACATCTCAGTGACTAAGAAGAAACGAGACGAGTTCAGAGACAAAGTTGCCATAGACAACGAAACACAAGTGCTAATCAAGATCATACGACAAGGCTGGCCAGCAAGGGCACGTTGTCCGACAGCAGCCTTGCCATACTACGACGAACGTAGTAGTCTGATAGAAGCAGATGGACTTGTGTACCGAGGTGAGCAGCTAGTAGTACCACGATCATTGCGTAAAGACATGCTAATGCAAATACACAGCAGCCACATTGGAATCGGAGGTTGCGTGCGACGAGCTCGTGCTATACTGGCCAGGTATGAGCGCAGAGGTCAGAGACTATGTATCAAGATGTACCACATGTCAAACATTCATGCCAACGCAATGTCGTGAACCTCTACAACCCCATGAGCTTCCATCTCGTCCGTGGGAGAAGGTTGGAGGAGACTTGTTTGAGCTTGCCGGGCAGACTTTCCTATCATGGTCGACTACTGGTCCAATTACTTTGTCAGTAATAGCCCAATTCAAAGTACAGTTTGCTCGCCATGGAATCCCATCCGTAGTCATGACGGATAATGGGCCCAAATTCGCAAGCCGTGAGTTCGAAGAGTTTGCGAAAACATGGAAATTCGAACATATCACATCGAGCCCGCGATTCCCCCAGTCTAACGGAAAGGCAGAAAATGCAGTGAAGACATGCCAGGCTGTGCTGATGAAAGCACGTAAGGATCGACAGGATCCACTACTTGCGCTGTTGGCGTGGCGCAACACTCCGAGCGAAGGCTTCAACACATCGCCAGTACAGAGGTTGATGGGTCGCCGTACACGGACTTTGTTGCCGACAACACATTCGCTACTCGAGCCGAAGATAGACAAACAAACAGCGAAGAAGTTGACAGCACAGAAGAAGTCGCAAGCGATTCATTACAGTACGAAGAGGTACGAAGTCGTTAGCGTCTCTACGCATCGGAGAGACAATCCGAATGAGACTGCCAGGCGAAAGAAACTGGTCGATGGGGCGATGCCTACGCATTCTGAGCAACCGGTCCTACGAAGTAGAAGTGAACGGGTCCCGGTATCGTCGAAACCGTCGTCAGCTGCGCTCGACGACAGAACTGTTGGACGTACCAACGAACACTGATGACCTTGATGAGCCTCCTCACGAGATCAACGTGCCCGATCAAGTACCGCAGCGAACGGATCACACCGAGACACCGAATCCGCCCGTACCACGACGGTCTATCAGGAATAGACAGCCGCCGAAATGGCAAAATGATTATGAACTGTAGTATAGATTGTCATTCGTGTTTATTGGTTTGTTTAGACTACAGCAGTAGTGACTCTTTAATTTAGCAAGTACAGACGTACTTTTGTTGAAGAAGGAGATGTGACGGAACGCTTATACTTAACAGTTAATCGCTAGATGGCGAAACTATCTTATCATTTACCATTGAAGTCGCCACATTAATGATATGCATACCGGCACGGCTTGACCAATGAGAATGCTTGGTGTGTAGTAAAATGTGCTCCTAATAAAGTCGATTTGTTTTTAGTCAACGCGTTTGTACAATGAGAATATATACACCAAACCGCGACAGATCCGGCACACAATACATTCATGCATTTACAGACTCTGCAAATAAAAATATGATTTCAATTTGTACCAGGAATTAGCAGAGGTTAATATTCCTGTTACAGTGACATTTCTGTCACCTTCGTTATGAAAAAAACTATATCTGCTAAAATAGAGCCCTGCAGAATATTGAACTTATCTATGTAAACGACAAACAAGATTTGCCATCCAAGCCAAAGGCCCAGATGGCAAGTGGACAAGGAAGCCATTGGCTTATCGAGAGTTCAACAATGTTCATCTACTTATAACCCGCCCTCCTGAGATATGTGTCAACCTTGTTTTTAAACATATTCACGCTGCTAGCAGCTACACAATCTGTAGACAATTTGTTCCATTCATTTATTGTCCTCTGTGAGAACGAGTGCTTCCTGATGTCCAATCAACATTGATCCTTTACTAATTTTACCTCATGTCCTCTAGTTCTGCTATCCTTCTTGAGTGAGAAAAACATATTTCTATCAATATTTTCATACCCATTCAATATCTTAAAAACTTCAATCTGATCTCCTCTTAACCTCCTTGTCTCTAGAGTTGTTACACCACATTCCTTCAGGCGTTCTTCATAACTAAGGTCTCTCAGTTCTGGAATCATTTTAGTTGCTCTCCTTTGTATGCATTCAAGCGTATCTATATCCTTCTTACGATATGGTCTCCATGCTTGTATACAGTATTCTAAATGAGGTATAACTATTGCTTTATAAAGAGGTATAATTAACTTTTTTTCAATATCAATCAATATTTATGTAAATTAGTTCAGATCAGACTTGGGGTCAATTCATTTTTATAAATTCCAATTCACATGTATTTAGAAAGGATCAATTCCAATTCAATTCAATGTATTGATAAAAAGGATCCAATTCAAATAATTTTTTTAACCAAGTCCAATTCAATTCGCAAATTAGCTACATTACTTAGTTAACACTATACTACGTAGTGGAAGATTGTAATAGCAGCACTGTCTAGCAGCAGATATATATCATCAGTTAATATATGCATTACATATCAAATTCTAAGACTAAGTCTAAGAGATAATATACCGACAAAAATAACACAATTACAACTAACAAGTGACAGTTTACAGCATAGTGCAAACACTGCCTAGTAAAAATTAGGAATTATCTACTCAACCACCAATTTTTATACAATAATTATTTTATTGATTTGTTCAAAAGTAATAAGAATAGGGGAAGGCAGTGTTAGTTGAGCCACTTGGATAGTTGGGCCATCCATGTTTCCCAGGAAACTACAGCAGCAACAGTTACATGGTACCTCCCAGTGACTGAACATGTTATTACAACATGATTGATGTACAATAAGTGCTATTTGTCACAACGCTCAGAACATGTGCATTAAAATTATGTTTTTTTTATATTTCCAAACGTTTGGTTATTGCGATTAGTGTCTGCTGCTGTGTAAACTATCAACGCATTATCTGTGCACTTACAAATGGTTTAGCTATGTAGAGGGAGGATTATTTACATCACTTCATGCATTAATGAGAAGATAATTAAAAAAGCCAAAATACATCAAGGAATTAATTTTTCCGAGCAAATTGGGACATTATTGTATGAATGTGAGAAATTTAGAATAAGGCGTGATATTAAATATAATACAAAAAAGTACTTAGTATGTAGATTTATGTGTAGATTTCATATTTCATCTAATTTTATTATAAGGGGTATATTGGTCACTAGTTGTTTAGCGATTTTCATCAAGAATTCGCGAATATTGGTACAAACTGTTATATATATTGACAGAAACAAATGTATATAATTGTTTACTGCAGCTCATTACTGTGTAGTATTTTAATGTCTGATTTTATTATTTCATATGGAACTCAGATCACATGTATGGTGTGCTCTGTCGAGTCCGCAATAAAAATACTGAATTGAATTGGATTGCTACAAAGCAAGTTATTAGCAATTAGGTACACTTGTTGCGATTGGCCTATAAGTCCATATTAATTGTGTTGACTTAATAATTAAGTGTCGACCAATTAATTAAGTGTGTCAACTTATTAATTAAGCGCACATACTTGTCAGATATGTGTTGTACCCACTGGGTAGATGTGTTGGCTGAGTTGATTTTTTTGTAAAAGGCCTGTAAATTATAAAAATAAAGCATTTATGCAACTTACGCTACAATGTGGCTTAACTAACCCCACACAAAGTGTTAGTTGAACCAGCTTATTAACCCTATTTGAATCAGCTACATATCTATGCATGCTAGATATATTATCTTGGTATAAAATGATTGACTAATAATCATAGTTTATGTGAGTAAAAACAATTTTGTCTTATGAATATGATTGTGCACTGCATAACCAAAAGAATGAAAACTGGCTCAACTAACACTGCCTTCCCCTAGTATTTGATTGGTGTGTATAATACTCCATTACAATTGTATGCAAGCTTAACAACATTATTTGCTTATTATTACAACTATTATTATATCTGATCCAAGCCAGAGAGCATTAATGCACAGACACTGGCTAAGCCATTACTAAAAGCAAGCAAGCTGCATCCTTACCAGTCAAGTTCAAATAGGAGGTGCTGTTGTCGTGCACGTGGGAACGAACAATGCAGATAAGGAGGGAACGTCATAAGTACAGGAGGTTGATCAAGACACTTAAAGAGGCATGAGTTGGGCAGATCGTATTGTCGGGGATATTACCAATAATGGGAGGCAGGGGTGAGGAATATAGGAACTGTAGAAGGATGGCGATCAACACACAGGTACAGAAGGTATGTATGGAGGAGGGAGTAGGCTTCGTAGACATGTGGTTAAACTTTGTGGGAAGAGGTGACTTTTTCACGAGAGATGGACTTCATCTGACAGGGAAGGGCGCTGCAGTTCTTGCGTGTGATTTTGTCAGAGTTGTCGACGAGGGCACAGGTACCATAGATTATTTAAACTAGATGCGCAGGGGGAACTGACAGAGAAAACTCAAAGGAGTACTACTACAAATACACATCCAAAGAAATGTTCACCAATAATTTCAGACAATGAACTTAAATGTGTATGCTTAAATGCCAGGAGCATAGTAAATAAAAAAGTGAGTTAGACATTATGGTAGCAGATATTGATCCTCATGTAATAGGCATCACAGAATCATGGGCAAATGAAGATATAGTAGATGCTGAGTTAGCACTGACAGGCTATGTAATGTTTAGGAAGGATAGACGAGAAAGAAGGGGAGGTGGAGTAATTTTGTATATTAAAGAATCTATCCAAGCATATGAAATTACACTGAAAAGTTAAGCAGATAGTGTGGAAGCAATTTGGTGTAACATAGTTACCAGGAACTCAACATTAACAATAGGAGTAGTTTATCGTAGTCCTAACATAGGACAAGAGGAAGATGTAAAATTACAAAAGGCGATAAGGGAGGTGAGCAAGGGAGAATGTGTTATAATGGGTGATTTTAACCATGGCCATATACAATGGAAATCATTAGAGAGTGCTGGAGGTGACGACCATCAGTTTCTACTTCTAACACAGGATTGTTTCCTTACTCAACATGTCTTGGAACCAACCAGAGGTGGGAATGTGTTAGATTTAATTTTGTCTTCTCAAAATTAATTAGTTGACAATGTTAAAGTACACGAACCTTTGGGTTCAAGTGACCATAACCAAATCCATTTTAATATAAAAGTAAAAACAGGGAATACATATAAAAAACAATGGAGGAGGAACTTCAACAAAGGCAAATATAAAGTGATGAGAACATATCTAGCAAATACAGATTGGGATAACTTGCTGAAGAACAAGACAGCAACAGAATGCTGGACTTGTTTAAAATATGAGATTGAGGGCATTATTGAGAAATTTATTCCATTAAGAAAACAAGGGAAGAGATCCAGGAAAAAACACCTGTCAAAAGAAGCTATTAGAAAAATTGCTCACAAACAGATGCTGTGGAAGGTCTATAAAAACACTGGAAATGTAGAAGACTACACAAACTACAAAGAGGCACTTAACCTAGCTACAACTGAAATTAGAAAATCTAAAAGAACCTTTGAACAAAAATGGCAGGTAATATAAAAAATGACAGCAAGAGTTTCTATGCATATGTAAGGAGTAAACAGAAAGTTCGAGATAAGGTCGGACCACTGGAAAACAACAGTGAAAACATAATTTCAGATGGGTTCCAAATGGCAGAGGTCCTGAATGAGTATTTCAGCTCAGATTTTACCACAGAAGATATCAGCTCACTTCCAGTTCCATTGACTAAATTTGACGGCAACAAAAATTAATCAGAACATTTAGGGCAGTTATTTGTAACTCCTGAAATGATAGCAAAGAAAATTAAGAAGATGAAAGATAATAAATCACCTGGAGTTGATGGGATACCACCAAAACTGCTAAAGGAAATTGTTGATCAAATTAGTACACCACTTGCAAACTTATTTAACTTGTCACTAGAAGAAGGAATAGTTCCTTCAGAATGGAAAGAAGCAAACATTACGCCGCTGTTTAACAAGGGATCGAGGAAGAAGCCAGAAAATTACAGACCAGGTCATGTCTAACCAATCTCTTGTGTTTTTTATAAGAAATTACAAAGTGGGTAGATCACGGGTCACCAGTGGATGTTGTCTACTTAGATTTTCAGAAAGCTTTCGATAAAGTGCCACATCAAAGATTGTTACTTAAACTAAAAGCCCATGGTATAGGCAATGATGTAATCAACTGGATAGAAAAGTGGCTTACACACAGAAGACAGAGAGTAATAGTAGATGGTAAGATTTCAAACTGGAAATCTGTTTTGAGTGGGGTACCACAGGGATCAGTGTTAGGCCCTATACTGTTTTTAATATATATAAATGATTTGGAGGATGATATATCTAGCAAAGTACTCAAATTTGCAGATGACACAAAAGTATTCAGAAAGGTTACTAATGATACAGATAAACAAAGTTTACAGGATGATCTAGAAAAATTAGTTAAATGGTCAGAAAAATGGCAAATGTTATTCAATTTTGGGAAGTGTAAATGTATACACATAGGACATGGAAATATGGACGAGGAATATAAAATGGGGGATGCTGTACTAGGTAGAACCACACAAGAAAAGGATTTAGGAGTAACATTTAATGCTGACATGAAAGTTTCAGAGCAATGTGGGATTGCTGCTTCGAAAGGAAATCAAATTGTAGGGCTAATTAGGAGAACTATCACGTATAAGGAGAAACATCTAATTGTACCCCTGTACAAAGCAATAGTTAGACCACATTTGGAATATTGTATTCAAGCATGGAGGCTATATCATAAAAAAGACATAGATAAGCTAGAAAGAATACAACGAAGAGCAACTAAGATGATTCCAGAATTAAGAGACCTTAGTTACGAAAGTCGCTTATTACAATGTGGTCTGACAACACTAGAGACCAGGAGACTAAGTGGAGACCAAATAGAAGTGTTTAAAATAGTGAACGGTTATGAGGATGTTGATAGGAATATGTTCTTCAAACTTAAAAAAGGCAGTAGAACCAGAGGACACAAAGCAGCTATAGTTAAGGAGCAGTGTAGGTTGGACATGAGAAAGTACTCATTCTCACAGAGGGTGATAAATGAATGGAACAAACTGCCAAATGATTGTGTTAATGCTAGTAGTGTGAATATGTTTAAAAATAGAATTGACAGATAAGGGCGGGCTACACATAAATGAGAAAATTGTTGGACTCTCAATAAGCCAATGGCTTCCTTGTCCACTTGCCATCTGGAACTTGTTGTTCGAGATGCAGGTACGTAGCCTAGCCACCCCAGCATATGGACACATTACAGCATCAGTCTAAAAGCTAGGGGCATACCTGAGTATGTGAAGCCCATCAGCATTGGCAGGCAGAATTTTGTTCCGGGAGAAGAAAAACTGTTCCAAACCACGGGCAGATCACTCATTAGGAAAACCGAGAAGATATACCACCTAGGCCTACACAAGGTGGTGTCTTGGGGAGGAATTCAACAGTTGTATTTTCATTAGGAACCCAAATGATGAAACCGAAATGAAAAAGGCTATGGTGAGCCCCTGGCTCAGAGTTCCCTACCTGCTACAGGGTGTACTAGGGAGGATGTTATTGCAGATGTTAGTACGGCCGCTATTGGTGATGAAGGTAAACAACTACATTTATTTATCACTAAGTAGTGTACATGGTTATGCAATAGGTTGATTAGACCTGGAGTGTGACTGATTTTAATAATGTGTTCAAGGTCATGACTTGCTTGATGGTACATCGCCGCTCAAGGCTTTGCCATCCAACAGTGATTATTAAGTCTGCCGAGTTTAGTTTTTTCGTTTGAAATAATTTTTGCAATCTGGCAGCACTATGCTGCATTCTTTCAAGACGGTTAAAGCGACACAAAAGCAATTGTTTTGGGCAATCTAAAATCTTAACATCTTTCGCCGACACTGTTTACGTTCAAGGAAATACTTGGTACAACAGCCAAGTTTCTTGTCGAGGTCAAAAAGTATCAATTAACAAACCAAGAAAAATCCGAATTGCTCTGCGTTCAAGTGTTGTTACTTGTTTTAGTTTCGTTGTACTAATTATATTTTCATACATGCACCAATAGGTTGATCATCTTTGTGAAGAAACGATCCGTCATCTCCTGGAGTGGGTCAAAGGTATGTAGTGTGTCCATTTTACTGCATTGGGGCGAGCCAATGAATGCGTATGACACACACATATGGCTTTCTTTGCTTATACGTCACAGATCACTAAGCAACACGTCACACATCACTGAACAACTCATCACACATCACGTCACACATCAGTGAATGTTGCAGCTCCAGCTTTCATGTTTTATTACTCTGGAAGCACACATGGCCTGGGTTCTGACTGCCAGAAGAGACAGCCAATTTTTCCCGAACAGGATATCCCAAATAGGACTATACCAAATATACAGAGTTTAGGCACAACACCAATTGTGGGGAAGCCGCAATAAGTTATCAGCAGGCAACATCCTGGCCTGTATCTGTCCCTGCATTTCATGATTCACACACAACAACCTAACGTGAATTCTCTATAAATTTAGCCACATCTTGTGCTGCTCAACTAACAGTGCTCCAGTGGCATCCAAGCCACAACGGCATGTTACTGCAGTGCACGGTAACGCTGTCCAAGTAGCATTGATGACTTCAATGTGTAAACGACAGAGATTCTACAACTTGACGGAGGCATGGCTTCCATGTTTCTCCTCGTGCTCGTGCATTCTCTGTTCCAACTGGGGTCGGAAGTGCCTGATGAGGCCCTACAACACAAGGATAAAGCACATTGTAGAGTCCATCCGATCCATCAGTTGAACAAAAAGTATGTCTGATCCATCCATGCTTTCATTTGAATATAGTGTGTGTGTGTGTGTGTGTGTGTGTGTGTGTGTGTGTGTGTGTGTGTGTGTGTGTGTGTGTGCACACGCCCGCGTGTCATTGCAGGCAGTGTTGTGTGCCCATGCGCATATCATTTTGAATGTTTTTCCCATTTATATCAACTGGCCATGTTATGGATATCAATTATTTTAGATTAAATCCTTCATTCCAGACATGGCAACTACAAACAAAAATACATATACATGATTAATTTTGCTAAAACAATTTAATGAGTACTTACTTAAAAGGCAACAATAAGCAGCATTACAACAAAAACATTGTGGATTTGTGAAACAATAAGTTTGTTTCAAATAGTCTCTTCTCAATTGATTTAGCCCACTGTAAATAAGGCTTGTTGATGTTCAAATCTGTGTGAATAGTTTAAGTAATATCCACATTCTGTTTAATAAGAGTAGTACTAGTTTATGTCCAAAGTTTGTTTAATAAGAGTGGTACTGGTTTATGTCCAGTTTGTTTAATAAGAGTGGTACTAGTTTATATTCAGTCTGTCTAATAAGAGTGGTACTAGTTTATATCAAAATGAAGACGAATCCCCAACTGACCGATATGAAAAGTTCATCGAGGCAAACAACTCAGCAATGACTACGCTCCTCCCAGTCAAACAAGGGAGGAGAGCTCAGAAGGCTAAACATCCAGATGTAATTGCAGCTCGAGAAATACCACAGAAAGCAAGTAATCAATTCCTTAACAATCCAACTGAACAAAACAGAATCAGTCGTAATTCTTCAGCGGAATCATTATTTGTAGTGTATAACCATTGACCATATGACGGAAGAAGAACTGGCTGAGAAACTGGTTGATGCTGAGAGAGCACACCGCGGTCAAGAGCATAGTCTAGGATGGAATCTGATAAATGCGATGACAGAAAGTCATCAGCAACAGGCAAACTTAAAGGAAACACAAAGAAAGAGCGGCAAAAACGTTGGGTGCAATCACTTCAGCAGTCTGATGGTGAAGTGCCAAACATTGAGGATGAGGTAACTAACTAAAGGAAAAGCTAGTGGAGAGGATAGTATCACAGCAGAAGCTATAAAGCGGTGTAATCTAGATGAAATAGTCCTTGATTTCTGCAGTGATGCACACATGAAGCATTTCAAGCCGGATCAATGGTCAATTCCTAACATAGTGCCCATACCAAAGTCTGGGGTTCTGAGCAATGCTGAAAACTACACAGGTATAAGTTTAAGTTCAATAGTCACCAAGCTATACAACAGACTGATTCTCAATAGTAAAGTGCTGTAATTGACCCACATCTACATGTCAACCAATACGGTTTCCATCAGAATATGACCACTGTTGCACAAGTTCCGAGTCTACGCAGAATTATCGAAGGGGCAAGGAAGAGAAATCTTCCAGTAATATTGACATTCATCGACTTTAAGAAGGCATTCGACTCAATCCATCGAGGAAAGATGTTCAAAATTCTATCTGCATATGGCATTCCGGAAAGGCTAGAACTGTCAATCAAACACATGTACACCAACATGAAGGCCAAAGTGTTGTCACCAGATGGCGAGACAGCTATGTTTGATATAATCTTGGCAGTGCTTCTGGGAGATACTTTGGCTCCCTTTCTCTTTATTATTGTACTGAATTATACGATGAGGCAGGCAATTGATTGCCGAGAAGAGGAACTAGGCTATACTCTCAAAACAGGGGAACAGAAGAATTAAACCAGAGATGATAACAGACCTTGACTTTGTGGATGACATCGCCTTACTCTCCGACCAAATAAAGCAAGCACAGGAGTTACTGAACCGAGTCGAATAGGAATGTCAAAAAGTCGGCTTGGGCATTAATACCAAGAAGGCCAAGTTCATGGCATACAACATAGAAGAAGAGTTGAAGCTGAAACTATTAAACGGCACAAAGGAGGTGAATGACTTCAAATACCTAGGTTCATGGGTAGATTCCATTGAGGACATACGAATCAGAAAAGGCCTTGCGTGGGTTGCCGCAAACAAGATGAAGAAAATATGGAAATCAAATATCTCAAGGAACCTCAAGGAACGTCTCTTCGTGGCAACTGTGGAATCAGTTCTCCTGTATGGATCGGAAGCCTGGCCACTGACCAAATCTCTGGAAAAGCAGTTCATTGGCTGCTACACTAGACTACTGCGAATGGTGTTCAATGTTCACTGGAAAGAGCACATGACAAATGAAGAGCTGTATGGAACAATGATGAGGGTAACAGACAAGATTCAGGAACACAGGATGCGGTTTGCTGGGCACAACATAAGGCAAGCAGGGACACCATTGTCAAAACTAATACTCTGGGAGCCGACGCACGGACACACTTCAAGGGCGCAGCCTGCTCTTAGCTACGTCGAGGTCCTAAAATCGGATGTTGGTGTAATAGATTTAGAGAGGAGTTAACTGCATGTATGAAGGAGAGAGCTGAATGACGAGCCATCAAATCCCGAAGTCTTTCGACCAGATGATGAGTTTATATCCACAGTCTGTTTAATAAGAGTGGCACTTTTGCTAAAACCACAAAATAATTTACTTGGATCGTTGGACAACTTACAAAAGTTGAATAGGTTGATGATATTATATTTAGAGATACCTGGACTGGCCATGCTGCGCCATCAGCTAGAGCACAGATGGTGTGGCCCTCTATTTGTTTGCTCAGTTCGTACAACATGTCTATTTCATCTGGTCGTGCATTGCCCGTCACTGTAAACAAACAGGAATCAATACAACATCTCATTAAAGCAAAATGTCACCAATATTTGCTGCCAAGTTTCCAAATTCTGACTGATACAACCCTGTAAATGTTGTACATGAAATTCAATCACTATTTTTATGAGTATCTGCTCTGTTCAATTTCAAATGATTTTATAAAATATTTTCTCATCAGAAAACTGAATACGTAGTTGGGTCTAATGCAAACAAAACACAACTCTTTGAGTTCATGACACACTCTGTTAATATTCCCTGTTATGTGTGTCACTATCACTCTGATTGGAGCCAGTCAAGGAATAAATTTTACGGAGAGTGACTACTTTCAACTCAGTGACTCACCGAAGCGGGCAACAATTTTCTCCATCCACCCGACCCCCTCGCGACATGGAGTGCACTGAAACATCAACACGTCTTGGTGTAACCTAAGCGGCGGTGCACTCGTCGCACGTTTAACTAAACTGAATAACAAAAAAGATTCCTTAAAACATTGTAGACCGAAACATGAGTACATATAATATTGAATGGACAAATGCAATCTGAAGCACTGCCGGAGGATTAACCATACTGTGACCCCTAGCCCAGATGTAGCCCAGAGTAGTGTTGGCAGCTGGTGTACATTGGATGCCCAGGCCAATTTCACTTCACCAATATCAACACTAGTTTACAAGGACAGGAATTCTAACAGAAATTTCTTAACACAATATTTGAGCACATAACCAAACAGGCATACATTTCAAGCACATATATTAGGACACGTGACACACATCCCTAGGTAGACTGATGGAAAACCCCTAAAGTAGTTTTTCACATAACTGGATGGCTCGTATGTTAGTGACAAACTTGTTTTGTGTAATAGGAGTCATCGACATAGGTTTGTTTCAATCATGATTTTGTTTAAGCATTCTATAAATGTGTGTGCGTGCGTGCACGCGTGCGTGCATGCATGATATATAAGAATCATATGCACCGTATTCAACCTACTATAATTTGACTAGTGTCGAACAACTGAAGAGTGTCACCATCTTGTGTTGAACAGATGGCACCACTTTTCAGTTGTTCTACACATGACACTACTATTGTTAAACAGTTACCTTATTGCTTAGAGAAAAAAATTTTTTTAACGCTTATAAGAACAGATTCCTTGACATTTTCACATGGCTCAATTTTTGTCAAGCGTACTGTGTGCTTATTAGGTAGAATACGATATAATTGTATATGCATAAGTTTCAGTTTGTAATGTATTATTTCATGTATATGGGGGACAAATAAACTTTCTTGTTTAACAGTCATGTGACACTGACCTGGCCACAGCTCTCGTGCTTATAGAATTCCATGAGTCGAGCTATGCACTGGATGACGTCGGCACTGTTGTTTATGACTATGACAGCAGCAGTGCCAAAGGCTGAATTGGCCTCTGTCAGTGCGTCAAAGTCCATCAGCACCGTCTCACACACACTGACGACACAACAACATCTCTCAAACATTGTCATTAAACAATGACATGTCATCATTTATGTGACAAAATGACAATGGTGACATGATGACATGTAACATTGGGTTGACATACTGACTGAATGTATGTGACACGGGCAACACAAAGATACGTCAATTGATGTGATGACTAATACAATGACAATGTGATGACTAATACAATGACAATGTGACGAATAATACAATGACAATGTGACGACTAATACAATGACAATGTGATGACTAATACAATGACAATGTGACAACTAATACAATGACAATGTGACGACTAATACAATGACAATGTGATGACTAATACAATGACAATGTGACAACTAATACAATGACAAAGTGACAACTAATACAATGACAATGTGATGACTAATACAATGACAATGTGATGACTAATACAATGACAATGTGACGACATGACACCAAAAACAAAAGTTGTACAATAACACTTTTCAGGCATTGAAGGCAACATGACAAGCTGAGACAATGATGACACATATCAGACACTGTACTGATTGTTACACAAAGTGGCAACACAATGATGCACCCGGTATGAAATGAAGTGGCAACACAATGATACATCCCATATGAAATGGCAACACAATGATACATCCCATATGAAGTAACAACACATTCATACATTCCATATGAAGTGGCAACACAATGATACATCCCGTATGAAGTGGCAACACAATGATACATCCCATGTGAAGTGGCAACACAATGATACATCACGTATGAAGTGGCAACACAATGATACATCCCATGTGAAGTGGCAACACAATGATACATCCCGTACGAAGTGGCAACACAATGATACATCCCATGTGAAGTGGTATGACGGTAAATGCTAAACTACAGTACAAATGGGTGACTCACCCTGAACATCAAGTAATAAGGGGAACAGAAGAGCTGTAAATAATGAACTCTCACAAGGACTACTGACCTCTTGGGGATAATGGGGGTTGAGGAGCCCCCAGGGATGATGCCGACCAGGCTATCCCACCCTCCCCTGACTCCCCCGGCATGCCTCTCTATGAGCTCCTTCAAGGGCATAGACATCTCCTCCTCCACGGTACACGGATTGTTCACGTGCCCTGAGATTGTGTATATCTGTCAACAAGCATAGAACAACCACCTCGCATATGCTACTTTGTGTGCCTGTTATCATAGTAGGACTGTTGTAAAATAAACAATCTAAAACTATATTCTTAAAATATTTCCTATATCTATTTGTTACAAAAAACTTTCAAATTCAAATACTTTTATTTGGTCTGCAATTGTCTTAAAGGGTCAACTGATGTTTTCTTAAAGTTAAGCAATGAAAAATAAATTACATGTACAATAAAACAAAAATAGATTTTCACACTTCAGGGAGCCATATTTTATGCGTGTTCATCGTTAATTTATGAGCATAACGGATTCATGATGTAATCACGTTTTGTGTACTGAAAAGAATCTCATCTAAGCATGTCACAGAAGCTGCACAGACATCACATGACCTTACCTTGGTGCCTCGGTTGCGGTCACGGCCAAACGACGCAAACCAGTCTCCCCCACGTCGACAGATTATCTATAGCAAAGAGAAGCAGCTATATATATATATATATATATATATATATATATATATATATATATACATATATATACACATATATATATATATATATTGCAGTGAGGACTGAAGCAAACAGAGTCAGTTCACTAACCCTATAGTGACCCCATAGCTCTGTAAACAACCCCACCAGGAGTGCATGATATCACAAATCAGCCTGGCTGAACTATTTGGATGTAATTCTGACAATTGATTTTAGCTGTTTTTGACATTCGATTGTTTCTGATAATGACAGACACTTGGCTACATCACAACAGAGTGTCCATTTGTGTTGCACTGTAGGTAAAAAGTAAAGTTTTGGGGATTCATTTCTGATGTGGTGGAATTTATAGATACACATCTTATTCTTTGGTATTATCAGGGAAGACATTGACATAGGGGTCTATGTACAGGACAAGAAGTCTATGGACAGGACAAAAAATCTATGGACAGGACATTTCAGTTTTCATTCGCCACAAGACAAGCAGTGTCCCGCGCCTCGGTGGAGATACACATCAAAGTTGTAGCCAGAGCCGCAAGCATTCTTACCAATGAGTCCAGCCTCGTACGCCTGCAAGTCACAGTGGTTGGCTGAAGGTCCAACTGTGTGACCTCTCGAAAAACTTACGAATTCGTAACTCAAGTTTTTTGTAAATATGGCGGCAAAAGTTTGACTGGGAGTTTAGACCACTATATATTCCAGTTCAGATGTTCTTATAAACACATTTTGAGCTCAACTGTATTATCAATGAAAGCAGGGGTATAGGGATAGGACAGATTTTTGCACAGAATGACATGCTGCAGTCTTAGGCCTGTGTAATGATATATGCTTAGTACAGACATAGCTCTGATGTCAGACAATGAGATGCACCAATAAATACCATAGATTAACATAACATATAACATAAACACACAGTGCATGAGTTCAGTGAACTTGTAAAAACACGAATTTGGTAATGAATTGGTAAATTCCAGGACATTGAGTCAGTCTAATTACATAACAATTATACACCTGGTTACAATTAATCAGGTTTGAGCACCTACCGGGGCTGAGGAAATGGTCTCTACGTTGTTGACAGTTGTGGGACAGCCAAAGAGACCAATCTCTGCTGGGAAAGGCGGCTTCAGTCGGGGCTTACCCTGCTTCCCTTCGATCGACTCAATGAGGGCCTGAAACAACATCAAACTCTCTCAATCACGACCACTGGAGTTGGGGCCACATGGTGATAACTAGAAGTAAAACTGTTCCCTTCCCTAATGTGGCATTTTCTGCCAGTTGCCCTGTAATTTTGTTGGTGCATCAGCAATCATAGACACATGATGTGAAACTGGAGCAATCAGCTGATGCATCTAAAACAGTAACCCTTGTATTTGTATGGCCCAATAACATGGCGAATATTGTTAATAACCTGGTAAACTATTAACCAGTTCGCAATTAAAGCACTAGACATTAAATAACCCAGGTAATCATGGTTGTATCATAATTATGTACCACCTTAATCGTACTTGATTACATTACTTACAACTGTAATTACGTCATCAAACTTGATTATTACTAAAAAACAAACACATAATCAGTGTTTCAGGGCTCACACTAAAACAATCAGAACATTGAACGACCCATTTAAACAGTTCACCTTGTGTAACTCCGCAGAGCAACAACAACAAGAACCAACAACAACAACAAGAACCAACAACAACCCAGTGGATGATCTCAAAACACTGAAGGTTGACACTACATAAAACTGTAGCAGTGAACGTTAAATATCATTGGTGTCGTTTAGTGTCATACTTCAGTGCCTTGAGATCATCCCTCACATCTAGGTCAGTTCACAGCCATGTCCTGTCGTTGCTATGTTTACTCACGGTTTCCTCGCCACAGATGTATGCTCCCGCGCCTCGGTGGAGATACACATCAAAGTTGTAGCCAGAGCCGCAAGCATTCTTACCAATGAGTCCAGCCTCGTACGCCTGCAAGTCACAGTGGTTGGCTGAAGGTCCAACTGTGTGACCTCTCGAAAAACTTACGAATTCGTAACTCAAGTTTTTTGTAAATATGGCGGCAAAAGTTTGACTGGGAGTTCACTCTTGGAATAGGTGGATAAACATTACCAGCATGCTAAATACTGAATATGCCTACTGCAGTATTATATAATCCATATTGAATCTCAACCAACACAGACAGGCTTGCGTTATAATCTTAAATTCGCCATGTTATTTTGGTATTATATATTCCATGAGTGACTGCCCCGACGGCAGCTGTGCCACCATTTTTACGGAAAACTTGAGTTACAAATTTGTAAGTCTTGAGAATACGGGTCCAGTCAAATGACCGCAAAGTGCACACAATTACCATTATAACCTTCGTTTACAAGTGATGATATTGTTATCATCCATGATGGAACCACCCCTACAAACATGGAGTTGTACTTTGTAACAATTGCTTTATCAACAAACCGGATGAGTTACTACAAAATCACTGGATTCAGCAAATATTGCTCACTTTGATGTTTCAAATCATAAATGCATGAAATATTTGTCATAAAAAATCCATCGTCAACTAATTTAGCCTATCGCGAATTAATAGTAGAATATGTAGTGTGTGAATAATTTAAGTAATATCTGCAGTCAGTCGTTAGATCGAGAAAAGCTCAAAATAGTGGAAATGCAAAACGGTAAACATTTTATGGGTCAAGGCTGATCATGGGTGTGACTTCCATCTTCACCACGTTCTGTGGACCGAACGACAATCATTATCAGAAGCAACATCATAAGCTCCCTAGAACAATACAATCAGAATGTGTCAGTGTTACAGGATTCTGGAAATCTACATAGAATTTTCTAATTACTTCTTCACCCGACTCCTCACTGACCTCTCTGAGAGCAATCTGCATGTTGGACGCCTCGTTGTAGAATTCACCGCGGATGTAGATGTATGCTGCAACCACAGCCAAGGATTAAATCTTGCAAGAAAGACTAAACTTGTATCAAAGGTTTTAAAACCAAGTAGGTTAACCAAACTGCTGTTAATCTGATGCATGCAAGATGTTTTTACCACACTTTAAAGATTACCTTCTCCACAGGCTACAGGAACTGTCCCAGTGAGAACCTATAGCAACAGCCAGAAATGTCACCTGTTTTACCAGAGTAAACAAAATAGAAACTTCTGAAACATTTACACTTTAAAGAAAAAAAATACCAAGAAATATTGCGATTTTTAAAAGAAATTAGGATTCCCCCAATTCAATCCTTATGATATTCAATGAAATGCTGCATAGTATGCATCATTACTTTGCAAATCTAGTGACAACAATGGGATATATAACTTACTTACAAATCACAACTACCCAAACATTTGCCTGTGACCCATGTTTGCAGTTCATCGTTTCATAATAATTACTTTTAATCACACTGTTCTGTCCTGTATTCACAACAAGGTAAGTAACGCAACAGTTATCAAAATAATCACTTAGATAAATGAGCTGAAATAGAGTGACCAATGAGAAAATTACCAGCGCATGCTCCGACCAGCAATGAGACACACATGAGACATTTACCAGTGCATGCCCCAATGGCCTGACCCGCAATGAGACAACTACCAGCGTATGCTCCAATGGCCTGACCAGCAATGAGACACTTACCAGCGCATGCTCCGATGACCTCATCAGCAATGAGACACCAGCGCATGCTCCAATGACCTGACCAGCAATGAGACACTTACCAGCGCATGCTCCGATGGCCTGATCAGCAATGAGACACTTACCAGCGCATGCTCCGATGACCTGATCAGCAATGAGACACTTACCAGCGCATGCTCCAATGACCTCATCAGCAATGAGACACTTACCAGCGCATGCTCCGATGGCCTGACCAGCAATGAGACACTTACCAGCGCATGCTCCGATGACCTGACCAACAACGAGACACTTGCCAGAGCATGCTCCAATGATCTGACCAAAAACAAGACACTTACCAGAGCATGCTCCAATGACCTGCCCAACAATGAGACACCAGCGCATGCTCCGATGGCCTGACCAGCAATGAGACACTTACCAGCACGTGTTCCGATAACCTGACTAGCAATGAGACACTTACCAGCGCATGCCAAGATGGTTTGACCAGCAATGAGACATCAGCGCATGCTCCAATGGCCTGACCAGCAATGAGACACTTACCAGCGCATGCTCCGATGGCCTGACCAGCAATGAGACACTTACCAGCGCATGCTCCGATGGCCTGACCAGCAATGAGACACTTACCAGCGCATGCTCCGATGGCCCGACCAGCAATAAGACATCCCTCTATGAGCTTGTGCGGGTCATGTCTCATAATCTCACGGTCCTTGCAGGTCCCGGGCTCTCCCTCGTCACCATTCACCACCAGGTAGCGTGGCCTGTTACACAAAAGGTCATGAACAACCCACAACCAGGCAGTACCATTGTATCCTGCAATTTTTTATTAGCAGGTGGGGCTACTTGTTTCATGAAGACCACCAAGAGATGAATTGTCACTGAATGGATTATAGCTAGAGGAATTGTATGGTAACCTACACAAAAAGTGTGTTAAGCTTGCTCCATTTTTAAACAGCTTCAAATCTTGGTGTTGGACAGGAAAGGGAAATTAAGTCACAATGTAGGCATCCACCAATACTGGGAGGGTGAGTGAGCAGTCTGCCAGTACTGGGAGGGTGAGTGAGCAGTCTGCCAGTCCTGGGAGGGTGAGTGAGCAGTCTGCCAGTCCTGGGAGGGTGAGTGAGCTGTCTGCCAGTCCTGGGAGGGTGAGTGAGCAGTCTGCCAGTACTGGGAGGGTGAGTGAGCAGTCTGCCAGTCCTGGGAGGGTGAGTGAGCAGTCTGCCAGTACTGGGAGGGTGAGTGAGCAGTCTGCCAGTCCTGGGAGGGTGAGTGAGCAGTCTGCCAGTACTGGGAGGGTGAGTGAGCAGTCTGCCAGTCCTGGGAGGGTGAGTAAGCAGTCTGCCAGTCCTGGGAGGGTGAGTGAGCAGTCTGCCAGTCCTGGGAGGGTGAGTGAGCAGTCTGCCAATCATAATAATGGGAACAACAAAAACATAGATTTCTAGATTGTCATTATGTTATCATCGATGTCGTTCCTCAATCACGGGAAAAGCAAATAACACAAGTCACACGTATAAACTTCTGCACAACCTTACCTGCCGTCTTCGGGACGATTCATGAAACTCCACTTCATCCCTGTGGGAAAACCAGCACCACCACGCCCTCTGATGCCTGACACTTTCACCTCGTTCTGAATCCACTCGGTCCCCTTCAGCAGGATCTCCTTGGTCTTGTACCAGTCTCCCTGCACATGCAATAGCCACACTCCGAGTCAATTACAATATATCAATTCCACCTCCAAAATACCAATTGCAATTATTAAGTCTGTATCACAAAATTCACAATGACAGTATTTGAGCATAGCAACTATAGACATACTCAACACCAAAAGATACATATATTTTTAGAGCAGCTTTATTTAATTTGTGCACATTATGGTACATAATGGTAAACACGGTTGCTAAGGCAAAGCTTGACGGGGTCATGCTCATAATTAGGATTGTGATGTCAGACTCTGGATCGGGTGAATTGGACTATTGGAGTTATTGAACCCTATCCTGAAATAGCATTAATTCATCTAGACCCAGAACAACAGAAAAGTGAGCCAAGTGAACCGCCCCATGTTCCCCACTCACCCGACTCATTGCCCCCTTCAGCTTCCAATCATGTCTACCGTAGAGGTTTGTGAAGATGCGATCCTCATCCTTCAGACCACCGTACGACGTCTGCAACCACGTCAACAGTTATCACTTTAATTTCATCAGGTCACTGATAAAAAGTTCAACAACCAAATGCCTGCTAATAATAATAATGTTTTATTTCAGACAAGAGCCCATATATATATACATACAATACAAGTAAAAAAACATAAATATACACACACATGTTGAACATTAGAGGTACATGTAGTGAGAATAAAAAATATATATATAATATATATATATAATATAAATATATATATATATAAATTATATAAACATACATACATGACGTGCAGTAAAAATATATGTAAGTTAGAATAAAAATTATACATACATATATCTATATAAGTATTATATATATATATATATTTATATAAGTACACATATCATGAATTAAAAGCATACAATTGATCAATCCAATGTTTAGTCATTGGACTTCGATAATAAATAAAAGTGTGAAGATAATTCACAAAAAGTATATTATCAGACTTTTCTAACCGACACAGGCTAAAAATTTATGAGCGAATGCGGTCGTTAAAGGATTTAACATAATTATGCAACATATGACTTGTACTACAGCGGGGTGACAAGTTGTGTAAAATTCTAAAACTGTTGTTACAACTTATAAGCAACAGTAATACCTTTCAGACTTCAGTTTTTTTTAAATTACATCAAAGACTTATACATTGAACAACAGTATGAATTAAATAAAGTTGTTGTAATGGTACTGTTGCATAAGTTAAATTTTCTGGCTAAAACATTTGCCTGCGCATAGATACATCTTTTCTGCCTGGCAATATCACCACCATCAGTAAGATTATTGTTTATAATATGGCCAAAGTATTTACATTTCTCAGTGTGAGGTGGTGTTTGGTTATTGATAACAATAGGGTGAATATTTTTCTTGTCCCCAGGTTGGTTATCAATAACCATACAGAAAGATTTGTTGGCACTGTATGTTATATCAAACATATTGCCGTACTCGACACAACAATCGGTGTTTTCTCAACCCAGAAACACTAGGTGAAAAAACACAAAGGTCATCGGTATACATCATGAATATGATTCATTATGGTTCCTGCATAAAGACAACCAATGTGTAGTTTATTAAAATTTACACTTGAGTCATCCATGTAAACGTTAAAAAGATGTGGAGAAAGGATTCCACCATGCTTAACACAGTTTGAAACGGTAAAAAATACTGAGAAGCTACAACACCATCTGACAGTGAATTTCTGAGTTCCAGTAATAAAAAATGCATACAATAAAAGAAGGACAGCACCGGTCAATTAGTTTGGTGAATAGTTTACTATGGTTGACTTTGTCAAAGGCCTTAGAGGCATTCAGCATAGTGACATACACAGATGAGCCAGTCGCTATGCGGTGTTGAAAGAGTTCTTTTAATAAAAATATGAGCATTTCAGTTGAGTGATGCTTTTTAAATCCAAATTGGTTTACACATGCAGTTAAAAAAGTAGAAACCCTGGATAATATCAAGGATTCATATAATTTACTAGCAATTGTGGCTAGAGCAATGGGTCGGTAGTTGTTGTTATCAGACAGGTCACCCGCCTTTTTTTAATTATGGGGGCTATGACTGCAATCATCATAGCATCCGGTAAAAAAACGTGAATTAACATGCTGCTATATAACAGTGAGATGAGAAGATGAAGTTTTTCATTCGCATATTTAAAATGTTTGTTACTTACACTATCATTTGCCTATAGGCATTGCATGTATTATATCTTGAATTTCTTAACAGTAACAATCATTTGAACATTAAATTATACATTGCTACAGTATTCATTGATCTTCTTGATGCTGACTGGAGAGCCAGGTATAGTGATAAGTAGGGATTGGTAATGATGAAGCCACATATTCTTTACATTTTCGACACCGGAAGCACCACCAACATTGCTAGGATTTTGCAACCTGGCATTATTCATGTTTTATGTCCTTCCAGAAGTTTTTGAAGTCATTATTACATAGTTTAGAACCAAGTCATTAAAAAAAGATAGTCTGAATAGCATACACGTGCAAAAAACGTTGTGAAACTCAAGTAATGTTTGTACCTTATATGCAAAATAATGTTGCAACAGATCTTGTACAAGCAGACAATTTTTATATTCATGGCATAGACATCGTGCACACTGTTACTAACGCCATGCTGACAGCCACGGCACAAGAACCCAGTTTTTTTTATTAATTAGAAAAACATTAAGTCTGTGTCTGTGACCTTTATGTTGGAATTTTGTTAACATTATAATGGATTTTCGAAATTATCAAGCAGTAATGACCCTATATAATCTCAAGTTAGGTGTGTGGTGTCATACTGTCTTTTTTGTGGTTACACTTATTAGATCAACTCACTTTTTCTGGCTTCTTGGCATCCGTCCCTGCATATCGGACTGCCGAGAGCGGGGCTGCACATCGGCCTGGCCCTGAAGGAATTCAAACCATACAATTGCATTACAACTCCTCAGCCCCAACTCTAATTGTACAGTTGGTAAAGGCGTAAATAGACGATTATGTTGTTTTGCATTGCATTCAATTACACGATTCGACGCAACGCCGGTCAAACAAAACATTATAATATCGTTAGATAGCTGGGTGCCGACACGTACGCCAGTAAAGTCGAAATCACGCAACTACGCGTATTCTGCGAGATTGCAATATGTCAACATATTGTGTAATAAGATTACGGCACATAAATGCACATTCAATGTGTTTAACTAACCTAATGAGCTTCGAAAAACAAGCAATAATTTCGTCAAACTCGTCATGGTGCCCTTGATCTGCCAGACCAGATAGGCTAACCTTCAACGTTGACCTAGAAACATCGCTGCCTCGTGAACGACGCTTTAGTACAAAACAAACATATTTAGGTTTTGCATGTGCTGTATGTATTAGCTACCAGTAATAACAAAGTACCTGGTAAGGACTTGTTTATTGCACTGGTATATTTGTTACTAATAACGAGCGTTGCCTTGATATATATATATATATATATATATATATATATATATATATATATATATATATATATATATATATATATATATATATATATATATATATATATATATATATATATATATATATATAGCCTTGATATATGATATATATATATATATATGTATGTATATATATATATACACATATATATATATATATATACACGTATAGAAACATCTTGCTGATGATATATATATATATATATATATATATATATATATATATATATCATCAGCAAGATGTTTCTTTGGTCTCATCAGTTTTGCATGAACCGATTTGCCCTCAGCATCGATGAGTTCACCTGGCATAACTTTGGCGATCCGTGTGAATTCGGCTTGTGTGAGTCTCGGCATCCTCATGCCTAGTGTAGAATTGTCTGTATTGTTTTTCTTGGACGTGTGCGCAGTTTGTCCCTTCTGAATTCCACATCTCCTCACATGCTTGGCTATTCTTGGCTATTATTTTCTTCTCCATAATGATATCTATATCAAGGTCAAAAACTGTTCACATCTGGCGGATCTGTGAGCAGTCTGTCCAACTGACATTGTAGCAATAGTCAGAATTTTAGTAGGGTAGACCACCTGTTTGCATACAGCACAGCTATTGGCTGAAAAAAATATCCCCATGTAGATTCTGAGTGGAATTTACAACCTCCTGTAGTTGAAATCTGAGCAAAAAGTAGGCTTATCATCACTGTAATTGCAACAAGAGACCCTCTGATGTCCCATACAGGCTTCATTTTGTAGTGTGTCGTTGACAGCCACTTGGCACCTTCAGTGACTTGAAATTAGGTCATCCGTGTCAGAAATGCCAAATATTCACATGACAACTTGTCAGATATATAGCTTCTTTTCACACGTACCATAACTCGTTGTACTTTGAACGCTCAATATGCCATGGAAGGCTGTTGGTTATTAACTGGATTGAAAAGAAATGTTGACTATTGAGAACAGTGATGGCGAGGAAGCACTTTGGCCAAATTGCAAGGAAGAAGATGTTTGATTTTAGCAGGTATGGCGCTAGAGGATGGCAGAAAGCCCAATGGATGGGTGATAATCTGAGGACAGGGCATTCAGCAACATAATCCACCAAAGCTGCTCAGGACCGGAGACGGTGATGGTCAACAAGGACTCTCATCATGACCACACAGTTAATATAAGCTCGTATACTGACAGGACAGTAGGTGATGTGGTGCTGGTATCCAGTGGGAGAAAAGGCAGTCATATTTATTATCTTTACGATGACATAAAAAACAAAATAAAGCCTTTTTAAAATGTTAACCATCACCCCTGGAGGCCCATGTGGATGATTCCACATATTACCCCCAATGTTCGTCAGAAGGGGCTCCTGGATCACCTTGTAGAGTTTCATGGTTTGCACCACTCTGTCAGAATCATCCTGGCTTAGCCGTGGCAACCAAACTCCACTCTAACCTGCCCGCCCGCCCGCCCGCCAGCCCGCCCATACGTACATTTACAGCAGAACGCTGAATTCACAAAACTTCTGTATACTCTTGTTTTTTGTGTAAACCTGTTGACAAAAAAATTTTGTAGCCAGAATGATTACGTGTCCTCGATAGAACAACATGCATGTGTTTCAACACACGTGGTTTGTCTATAGCACACAATTCGTGCTTCATGTGGACTTCTCAGTAAAAGCTGATCTCAGCTAATTTGGTAGAAGTGCGTTGCGTTGACAGCCAGTCAGACGAAATAGGTGAAGAAAGAGATGATACGAAACAGCTACGAAAACAAACGCCGACTTTGTGACCTAACAGAATGCGGAATACCACCGAAGAAGTGATACTGATTTGAACACGATTTCGGCCTCGATTCTCATTGGGATGAAAAGTTAGGTTTGTGTATTAACGTTATTTGTCTTTGTAGATAAATAATATACATTCTATGGAATACAAATATTTGATATAGTATTAATTTTCATACATATACCCTTTCTGCTCGGATTCTATAAACGATTGGACATTTCATACGGATTTGTGAATAATGTATTGGGACAGGTTATTTGCTAATGACAACTCTATTTTTCTTCTTCTGATACAACTCATGATTCTGTATTAGCCTCTTGCATGTGTGGCTAGACTGTTGCTGAACTAGAGAGTATTGGTGCATGGTAGCTACTGATGTAGCCCTAGTTCGAGTCTACATTAGGTAGAATGTCATGTTTGCGTAGTTTAGCAGTTCAATGTAGGCTCTATGTTGAATGAATATATTATTTGTTCTTCAATGGGATCGAGACGATACACTTTCTAAGCATTTTGACTGATTGTTGGTTAAAGTAACTGTTTTGCGCATTTGTTCTACAAAATAAAGGCGATGGGAATGACTAGATTCATAGATAATAAACAGATAATACAAGTTAATACAACTATTTGATGATACTGTTGGCAATATAATAATTGTTTTTCCACTTGTAGTGTGTTGTATTCCCAAGGTGGGGTTATTGATGATAGTTAACGGGCCGACGTCGTTGTAGACGCCATCTTGAAGTGAGCACTTGTGGCGCATAATTTCCACCACTGAATCTGCATAATTCAATATCAATAACATAGGTTAGTAATATTACTGATGCATGTTATATATTTTGGTGCATTACAACTTGAAATATGCCATGTAAGAAACATTCTAATGAATAAACTGTTTAAATAGATGTTGTTATGTCAGATAAATATAAAGTGAACATGTTTCAAGAGTTCACACCACAAATTCGGCCGGAAGGGTGTACTAACTATATAAATGGGTTGACGTGCAGTCATAAGAGGTTGCAAGCTCAGTAGGATTTTTGATAGTCACGTTTTCTGCTAATCATGCAAAACGTTAACGTTGCCACCAAGAGAAAAGGAAAGGCAATGGGAAATTCTGCAGTTACTATAATTTAATAGTAGAAAAAAATAATAATGTTTTATTTCAGGCAAGAGCCCATAATAGTATAAATACATACATGTTAAAAAAAACATACATATACACATATGATAAAAAAAGGTACATGTAGTGAGAAATATATATATATATATATATATATATATATAAATATATATACATGACGTGTAGTAAAATATATATATATATAAGATAAGTAAGGATAAAAAATATATTTATATAAAAGTACAAACATCATGAATTAAAAGCATACAATTGATCAATCCAATGTTTAATCAATGGACTTCGATAATAAATAAAAGTGTGAAGATAATTCACAAAAAGTATAGTGTCGGATTTTTCCAACCGGCATAAAAGGCTAAAAATTGATGAGCGAATACGTTCATTAAAGGATTTAACATAATTAGTAGCGAACATATGGCTTGCACTACAGCGGGGTGACAGGTGGTGTATAATTCTAAAACTGTTGTTATAAGCGACAGTAATACCTTTCAGACTCTGTTTTTTTAAATGACACCAAAGACTTGAGGTGTACATTGAACCACAGTATGAATTAAATAAAGTTGTTTCAATGGAATTGTTGCATAAGTTAAATTTTCTGGCTAAAACATTTGCCTGAGCATAGATACATCTTTTCTGCCTGGCAATATCGTCATCATCAGTAAGATTATTGTTTATAATATGGCCAAGGTATTTACATTTCTGAGTGTAAGGTAGTGTATGGTTATTGATAACAACAGGATGAATATTTTTGTTGTCCCCAGGTTTGTTATCAATAACCATACAGACAGATTTTTTTGGCATTGTACGTTATATCAAACATATTGCCATGCTTGGCACAACAATCGGTGAGTTTTCTTAACCCCGCAACACTAGGTGAAAAACCACAAAGGTCATCGGCATACATCATATGATTCATTATGGTTACTGCCTAAAGACAGCCAATTTGTAATTTATTCAAATTTACACTTAAGTCATCCATGTAAACGTTAAAAAGATGTGGAGAAAGGATTCCATCCTGCTTAACACCGTTTGAAACGGTAAAAAAAATCTGAGAAGCTACAACACCATCTGACAGTAAATTTCTGGGTTCTGTACCAGTAATAAAGAATGTGAACAATAAAAGAAGGACATCCCGTTCAATTAGTTTGGTGAATAGCTTACTATGATTGACTTTGTCAAAGGCCTTAGAGGCATCCAGCATGGTAACATACATAGATGAGCCATTCGCTATATAGTGTCGAAAGAGTTCTTTTAATAAAAATATGAGCATTTCAGTTGAGTGATGCTTTTTAAATCCAAATTGGTTTACACATGTAGATAAAAAAGGAGAAACCCTGGATAATATCAAGGATTTAAATAATTTACTAGCTATTGTGGCTAGAGCAATGGGTCGGTAGTTGTTGTTATCAGACAGGTCACCCGCCTTATTTTTAATTATGGGGGCTATGATTGTAATCATCATAGCATCCGGTAAAAAACCGTGAATTAACATGCTATTATATAAAAGTGACATGAGAACATGAAGTTTTTCATTCGCACATTTAAAATGTTCGTTACTTACACTATCATAACCCGGGGCTTTGCCTACAAGCATTGCATGTATTATATCTTGAATTTCCTTAACATTAACAATCATTTGAACATTAAGCTGTACATTGCTACAGTATTCATTAATCTTCTTGATGTTGACTGGAGAGCCAGGTATAGAGTTAAGTAGGGACTGGTAATGATGAAGCCACGTATTCTTTACATTTTCGACACCGGAAGCACCACCAACATTGCTAGGATTTGGCAACCTGCCGTTATTCATATGTTTTATGTCCTTCCAGAAGTTTTTGAAGTCATTATTACATAGTTTCAAAGCAATTCTTTCATCTGGGAACACTTTGTTATAGGCAGAGTGGTTGCAAAACAGTTGCCAGATGCGTGCTGTGTAATTTATATAATATTACTCATGATTTTGTTGTTATTTCTAAGTGTTGTACTTTTACTTCAAGTACTTTTGAAAAGTAGTTCTACTTTTTACTCAAGTACTTTTTTACAAAGTACTTTTACAGGGCATTGGATAACACCAGCAACGTCTTAAACAGTCCGTGTACCAGTCTTGCGTAACAATTTCGATCATATGGCCAGCGTACTGCTGGTTATGTCGCTGTGATGGTCCCATGTTCAGTACTGGGGGTGTATCGTCGCTTCAGAACCACAAATTTGACATAGGTACATGTACGATCGTTGAATGTATGTGATTATTATATATAAGCAGCATTATGGGGTTTTCTAAGGAAACTCACACAAGTTTATATATTTAAATAGCAACTATATTTAATTAGCTAAGTATGGTATTTCACACCCGAGACAGTCCATTATTCAGCGGGTGTTTAGTGGTTGCAAATTGCAATTGACGCTGAACGGGAATGTCTCTGTAGGCGAAGATAGACCCGGCTTATTCGCATATTCACAATTTGGTGGCGTAAAAACGTGTGTGTTGTCCTGTTGGAAACAGAAGGTGCGGCCAGACAATACCTGCAGTAAAGGTCTACTTCGTTGGTTTAAGAGTAGACGTGTGTGCACAAGGTTGCACTTGCCATTCTTGAGAATGTTGCTTGGGAAGTAAGCGTTGTCTAATCAGAATAACTTACCTGAATACGCTTTTAGCATGTATAGTAAGTTTCGGGAATCCGGTTATATGACCATACATTTGTTTTATATGCACTTGGCCTTGAATGAGTTTGTTCTGCACAGCCCATTGGGTGACTGACATGAAACATTATTTCTAAGCCACAAATAATACGTGTAGGCACATTCAGATGTCCTTTATATGCGGATGGGGTGGGCTGGTGGAGCTAAATAGACTGTGCTCACAGCATGCTGACAGGATTGAATTGAAGGAAGTCTTAGTACACCCCGTATTTCTGGTGGGAGTAGGTTCCAGACATTGATGTATCTGGAATAAAATGAGTATGCATATGTCTATAATCATTCGTGCTAGTATGTATATGTATTAGCCGGGATTACTGTTTCGAGTGCGGGTGCCTGGGACTATAACTATAAATATAAGGTGTTGTGGCAGAGTATTGTTATTGGGTTATGTTTTATTTTGTAGAAGAAAGTAGGTTGGTGTTGTGCTGCATTGTAGTTATGTAAGCCGCAGATGTAACCACTGAAATGGAGTTTATGTAATGCTATTGGATGCACCTAAGTATTATTTATAGATGTCATGGTTGGTCAATGCGGTGGCGCCGCCGAGTGACCATTAGTGGTCCTTGGTACCAGCCAATAGGTGGTGATATGCTTGGTAACCACTTTACTCTAAATACTACGCAACATATGTAATCCCATTCTTTAACATAAATATTTTTCTTCTAATTGTTTCAACTTTAGTCTATATAATATTATATATGTTAGTCAAGCAGTGGATACTGTTATCCGAATGTCAGTTTAGCTCACTGTGTACACACTTTCACCATCATACTAAATAAGTCATCGTGTAGTAATCTGGAATTTGAATGAGAGTGTGAAGAAAGGACAGATTGGAAAGAGAGAGAGAGAGAGAGAGAGAGAGAGAGAGAGAGAGAGAGAGAGAGAGAGAGAGAGAGAGAGAGAGAGAGAGGACGCATGGTTCACAACAAGGGTTTTTATTTATGTGCAACGCGAATTATTATTGGTGGCCATTGTTATGAGCACTGCACAACAACATTTACATTGAGTATCAGCGGACTGTGGGCAGGGTCTTTGTTAAGACTTGAATAAACGGGTGAAAAAGGCATCAGCGTGTTCTCCTTGCGGGACCTTGCTAACAACAAGGGGACCCCTTCGTACATGACGGGGCGTCTCGCGACAACTGGTGCCAGAAGCGGGATCGTCCCACAAGGATCGACACACATAGAACGAAGACCCTGTCACACAGTCGGATGAGGGTGGAATTCGGCTGAATAATTCTTATTAGCATCCAGTGGATTGGTTTTGTTTAATTTTACTTGTTATATTGAATGTGCGGTGCTTACGATTGTCAATATTGTGGCAGATCGTGTTATTTGTGTGTGTGTGTGTGCGTGCGTGCGTGCGTGCGAGCGTGCGTGCGTGCGTGCGTGCGTGCGTGCGTGCGTGTGTGTACATGATCACACTTGTGAGATGGTGAGAGTTATTCAACATTGTTTGATAATCTAAGTTGGTGGGCTTGCTGTACTCCCTCAGTGAGTTGACACCTATCTATTTCACAATTTCCTTTCAATATGGCCGATGAACGCATTGCAGAGATGATCGCCTAGTCGAATGCTGTTTTGGCGGCAACGCTAGCTGGGGCTCTACAAGGGCTGAGGGTCCCTCCAGTCTCTACTATGACTGATACTGAGGGTCAAGCTCTGGCCTTACTGCGGGACAATGCACTGAAAGAGCAATTTGTCCGGGGCGTCCGCGAACAATCTGTTCGTCAGGAGCTGCGGCGGATTGCCCTGAATTCTACCGATAAGTCCTTTCACCACGTGCGTGATGAGGCTCTCTATCTATTGCGTGATGTACGCCATCGCACCAAACGGGTGCGAGGGGCAGAGATGGACCAGGACAAACACCTGGTTGACCAGGTATCGGTCCCCCGCACGCGGCAGAGAGACCCTGTCGCCACAGACCTTATGATCTCGCAGTTGCTGCAAACACAGCAGCAGCTGCAAACACAAATGCTGCAGTTAATCTCACAGCAAAATCAGACGCAGCAGCAGCAGCTACAAGCAGTGCTTAATCATTTACAGCCAGGTTATGCTGTCCAACATCCCTTTGCGATATCGACTGGGACAAATTTCTGCGACAGTTCTTGTTTCGTCTGTAAGGAGCAGGGGCACTTCGCCCGTAATTGTCCAAGGCAGAGGGAAACAGATGCGAGGAGGCAGTCTGGCGAGAGCCATGTCCAGGGATCAGTTCTTCTGATGTCAACTTCGGAAAACTAGTTCCCTCCGCTCCAGTGGGCAAACTGGCGGAGGCTGTTGCACATGTGCCCAGGAAGATCGTCTATGTTGAAATGGCTGGTGATTCGGTGATGGTTAATGAACAGGTGGCAGTGGACCAAGTGTGGTCTAGGGATGAGAGAGGAAATGAGGCTACCTGTATCACTATGCCAGAACAAAACTCTGTGCAGAGTAGCAAACACACTGCTGACCGCAGGCGCTACCGACCTTGGTACCCCCGACGTCGTAGTGATGGGCAGAGGGGTGATGAGAGTGGCGCTGGAGAGCCGGCTTCCCAAAGGGGAAAGAACCAGTACAGCCGAGGTGGCCCACCACATCACCGACGATACTGGAGGCGCAACTACAGGGGACCACCACGTTGTCCATACTGTAGTCATCCCCAGCAAGATGGACATGGTGATGAACTGCCGAATGCTGGGGTGGAGCAGAACAACATCCTGCGATCACCGCGTCGTGGCCCCCATCGATATTACCGTCGGTTCTACCGACCATGGCCCTCTTACACCACACCGCAGGGAGAACAAGGCCCTCTTACACGACACCGCAGGGAGAACAAGGTGGTGATGATGACACACACACACACACACACACACAAATAACACAATCTGCCACAATATTGACAATCGTAAGCACCACACATTCAATATAACAAGTAAAATTAAACAAAACCAATCCACTGGATGCTAACAAGAATTATTCAGCCGAATTCCACCCTCATCCGACTGTGCGACAGGGTCTTCGTTCTATGTGTGTCGATCCTTGTGGGACGGCATCAGCGTGTTCTCCTTGCGGGACCTTGCTAACAACAAGGGGACCCCTTCGTACATGACGGGGCGTCTCGTGACATAAATATGATGAATGTCCTTATTTGTGAATGGCCCTAATTGTAATTAATTGCACTAGTGACACGTACTTTGCGTAGTTCGTTGCTTGCTAATTTGTGTTCAGTTTCATATAGTAATTCAGATGTATTTACATTATTTTCAGTGTCGAGCCTACGTGTCAGATGTGAAGGCGTGTGTCCGCCGGGGTCGTGCCGCGACATGAAGGGTTGATTCGACGTATCTTCAGCACTACGTAAAACGGAGTCGTGCTATGTCTTGTTGGGAGACATCCACTATGTCGGCCATTGAACTGTGTGGCCACTGGCCACCAATTGCTGAGACAATTATCGACCACCTGCCTTATTGCATGGTCAAGGCGATGACTTGTGGAAGTCGCCACGTTCTACGGTCGGAGAAATGCCGAGAGCCTTCTCATGTAAACCTACTGAATGGATTTTGGAAGTTACTCAAGATTAGTTGTGTGTTTTGCTAATGTCGTATTTCCCTTGTATATTTAAACTTGAAATAAACTTTATTCAGTTCAACGCCAAATGTTTTCCGTAAGCAGAGGCTTCTATTAAATGCAATTGCCCCACATCCCGAACATACTTTACATATTACTATAGCCCATTGATGCACATTATTACAACTCCTCACATACACAATCCTATCCATATTAAGTTATTATATTCCTAAAAAGCTCACATTTCCTAAACTTCAATCGTCATCTCTTAATAATATTGAGTATGATGTTGCTAACAGTGTACAATGAAAAATACAGTTAAATTTAAATTACTGCATCCATATGTGTATGTTCAAGTTAGCATAACTATTACAAACGATTATGTATAACTTTTTGCTGTTCACAAATACAATAAAGACGGGTGTGTCGATAATTTGTCACGCTAAGTATTATAAACTCAGCAAATTACACTACTACCCATATTTTTGTACATCTTTTACACAAAGACATTTCGTCAGCTAAGAATTATCTACAATATATTCGCAATTATACACATAACGATATATTATTATGTTAACAAAATCATATGAAATGCCATCAAATATACTGTTCACTTGAAATGTTTATGTTTAACTAGTACTTAGAACAAAAGAGATATGGATGGAGATTGACGGCTATACCGAACTACCATAGTAACCGTCACTTCGTACGGCGTATCGTAGATCGGTGGCGGAGCAACTACAACTTTTAGCATTGATCGTCCTTACCAGTCTAAGCGTTTAATAAGGATGCCGTGATCTATGGTATCAAAGGCGGCAGACAGATCCAGCAAGATAAGTGCTGTTACTTTTCCTTTGTCAATGTTTAAGGTAACGTCTTTGTGTACTTTTAAGAGAGCAGTTTCTGTAGAATGAAACTCTTTGTAAGCTGATTGTGACACATTAGATAAGCAATTTGAGCTGATGTGAGACCTTAGACGGCTTGCTACGACGTTCTCAAGTATTTTGGAAATAAAGCTGAGATTGGAAACAGGTCTATAACTGTTTAGATCTTCTTTAGACAAAGATGTCTTCTTAAGAAGATTGATTAATTGTGTGATGCTCATAAACTGTATAAATGCAAACACATTGTGTATGAGTACGAACTCCGTACGTTATTAAAACGATATTGTTAATTTCAACACATGGTCAGGGCCAGTGATATGTGCCGCCACCTGGGTGTTGGTTGTGCCACCATGTGGATAATGTTTAATGAACTATTGCAAAATCATAGCATTGATTATTAATTTATTATATGAATTTCCTTACGAATCTTATATAGCAACATATACTATGATGTATTCCCAACATTCTAGTGATACATTGAACTCAGTAATATTTGTGTTTTATTAACATAGAAGTAAATCATATTATCTTTTTCTTATAATCGTGCAAAACGTTAACATGGTCACCGATGGGAAACGTAACAGTAGGCTGAACCCTATAGTCGTTTTCTGGGGAAGGGGGGCAGGGCGCGAGGTCGTCGAGCCCGTTAGCCATCCCCGTCATCTGCAGTCTTGCCGACGTCATGAAAGAGAGGATGTGTCCGCTGTCCCAGAGATGATGAACTGTTTTGAGGTGTAGCTTTTTATGTACTTGTTGTTGTTGTTGTTGTCTTGTATTAAATATGCCATTAATTGGCATTGTTAAGAACCTCTTGTGCATTTTTTACTATGAAAAGTATCAGATTGAACAAATATTACTATAATTATTTGAAACTCTTTTTTCAGTATAAATTTGGTACACAACTGGTAGAAAACATTTAAAAAAAATATTTTTGCGACAAATATTGATGTAGCTTTTAGTTACATTGGCAATGTGTTCTACCAGTTGTGTAAAGAAGAATAAGTTGCATATAACAGTAAACACCTTACTTTGTCAGCGTTATTACTTCCAGAGATATGAGGCGTTTTTTAGAAAACAGGATTATTTCTTGGAAGATACATGCTTTACCCACAAATAAAAGTGATTTATAGGTATGTAATTGCCACTGAAATGCACGGTATGAATGCAATGCTTTCAAAATAGGGTGGACACATTTTGAATAATAAAATAATAATTTTTTTTAATCCATTTGCCAAGTCTCCCCTTAGGCTGAATAAATTATTAGTTATTTAAATCACAAAAATCAAGTAAGTTCTTACTGCCCCAACTTTGCTTTACAAAAGAAGGTCACTAGTAACCATTATCTCAACTAAAATGTGTCACATTATGACACTGGTGACATAGTGCTGCTACTTCTGATTTTCCTTAACAATGGCATTAATTGCAAGGCAATTAATTGTGTCCTAATTTTTTTTCTGACAAAGATCATGTTATTATATTAGTAGAATGTCATGAGGATGCCTTTATCTTCAAGCGGTCCAAATATCTGTCAGATATATGCATGGTAACTAAGGTAGCTTTGGTAAGAAACATACTAAACTTTGACGGCTGATTTCTCAGTTTGAAGATTTCTACCCCATACACGTTTAGCGAAATGTAGCTTCGGTTAGAATCGAGATTTCTGGATGTTTGAAAGCTGAGATGCTGCTCTTTTCAATGATACTAATAACTCTACATGTTCAAACTGGGACATGTGACTTATTTTGTTAAGGGGGGTCACACACATATATATAATGCTGCTTCGAAAGGAAACCAAATTCTAGGGCTAATTAGGAGAACTATTCTCACATATAAGGAGAAACAGCTACTTGTACCCCTGTAGAAAGCAATAGTTAGACCACATTTGGAATATTGCATTCAAGCATGGAGGCCGTATCGTAAGAAGGACATAGATAAGCAAGAAAGAATACAACGAAGAGCAACTAAAATGATTCCAGAATTTAGATATCTTAGTTATGAAAGCCGCTTATTAGAATGGGGTTTCACAACACTAGAGACCAGGAGACTAAGAGGAAACCAAATAGAAGTGTTTAAAATAGTGAACGGTTATGAAGATGTTGATAGGAACATGTTCTTCAAACTTAAAGAAGGCAGTAGAACCAAAGGACACAAAGCAGCATTAGTTAAGGAACAGTGTAGGTTGGACATGAGAAAGTACTCTTTCTCACACAGGGTGATAAATGAATAAAACAAGATGCAAATGATTGTGTTAATGCTAGTAGTGTGAATATGTTTAAAAATAGAATTGACAGATATTTGATGGGGGGGCACACATAGATGATAAAATTGTTGGACTCTCGATAAGCCAATGGCTTCCTTGTCCACTTGCCATCTGGAACTTGTTGTTCGAGATGGCAATCTTGTTAAAGTTGCAGTAGTGTGCATATCTCCAAGGAAGGCGTTCTCCTACAAGGTCGACACATCAAGACCCTAATCTCACCTAGTATTACTCTCTCTCTCTCTCTCTCTCTCTCTCTCTCTCTCTCTCTCTCTCTCTCTCTCTCTCTCTCTCTCTCTCTCTCTCTCTCTCTCTCTCTCTCTCTCTCTCTCTCTCTCTCTCTCTCTCTCTCTCTCTCTCTCTCCTCTCTCTCTCTCTCTCTCTCTCTCTCTCTCTCTCTCTCTCTCTATATATATATATATATATATATATATATGTATATGCATATATATATATATATATATATATATATATATATATATATATATATATATATATATATATATATATATATATATATATATATATATATATATATATATATATATATATATATATATATATATATATATATATATATATATATATATATATATATATGTATACATACATACATATATACCTGTGTGTGTGTGTGCATGCGTGCTGTTTGTGTACGCGTTCAAGTAAGGTTAAGCATGTGCATGTATGTGCATATAATTATTGTAGATGTGCATGCATATAAAATTGTGTGTGTGTGCATATAAAATTGTGTGTGTGCATATCAAATTGTGTGTGTGCACATAAAATTGTGTGTGTGTATATATATAATTGTGTGTGTGTTCATATATAATTGTGTGTGTGTGCATATCAAATTGTGTGTATGTGCATATAAAATTGTGTGTGTGTGTGTGTGTGTGTGTGTGTGTGTGTGTGTGTGTGTGTGTGTGTGTGTGTGTGTGTGTGTGTGTGTGTGTGTGTGTGTGTATGCATATATAATTGTGTGTGTGTGCATATAAAATTGTGTGTGTGTGCATATATAATTGTGTGTGTGTGCATATAAAATTGTGTGTGTGCATATAAAATTGTGTGCACGCGCATGCATAATATTTGTATGTAGGCAAACACTGTATATAAAACCGTCTTGTTTCAGCTATGTTCTAACACAGCACAGTATCCAGTCGATAGAACCATTCAGTGCTTAACACTTCACCCCCCCCCCCAGACCTGCACATTCCAACACTAACTCAACTTCTGTGGGAAGCATTCAGCCATGCTGCAATTACTGCACGTAAAATATTCATTCACATATCCACTCTGTCTGTAGTCGGGTACTCATTTATGTGGCTGAGTGAACTGTCTGTAGTCGGGTACTCATTTATGTGGCTGAGTGAACTGTCACTAGTCGGGTACTCATTTATGTGGCTGAGTGAACTGTCTGTAGTCGGGTACTCATTTATGCAGCTGAGTGAACTGTCTGTAGTCGGGTACTCATTCATGCGGCTGAGTGAACTGTCTGTAGTCGGGCACTAATTTATGCGGCTGAGTGAACTGTCTGTAGTCGGGTACTCATTCATGCGGCTGAGTGAATTGTCTGTAGTTGGGTACTCATTTATGCGGCTGAGTGAACTGTCTGTAGTCGGGTTCTCATTTATATGGCTGAGTGAACTGTATGTAGTCGGGTACTCATTTATATGGCTGAGTGAACTGTCTGTAGTCAGATACTCAGTGAACTGTCCATAGTCAGGTATTCAGTGAACTGTCTGTAGTCAGGTACTCAGTGAACTGTCTGTAGTCAGGCACTCAGTGAAAGGTCTGTAGTCAGGCACTCAGTGAACTGTCCGTAGTCAGGCACTCAGTGAACTGTCCGTAGTCGGGTACTCAGTGAACTGTCCGTAGTCGGGTACTCAGTGAACTGTCCGTAGTCGGGCATTCAGTGAACTGTCCGTAGTCGGGCACTCAGTGAACTGTCCGTAGTCGGGTACTCAGTGAACTGTCCGTAGTCGGGCACTCGGTGAACTGTCTGTAGTCGGGTACTCGGTGAACTGTCTGTAGTCGGGCACTCGGTGAACTGTCCGTAGTCGGGTACTCGGTGAACTGTCTGTCGTAGGGTACTCGGTGAACTGTCTGTAGTCGGGTACTCGGTGAACTGTCTGTAGTCGGGTACTCGGTGAACTGTCTGTAGTCAGGTACTCAGTGAACTGTCTGTAGTCAGGTACTCGGTGAACTGTGGCAATGTGGAGTGAACAAAATTGCCCAAGGTTCGAAACGGCAGCAAGAGAATTCAAAACCTGGCTCTCTGGATTGATGATCCGATGTTCTAACCGCACCGCCACAATACCTCACTACGCCCCACTACAGTGTGCATGTACCTGTGTCCTGTGTGTCTATCTGTTTGTTGGTGTGTTTACATTGCAATTATTAAAACCCAGAGAAAAGTAATACAAGTAATACCATTATGTACATAGATTTTATTTTAGTAGAAAAGCTATGCTGGCTAAAAACTTGTACATTCATGCAATAACAATTCTGTACATGTGCTATTCCTAGCTTCAACAGGCTTCATATAATATACATATATGTAAACTTGACTAAATCTGGTCTTTACAACAACTATTCTACAGTCAGCAGTGAGCTTTGTTCTATTACCCAACGAAAATAATTCGCACTTCTGGTCATGATACAGGTCTCAAACATGACCAACAATAACATAACATGCATTTAGAATCTGAGTAATACTGATGAGTAGAAACATCCTATTTGGCCAACACCAAACCTCAAGCAGAAGCCAATCAGCAACCATCCAATACGCACTACAGTAGACTACCGGTCAATATCCACATTCCTGAAGAACATGGCTAATATATGCAAGCATCCATGAAAATTCTTAACCTAGATGCTTCAAAATTTGTATTCTAGAAACCATTCTACAGTCAAGATATTTCTTAATTTGATAACATATTTTGCCATATATTACTCTTTCCATGCTGCAGTGCCTATCCATCTCAATGACATGTACATACCTTAGTAATCCAGAATATCTTTGCTAAACTAAGATGATCATTTTTAATCTATTCATATTCTTTTGTAATTTAAAAAAAGAAATTTTACCCACCTTTGTGGAACACCTGAATACACCAAAATCATCAGTTAGTATTTAAATTGGGGCTATTAAGAAAAACAATGTCTTTTCAATCTAACACAAGATCTCGTTACAAATTGGTTTTGAAAATATTTCAAGAACATTCATAAAAAAATGCAAGGTTAAGAATTTTCATGGCCAGTTATGAAAATACTGTACTTGTAAGCTTTTCAAGAATATGGGCTTTCGCCTATCTACAGCTACTTCACCAATCTGGCTGACAGACCACACACAGGCACAAGAGAACAATGGAAGACACCTTCTGAAACCTGTCACCTGATAGACATTTCAATGCACAACTGTTCAAATGGATACAGCAAAAAGATGCTTTTTTTAGATTTAACAAAACGGTTTTGATTTTGTTTTGTCGTCATTAGTTGTTGCCATGGCAATGGTCGTACAACCACATGTGCCAGCCACCACAACATCACTGAAGAATAACTTACCCATTTCAGTACTAGTTAGAAATGTAAATACTACAGAGTAAATATTTAAAAACCTACCTACCTATAGAATCAGTTTAAGTATCATTTACTACGCATAATCTGTCTTAAAGGTTTGCATTAATATGTTTTAATTACTTAATAAAACAAATTATCATAGTCATGTTTGATTGTAAATTGTTATATACCGTAATAAACATCATAGTAATATCACATATAATCTTAGTCAAGCATGTTGCTATTATTAGCAGCATTAACTGGAGACAAGTCCACATAGTATTGTACTTAGATGTGTTACTTCATGTATTCTATGTCCACACAACTGATTGACATAAATAACATTTTGGTATCTCTCTGACAACAGATACTACGTTTTACCAGTCAGTTTATCATTTCCTTTACGAATGATCGTATAAAAATGGACGACCAACTCAGAATAAGTCACATAATTACACACAACTACCATCCACCATAAAGAGACGCTGATTGCAATAATATTGTCCTAAAAACAGGATGTAATAAATATTGGCATGGTCTGTTATGTTGTTGCCACACAAACTAAGCAATGTTTGGCATACTCTTTGGCTTCACACATCATCCACTGGATAAGCCTCATAACTACATACACTTTTCTTGTCTGATGTGAACATTTTATGTCCACTTTATACGATACCTAATTGGCAAGAATGTGTCACTAGACGAGACTGAACACGTGTATGTGCGGGAACTGACTGACCAATCACTGGTCAGCGTGCAGAAATTTTTTTTGGCAGTGATACTTTTTATTGTATCGGAGACAATGTTCAACACACATTGCTGGTCTGTCACACAATAGTGTCAATATTTCTATTTTGTCACAGCAGTTTCATATTTAATCAGAGACAACCTGTCACAGGGCAGCTATGTGTCAACATTTCCTAATTTTTACAAACAGTCCACATTGGAATGCAATAATTGAAGAAGTGTCTGCCATTGTGGTAATGTATAAAGAATCAAAGATGCAGTTTAATGCTGTCTGCTCCAGCACAGCGATGTCTAGCTGCTTCTAACATGCAGAAATGCTTCAGGATGTACACACCCTGTACACCTGTGACAATGTTACATCAATCATGCCATACAATACTACCACACAACTGTTTTGTATAACTGCGCTACATGAACTTGTCTTGTACTATACAAAGATGTCATCGAGGACTTCAACGAATGTTGCAGGGAAGACTCCGCGGCGCCGAGGTTCCGTCTCAATCTCACCCTCCTGCAACAACCAGGGGCAGCATCAGATAATGTATGTGCATTCATTGTGATTCTTGTATATCCATATGTGTACATGCATGCATATTTATAACACACACACCACGCACGCACGCACACAATGAAAACACAATCTCACATTCCACCATTACTTGTGGATGACAACCAAGGGTATGAGATGTGAGTTAGTGTTACTTACCCACCAAGGGTACAAGACGTGAGTTGGTTTTATTTGCCCACCAAGGGTATGAGACGAGTTGGTTTTACTTACCCAGCAAGGGTAGGAGACGTGAGTTGGGTTTACTTACCCACCAAGGGTACGAGACGTGAGTTGGTGTTACGAGACGTGAGTTGGTGTTACTTGCCCACCAAGGGTACGAGACGTGAGTTGGTGTTACTTGCCCACCAAGGGTACGAGACGTGAGTTGGTTTTACTTATCCACCAAGGGTACGAGACGTGAGTTGGTGTTACTTACCCACCAAGGGTACGAGACGTGAGTTGGTGTTACTTGCCCACCAAGGGTAGGAGACGTGAGTTGGTGTTACTTGCCCACCAAGGGTACGAGACATGAGTTGGTGTTACTTATCCACCAAGGGTACGAGACGTGAGTTGGTGTTACTTACCCACCAAGAGTACAAGACGTGAGTTGGTGTTACTTACCTACCAAGGGTACGAGACGTGAGTTGGTGTTACTTACCTACCAAGGGTACGAGACGTGAGTTGGTGTTACTTACCCACCAAGGGTACGAGACGTGAGTTGGTGTTACTTACCCACCAAGGGTACGAGACGTGAGTTGGTGCTACTTACCCACCACTGTTCCTCCTCCTCTTTTAGCACAATGATGATTTCTCCTTTCAGAAAGGAGAGTTCATCATCATTGTCTGCATCACAGTCATAGAGAGCACGACATCGCCGTAGTAATGGAGGCTCCTGTAGAATACAAGTCACAATATAATGTAATCAGTTGCCACGAGGAATTCTCAGCTAATTCCAGGTTACCAGAAAGCTGGAAGACTACAGTTATATTTAAGACAACATTAAGCAAAGGAATGTGATTTTTCAGTTATGATTCATGAAGTAACGAGACGTTTACAGAGAAAAGATAAAATAATTCTGACACCGGAATAAAAATTGATGAGATAAATCTTTCAAGTTATAACAGGATGGTAACTCCATCCAGTTAATATAATTTATGTATTTTTACATAATTATATATATAGCAAGAAACAAAGGTAGGCACCAAGAAGCCACTAGAACGAAAAACAAACCTTCAGTCGAGGAGATACTAGACTAATATTGCTGCTGCCACCTATAGGAACCAAACGTAGGTCTGTCTTCGGACCAGTGCTGCCATCTGGTGATGCCCGATTCTGCCCTCCTGCGTTTGCCTGACTTCCATTTTGTTGTTTTAATTTTGGTTTCTCTGCTATTGTTGGCTTGTTCTTCGGCGCTACAAAAACACAGTTATTTATTTTTCAGCAACATATCTCCAAACACCAACACATGGATGGATGGCTTCTATTCCCATTACCTGTTCCCATTACCTATTTCCATTTCTGGAACTATGTCATATGGAAGTTATTACCAGTTCAGCAATAAGTAAAGTACCAATATAGTATTTTTTAAATTGTGACTTACTATTACAACAGTTTGAGGTACTTCTCTACTGTAACCACAAACTATGTACAGTGTTCTTATTAGAGAGGTTGTCCATGTTGACCGACTCAGTGACAACTGACGTGTGAATGGGGTCTACTCACCACTGTCTGTTTGTTCAGCTGGGTCAGCCTTGGACACTGATGTCTTCCTACAACAACAGACTCATCCTCATGTTATGTGCCAACAGATCATCAGATCAAAGCACCTTTGAAGAGTGTCTCTGGCAAATATCTTAGCTGTGCACAGTCAAGAGCGAGAAATCCAATAAAAATATCTCGGTTTACACAGCAAGCTCCTTTTAAGCATGTGCGGCAAACTAGCGACAATCACATGGGTTTGTTTCTGCAGTGTTACATTGCGGTTATATAGTACTGACATAAACAGAGAAATGGCAGAGTATAGTTTAAACAAGATTAGAGGAGATTTAGAGGAGACCAAATTAAAGTTTTTAACATATAGAATGGTTGTGAAAATATCGACAGAAGTAATTTCACACATAAGGGTGTTAGAAGAACTGGACGATATGAAGCAACATTATTAAAAGAACAGTGTAGATTGCAGAGGAATGTTTTTGGACTCTTATAAGCTGATGGTTTCTTTGTCCACTTGTCATCTGGCTTTTCGCTTTGGATAGCAATTTTTTTAAATATTGTTAAAAAAGCAGAAATAAAATTTTTTTTGCCAGGCATACCTTAGTTCTGTGCGGAACTCTGGAGGTGGAGGCAACACCAGCTTGGCTCCTAAAAACATACGCATATTCAAATTTGTGTGAACTGACAGTTAGCTAATCTTCTGACACTGTCGGCAATCTATGCAGGTTTAATAATTATTTGTAATGAATGTTTCAGTAATGTTGCCTGATGAGTTTTGTTGCTAAATTTGCAGGCTGAAAAGTCTGGTACAATTTCGAGATCAAAGCAAAAAATAATGATGACTGCCTTCATACAACTGAACACTTCTGAAAAGTCCAGAATATCAGTCCATAATAACTAACACCAGTCTGTGACAAATAGAATGGCCAGAGGACAAACAGAATACAAACAATGTTACAATGTATATGAAGAATAAGGTCCTTGTCTGCAATAAAATGTCACTGATGTTGGCAACTGTACGACCTCTATTGTTACAACACCCCACCTAGCATGGAAGGCCGACAGTGATGGGACATCTTCACGGGCAGAGGCGGGGGGTCAGAGGGCGTCCGGGTGTGACCCCGACTCATCACCCCTAAGTAGGGGTCGGATGTGTTGCGGCAGTGACTAACAGCAGCGGGAGGGAGGGGTGCAGGGCCTTTCTTCTTCGGCAGGGTAGACATACTCCCAGTGAAGGCAGGGATGTTCCCTATTCCTGCAGGTAGGGTCAACGCTGGGGGAAGAAAATGGGAAAATGGTGTTAAAAAAACAAATGTAATAATATCACTTTAGGTAGCATTCACTCCATGTGTGTGTGCATGTAAATTATTTAAATAAATAAATAATGGTATAACTAATCATTTTATTTTAAAAGTTAATAGCTGTAGTATGCAAAAAACACTTTAAGAGGTCATAATAATAGTTGCAATGTTCATCACCAATTCACGATATAAAAAACATATGCACAAATTTCAATGACTGTCAACACAGTTAGAGAAACACTGTTTGCTGCTCAAGCTGTGGGATAAAAACTTGTGCTAACACATGAATAAATTGGTGTTTAATCAGCCACAATTCTGCATATAGTACACAAAATCTACAGATTAAAGCTGATATTAATGAGCCAGCTAAACTGGCCAATCAACAAGTTGTACTGTTATTTCATATACATTTCTTCAGGAATGCAGCAAGTAAAGGTCTCACTTTTTGACATGTTCCCCAGGGGTCCCGTGGGCAGTTTGAAGCTGTCGACCGTGCGCGACCGTTCTCGATGAGTTGCTCCAGGCAGAGGCATTGTCGACTCACAGCTGAGTACAAGACTGCCTGGCCGAGACCGCAGTCTGTTCTCTGGAGTCTAAACACGTCAACATTACCCTGTCACCCTCGATAACATTTCACATTAAAACTCCCTCCTCAATTCAATGTCAATGATGTTCAAATCTGTAGTGCATTTAAGACTTAGTAATATGATGAATTGGTTTAATAAAAAAAGTTGACACTTTGGTTAATCATCGAAAAGATGAACTTTGATCATTTGATCGGGTAACTTGTGAAAGTGCGAATAGTCTTACGCTATGTGAAGAGCTAGACAACTTTGAACAGACCCAGTAAAAATAATTAACACTTTGTCCGATGAGTTCATCAAAAGTAAATAACACATTTGCACAAATGAGCTGGCACGTCGTAATGGACACTAGAGCTGGCATGTCGTAGTGGACACTAGTGCTGGCATGTCGTAGTGGACACTACAGCTAGCATGTCATAGTGGACACTAGAGCTGGCGTGTCATAGTGGACACTAGATATAGCATGTGATAGTGAACACTAGAGCTGGTGTGTCATGGTGGACAGTAGAGCTAGCATGTCGTAGTGAACACTAGAGCTGGCGTGTCGTAGTGGACACTAGAGCTAGCATGTTGTAGTGGACACTAGAGCTAGCATGTCATAGTAGACACTACAGCTAGCATGTCATAGTGGCCACTAGAGCTGGTGTGTCGTAGTGAACACTAGAGCTAGCATGTCGTAGTGGACACTAGAGCTGGCATGTCATAGTGGACACTGGAGCTGGCGTGTCATAGCGAACACTAGAGTTAGCATGTCGTAGTGGACACTAGAGCTGGTGTGTCGTACTGGACACTAGAGCTGGCGTGTCGTAGTGAACACTAGAGCTGGTGTGTCGTAGTGGACACTAGAGCTAGCATGTCGTAGTGCACACTAGAGTTAGCATGTCGTAGTGGACACTAGAGCTGCTGTGTCGTAGTGAACACTAGAGCTAGCATGTCGTAGTGAACACTAGAGTTAGCATGTCGTAGTGGACACTACAGCTGGCGTGTCGTAGTGGACACTAGAGCTAGCATGTCGTAGTGAACACTAGAGTTAGCATGTCGTAGTGGACACTAGAGCTAGCATGTCGTAGTGAACACTAGAGTTAGCATGTTGTAGTGGACACTAGAGCTAGCATGTCGTAGTGGACACTAAAGCTGGCATGTGGTAGTGGACACTAGAGCTAGCATGTTGTAGTGGACACTAAAGCTGGCATGTGGTAGTGGACACTAGTAGAAGCATGTCGTAGTGGACACTAGATAGGATTGAAATAATTATGAGATGAGTGAAAACATTTCATTGAGGACGACCTTGAACATTGAGGATGACCTTGAACATTTTGTGAATGTGAAATATGAGTAAGACCTGCGCCAGTACACAGCAAAATCATTATTGTTTCTACTGTACTGTCAGTTTGAACTGTTTCAAACCACAGGCAATATGTTGTTATCAGTAAGCTGTGATGTCATAAGTCACATGACTGGAATGACCAAATTAAGTTTCTATGTCACATGAGAACTTGGCTCATCTGGATGTCTCCCACCTTGTCAGTGTATATTAATTTAATCACCTAAGCATTATGTATCATGCATGTATTATTTTATACAAACATACAAAGGATATCGTAGTAACACTGGCTGGATACAGATGATATCCAGTGAATGCCATACATTATCGCACATCAGTGCTATCAACCCCTCAACAACTTCGTTGTGCCACTTACCCCACCGTCTAAGTCGTCATCGCTGTAGTCAAAGTTGTCATAGAGGCGGTCGTCTGACACAAGATCCCAGTCAATGTTGACATTGTCACACAGCTCCGTCTTGCCGGACAACACGTGGTTCAACTGAACAAACAAACAACTCAGCATTGACCACCTACAAGTCAGCAGTGTGACTTGAGCCACTGCCTAATTGATAGCATGTGATAATAGTATATGTTGCTGAAAAAGTTAGCACCACTGACATCTTAATTCTTACTGTTGAAACAACTGTTTTGATCACAATCTAAGTTAATGTCTTAAAACTGAATTCATGTAGCCCATAGCGAATCATTGAATTCATGTAGCTCATCGCGAATCATTGAATTCATGTAGCTCATCGCGAATCATTGAATTCATGTAGCTCATCGTGAATCATTGAATTCATGTAGCACATCGTGAATCATTGAATTCATGTAGCTCATCGTGAATCATTGAATTCATGTAGCTCATCGTGAATCATTGAATTCATGTAGCACATCGTGAATCATTGAATTCATGTAGCACATCGTGAATCATTGAATTCATGTAGCTCATCGTGAATCATTGAATTCATGTAGCTCATCGTGAATCATTGAATTCATGTAGCTCATCGTGAATCATTGAATTCATGTAGCTCATCGTGAATCATTGAATTCATGTAGCACATCGTGAATCATTGAATTCATGTAGCTCATCGTGAATCATTGAATTCATGTAGCTCATCGTGAATCATTGAATTCATGTAGCACATCGTGAATCATTGAATTCATGTAGCCCATCGCGAATCATTGAATTCATGTATTCCATCGCGAATCATTGAATTCATGTAGCCCATCACGAATCATGCACGAATAATTTAAGTAATATAAATCATTAAGAAATTGAATTTGATTGTTAGATCAGGTAACATGCATAAGTGTGATTAGCCTTGTGCTATAGTATACAGAGTCGCACGTAATTAGCCTTGTGCTATAGTACACAGAGTTGGACCCAATTCTGCCCCATTCTGCAGAATTTCTACAAGACCCAGTTGAAAATAATTTTACAGTTTGTCCAGTGATATCATCAAAACTACATAAAAAATTTGCAAAAAAACGCTAGCATGTTGTAGTGGATAGTAAATAGATTTGATTTTTTTGCAAAAATTATTCTAAAATGTGACAAGTGAAAAATTGCATTGTGGAAGCAGCAGGTAGTATTGTGGTCACATTCATTAAACAACTAGGACTAGTAGTGCCCTCTGGGAGCCAGTGGACTCACCACGTCGATGCACACTTGGTGGTTGAACTGTCTGGCGATGTCTAGCGCTGTCTGACCTTCACCGTTCTCAACCTCGCAGAGGTCGGGTCGTAGCCGTAGCAACAGCTTCATGCACTCAATCTTGTCATGCATGGCGCACAGATGCAGTGCCGTGCTGCCATCTCTCAACGGGGTGGAGAGGTGCTGACTTGAAATAAGACAAAATAAAACATCAGGAAAGCCTATTATCCACTGGCGTAATAGCTCCCAACATTTTGTTTAATAATTATTAGTAACTCATCCCAAGCCTAAAACATTAGCACAGAACAACAGGATCATTACATGGGACATGTCTCTAATATATAAACAATGTAAATAGATCCACAGAGGCAATGCCGTGGAGAACACTCAAGCAACACAAAACCAAGCAGCACTTATTCATGGCAACGCTGGAAGAAGGGGAAAGAGAGAGAAAGGGGGAAGACTGAGACGGAGAGAGAAAGACCAAGTAAGCGATAGAGGGAAATGGAGGGAAGGGAAATGTAAGGGAAGGTAGAGAAGCCTTGAGTGACAGCTTACAGCAGAGAAATGTAAGGTGTTGTGTCCTACCTGTTAGAGTTCTGTATGATGAAGTCGACCATGTGCAGCGAGTCCCCGCTCTCCTCCAAGATGGCCAAGTGTAGGGCAGTCTCATCGTTCTCCTACACAGCCAACACATGTTATGTAGCACACAGCGCATGTTATGTAGCACACAGCACTTGTTATGTAGCATACAGCGCATGTTATGTAGCACACAGCACCTGTTATGTAGCATACAGCGCATGTTATGTAGCACATAGTACAAGGAGTTATGTGCATTAACTGGTCACATCAACATAACACTCAGCATAATATGCTATTTACTGAAACACTTGTAACATTATTATGATGCATGAATGGTGTCGCTGACACGTTTCCTCGTGGTGATGAACAAATCAGAATTCATATCACCACATGGCGACATTGTTTAGACAACAATAAGAAATAGTTGTCCACATCATATCACCACATGGCGACATTGTTTAGACAACAACAAGAAATAGTTGTCCACATCATATCCCCACATGGCGACATTGTTTAGATAATAGTAAGAAATAGTTGTCCACATCACAAATTATAAAAAATTCACAATCCACAATTATTTTATGAAAAAACAGGGTTTATGGTGAAACTCATGGGCTAACAAAACTTAGCAAAATAATCCCTGGACTTCTACGACTGTGACCAAGTAGGTTACATCACTATTATCGCAAGAGGTAATATTTTGTTATTTTGCCACTTTATGTTCACTGCAATGCACACTAACGTATTACTGCTCAAAGTAGAACTGCCAGGGGAAGTAAAACATCCCACACTGCGAAATGGAAACAACCTCACTGTGGACTCAGAGCCAATGATGTCGATCTATATAATTTGTTGCTGCCAAAAATGAGCTCTGTTACTGGAGTACCTTGTCTATGTGGATACTGGTGTGATATAACACTACTATTGTTACTGTTATTTGTCAGTGGACTGACCATGTCTGGGAGGGGTTGCATGAAGTCCACTCCCTCGGCATACACCTGCAGCAGGGCAAAGATGTCCTGGGTGAGAATGGCTGCCTTCAGGTCTTGACGTCGGTCCTCTATGTCAGAACACGTCACTATTGCGTACTTCCGCTTCTCATACTTCGCACGGATGAACATCTTCCTTTGCTCCCTGGGAAACATGGGTTTAGTTTTTGTGAATGCATTTACAACTACAACTTACTCACTAGGTGGCTAGTTACATTTTTACTAAATTGACATGTACAGTTTCTCTGTGGAAAATGTGCATGACCCAATATCGTGTGCTCTTCCACAAGACTGGGAAACAGAAGACAAGTATATTAACCACTAGAAGAGTGGAAAATTACAAATAGCAATGTTAAGACTCTCAACCAAATATGACATTAAATTCCAGGAAATCTGTGCTGGTAAATGGCTGATAGATTGTTAGTTATCACAAAGTTTTAGATTTTAATAACTTGTTTATGAAAAACTCTTTCTAAAACTGTTTGATCTTACACTGAACTGTGACCAAAATGAAGAAAGTCTAGTCATCACAGACACATCATGCATAGTAGTAGTCACAGCTAGTCACTACAACCATATTTGAAATCAGAAAGTAAAAATAAAAAAATAGGATAGGATATAGGAGAAACTTCCACAAAAGTAACTATAAAGATGAGAAAATACTTAGCAAAGCTAGATTAGAATAACATGCTGATGAATAAGACCGCAATTGAATGTGGGAATATTCTAAAATATGAAGTTGAGAGTATCATCGATAAATTTTTTCCCTTAAAAAAACAAGGAAAACGGTCTAGAAAGAAACACTTGTCAAAAGAAGCTATTAGAAAAATAGTGTTTAAGCAAACTATGTGGAGGGTTTACAGGCGTACCAGAAAGGATGAAGACTATGCAAATTACAAAGAGGCACTTAACCTAGCTACAATTGAAATTAGAAAATCTAAAGAACCTTTGAAGAAAATTGGCAGGTAATATAAAAAATTACAGCAAGAGTTTCTATGCTTATGTAAGGAGTAAACAGAAAGTTCGAGATAAGGTCGGACCACTGGAAAGCAACAGGGGAAATATAATTTCAGACGGGTTACAAAAGGCAGTGGTCCTGAATGAGTATTTCAGCCCAGTTTTTACCACAGAAGATATCAGCTCACTTCCAGTTCCCTTTACTAAATTTGAGGGCAATACATCAGAACATTTAGGGCAGTTATTTGTAACTCCTAGAATACTTTTGTGTCATCTGCAAATTTGAGTAGTTTGCTAGATATGTCATCTTCTAGATCATTTATATATATTAAAAACAGTATAGGGCCCAATACTGATCCCTGTGGTACCCCACTCAAAACCGATTTCCAGTTTGAAATCTCACCATCTACTATTACTCTCTGTCTTCTGTGTGTAAGCCACTTTTCTATCCAGTTGATTACATCATTACCTATACCATGGGCTTTTAGTTTAAGTATCAATCTTTGGTGTGGCACTTTATCAAAAGCTTTCTGAAAATCTAAGTAGACAACATCCACTGGTGACCCGTCATCTACCCACTTTGTAATTTCTTCAAAAAAACTCAAGAGATTGGTTAGACATGACCTTGCTTTTAGGAACCCATGTTGAGATGTATTTATTAAATTATGTTTTACAAGGAATTCCACTATGTGGTCTGGTCTCTAATTAATGTTTCGAGTAACTTACATACAACTGATGTCAAACTCACTGGTCTGTAATTTGCTGGCTTCTTCCTCGATCCCTTCTTAAATAGTGGCGTAATGTTTGCTTCTTTCCATTCTGAAGGAACTATTCCTTCTTCTAGTGACAAGTTAAACAATTTTGCAAGTGGTGTACTGATTTGCTCAACAATTTCCGTAAGCAGTTTTGGTGGTATCCCATCAACTCCAGGTGATTTATTATCTTTCATCTTCTTAATTTTCTTTGCTATCATTACAAGAGTTACAAATAACTGCCCTAAATGTTCTGATTTATTTCCCTCAAATTTAGTAAATGGAACTGGAAGTGAGCTGATATCTTCTGTGGTAAAGGATGATCTAGATACATTAGTTAAATGGTCAGAAAAATGGCAAATGTTACTAAATTTTTGGAAGTGTAAATGTATACACAAAGGACATGGAAACATGGATGAAGAATATAAAATGGGGGATGCTGTACTAGGTAGAACCACACAAGAAAAGGACTTAGGAGTAACATTTTGTGCTGACATGAAAGTTTCAGAGCAATGTGGGATTGCTGCTTCAATAGGAAATAAAATTCTAGGGCTAATTAGGAGAACTATCATGTATAAGGAGAAACAGCTAATTGTACCCCTGTACAAAGCAATAGTTAGACCACATTTGGAATATTGTATTCAAGCATGGAGGCCATATCGAAAAAAGGACATAGACAAGCTAGAAAGAATACAATGAAGAGCAACTAAAATGATTCCAGAATTGAGAGACTTTATTTACGAAAGCCGCTTATTACAATGTGGTTTGACAACACTAGAGATCAGGAGACTAAGAGGAGACCAAATAGAAGTGTTTAAAATAATGAACGGTTATGAGGATGTTGACAGGAATAAGTTCTTCAAACTTAAAGAAGGCAATAGAACCAGAGGACACAAAGCAGCATTAGTTAAGGAGCAGTGTAGGTTGGACATGAGAAAGTACTCTTTCTCACAGAGGGTGATAAATGAATGGAACAAACTGCCAAATGATTGTGTTAATGCTAGTAGTGTGAATATGTTTAAAAATAGAAATGACAGATATTTGATAAAGGCGGGCTACACATAGATGAGAAAATTGGTGGACTCTCGATAAGCCAATGGCTTCCTTGTCCACTTGCCATCTGGAACTGGCAATCTTGTTAAATCTTGTTAAATATTGACATCTGGTCATGATGCATAGTCACTACACAAAGAATGTCTTTGATTAACCAATGGTGATGCACGAGAGACAATGAGCACTTTAACTGGACTGTTTTAGTTAACTTATTAATACAATGTATTTCACCCACATCCTTTCTTAATTTGCTAAGCTACATATTGTTACTTAACGTATTTGAGTCCATTGTTTTTAATGTACCCGCACTGCATTTTACAACATACTCTCTTAAGTAACACTTTTAAGCGGTACTTTAATTACCTGTATATTAATTTTATATTCATGACTATTAGGAAGATATAATGTATATTTTATGGGGTTTATCATGAATAAATTATTTCTAGTTGACATTGCGAGATGACTGACGGCTACATACATATCACTGGAAGGGGTCGGTTTCAGTCTCATGTCGAGTGTGGCTTCCATGATGTCATTAAAGCCCTTGTTACTGACGACACGGGCCAACTGCAAGGAGACAACACAAGTGTACAGGAAGGAGGGGGTGTCCTGGCAGGAGGGGGTGTCCAGGCAGGAGGGGGTCTGAGGGAACATAGGGAGGGTTAGACCTTTTGGGGTATTATAATGGTATGGTTGACTGGGGGGGGGCAATACAAAGGGACGTCTGGCTAATTGGCGGGACTTGTGTGGTGACAGCTGACATATTATGCACTCTGTAAAGGGGCGGTTGGTTCACTTGGAGCATTGTGAGGGGACATTTGTTGGGGTTATTGTAATGGTGCGGTTGGTTATTTGGAAGGTAGCCTAAGAGGACATGTTGCTTATTGAGGGGCAAAAGTAGGAGATGTATCGCTTATTCGAGACACTCGCAAAGGGTGCACTACAACAACAAAAATGAAGGAGAAAACACACTGAGAATTGCCAATGCCACCAGCAACTATGACAAGAGACACCTAGCCATGTGTTCCAGTAACTCACCAGTAAGCATGAGGTGACTCACCGATAACTGTGAGTTGACTCACCAGTAAGCGTGACGTGCCGAGGTCGTCTATGACTATGGACTGGGTACGGGAGATGTGCACCCCCATCAGTCTGTGCACTCCGCAACACTCGAGACAGATGAGCACACCCAGGTTGACTGACAACCACTCTGGATCTGTGACAGGCAGACAGACAGTTGTCACACAGGATTTAGTGACAGACAGACAGCTGTCAAAGACAGACAGCTATCACAGACAGACAGCTGTCACAAAGGATTTAGTGACAGATAGACAGCTGTCAAAGAAAGACAGCTATCACAGACAGACAGCTGTCACACAGGATTTAGTGACAGACAGACAGCTGTCAAAGACAGACAGCTATCACAGACAGACAGCTGGCACACAGGATTTAGTGACAGACAGACAGCTGTCAAAGACAGACAGTTGTCACAGACAGATAGCTGTCACACAGGTCTACAACACATCTTCAATGTTGGTCATCACCATTGATTAGTAGCTGTCTTCTATAGTACCTATCTACCACACTATATCCAACAGTAGCTATATTTTACAGTGGCTATTTAACACATCATATCCATCAGTAAATGTATTTTACAGTAGCTATTTACCAAACTATATCCAACAATAGTTGTCTCCAATTATAGCTATCTGCCACGCGATATCCAATAGTAGTTTCCTAAAGAAGTTACAACAGTACCTTTCTATACAGTAGCATTATAGCAGTTGTCTACATAAATCATTCAATTTAGAGCCCCAGACTGTCAACCAAGGGCCAGGCTTTGAGTCCACCTGCTGCCATTTCGAGACATGGGCAATTTTGTTCTCCCACTTTGCCTCAGTTCAATGAATTGTATAAATGAGTACCTGGCAATAGACAATGATGGGATTCCAGTGATGGATTTATAAGAACGAACAGTTTTCGCACAGTAATTGCTTTGTGGCTTTTGCGTGAACAGATCTACCAGGGGCAAAGTTTAAAGCACTCTGGGCAATGAATGTTGGAGGGTCGCTGTAGTAGATGTTTACACCAGTGGTGGTCTCCATCTCTCATCATGTTGCTCCCCCCTTTATCCCTGAAGTCTGGGGTGAGGCCGACACCGATATTGGTCATAAATTTTTGTTTTCCTTCTCCTTTTGTCAGTGTTCCCATTTCACTGCCGTCTGCTGTTAGGGAGATGCAACAGGCCCAATAGAGAGCCGGGGACTTGGTCGGGTTGCGTTTGTGTTTGGTACTTCTCTTGAGCACTTAATAAAGATTGTTGTTTTTTTGCATAAAGATTGTCATTGTCTTATAACCTAACAAGCCTGTTTTGGTCCGTTACACATAGCTGAATAAAACTTGTTTTACTGTCTACATACAACAGTAATCTTCCATTTTACCACATTTTTATTTGCCTCTGTGGTAGTTTTCAATGTTGTGTTTGTCTCCCACCATGTTCTGAATTGACAAAATAACAGATTTACGCATTTTCAAAATATAATATCTCTGAAAGTATCATTCACATCCGTCCTATATTTTGTGTAATTATTGTACGTATTGTTGTTCTTGGATATATGTAATATTGTGTTTTGGTTGGTCAAAAATGGCATTTTGTGAATAAAATGTTTGCCCAACCCTATATCAGTCATCTGTTTGTCTGAACACTCACCAGGGGCGCCACAGTCGCAGCAGGTCCTGTTGCCAGGGAGTCGGGTGACGTGCTGTATGATGGTGCGGGTGAGCTCCTTCAAAGTCTGGTTGATGCTGCTGGATGACGAATTCTCTGACTCGCCGAACGCCTGCAGCAACACTGCTTCCTTGGCATTGTTCAGCACAGAGATCCACCTGCGAGGGCAGCAAGAGGTCACCATGGCTCACCACACATACTACATGCCATAATACCGAAGGCCCTTTCACACAAGCGACTAGATGTCTGATTGATTAGGCACCAATTGGATGCATCGTTTCTTGTTACTTTCAAGAAACGATGCATCCAGTTGGTTGGATGACAATGTGTCACCTGACAAATTGGATTAATTGGTCAAATCTAATCTAAACCAATCACTTGTGTGAATGGTCCATGCCAGAGTGACCACAAATAAGGAATACGTACAACTTAATGCAACTTCCTTATTTTAATTTCAAATGATACGTTCTTTGGTACATATTTGCGCACTTGATGCAAGAACACAGTGATGCATCTGATGGATATCTTTAATGTACTTGATTTGTTCGAAGTCTGAGCAAATGCTTCGAAATTCTGCCTCAGCGCTGTAGACCCACTTAAATTTGACACACTCAACTGATCTGTTACCTCCAGACTTCTATCTTTGCAGTTATGTTAAGGACAACGTGTACCATGGAAGGCCACAATCCTTAGATGATCTCAAAACAAAAATCTTACAAAACACAAGGGCTGCTTCAATGGTAGTTGTACAGTCAAACCTCGGTATAAGGTTACCTCCGTGTTAGGGTCACCTCTCAATTACGACCACATTGGGTCAGTCCTAAACAATTTCCATAGTAAGGAATAGGACATTAGTCCCACTAATGAGGTCACCTTGCTATTCGGGAATATGGTCAGTAACTTAGTACAAAACTGCCAGATTACCCATAGATGAACCCCACAATTATGGTCAGTCACGGCCTAGCAGCTACGACCTGTTTCGCGACGTCGGCCGGCTGGCCGGCTGACCGACTGCCCCTCCATCAGACTCAAAGGCACCTCCAACAGTGTCAATAGCAATCAGAAGCCATGATCTTGGCGTTTTTATGCAGAGGCCAGTAAACTTCAGAAAACAATGAAAGAAGCAAGACCCTCAGTCATCTTAAGTACGTAACACTTTGAACTGAAATTCTTAGTGGATGAGTAGATTTACAGAAAAACACGGTCTTCGATGCGTCGGCTTTTAGACGCATGATTATTTGCTTAATGACTGAAGAGTTCTATTGTTAATTAATGTGGAAAATGTTGTACAATGATGGCACATTAGCCAATAAAGGAAGATTATGCAGTATGATTTACGAATTGCTTATTAAAGATGTATGCAAAATGGAAGCAAAAGTGAAAAGACGTGTTAGGAACGAGTTTAGTTTACAAACAAAAATAGATTTGGCCGAGGATCTGAAACTGTTCGCCAGTGACTGGGGACTAAATGCAATGTCCAGATTAAGGCTGAACTTAGTTAAAAAGCTCTTCCATGGGGGATATTTGCAAACCACCATGAATGACTACAGTACAGTGCAATAGAGCTAACCTGCAGTAGAGCCTACGTAGCTTCCAGGAGAACATTTTCTTTTGTTCTGTATATACAGCTGTATCTACAGTTGTGTACATAAATAAATTACATGGTTTTACTAAATCATATTACATCTTGTGCTCTCTACATAATACTTAACATTTTAGGATAAGCTAGTACAACCTGTAACTGTATCCATCAATAATTCAGACACTACACTGCACACGACTTTAACAATGTATTTGCTTAATATGCATTGCTATTAAAATAGCATGCATCTGAACTATTTTCCCAATTCCCATGATGCTTCAGTATTAAGGTCACCTCGATACTAGGGTAACTTTTGTCCAGTCCAGTGGGTGACTCTAATAGTCAGGTTTGACTGTAATTCAAAAAGACCCCACGTAATCATAATCAGCCGATATGTCTAGCATCAAATCTGCATATTTGTAAATAAAGTATACAAAATCTTGAATAAAATTTCACAAACAGTGTAATACATAACACCTGCTGAAAACATTTTGAGCACTTACGCCTCCATTTCTTGCTGGTCATCAGATTGAAAATGATAAGTCCGATTTTCTGAAACATACAAGAGCCTCGTGAAAATAAATTAATACATTCTATAACTGACACAACAGAGACAACGTTACAAAGGTTAATAACATAACTACACATGAATCATGACTACATAATAATGTAAACAATATTACAGGAATATCATAATGCCAAGTAGAGCGCAGTGGCTCAGTGGTTTGAGCACAGGACTTTTGATTAAGTGGACCAAGGTTCAACTTACTTGAGCTAGATATCAACTTACTTGAGCTAGATATCAAGTCAAAACATTTCTTGCCCAGGTCATCTGCCACCAACTGAAAACAGAACTCATGGCATTTATTGCCAACACATCACATAAATCTATTTACTTACAGCAGAGTCCCACTGATAAATTTATGACAAATCTCAGACCTCTTGAGATCACAATCAGTCTTGCATGATGGGCAAATATACAAATCCAAGTAAAACATTTAACAAGAATGAAAGTGCATAATTATCTTCTATAAATGTTTTTCTTTTACCCTTGTGCTATTATGATATGAACTTGTCAGCCATTTATGTGTTGTGTTTATAGGCAAACATAACTGAGAAACAATAAACTAGGTTGTGACATATCATAGCAAGTAGGTTTAGCTGTGTGACAAGTATGTTTTGCCATGTGACAAGTAGATTTAGCTGTGTGACAAGTAGGTTTACCTGTGTGACAAGTGAAGTTAAAAGTAAGTTAGTTGCGTGATAAATGTTTGGCTGTAACAAGTGGGTTTAGCTGGTGACAAGAAGATTTAGCTGGTGACAAGTAGATTTAGCTGTGTGACAAGTGTGACAAGTAGATTGAGCGGTGTGACATACCTTAACCTGACAGGTCAGTAAGTTTAACTTCACTGGTTCTTTTGAAGACTGAAAAAGAATTGCACGTGGTATGGGTTAAATAAATCCTGTGATGTCACTCCTGAAGCACAGTACCCAAAACTAATTAACAATCCTTCCTCAATCAGATTTTTTCAAATCATTTTGCAAAACAATCGAACCTATCCAGTATCCACTATGATATATTAGCTCACTTGTGCAAATCTGTTATGTATTTTTGGTGAAATCATCGGACAAACTATTATAATATTTTTTTACCAGTTCTGGTCATAATTCAGAGTAAAAAGGGCAAAGTGGTTCGGCTTGACATACTATGGGATAAGGCTATTCATACTTTTGCAAGTTTCCCAATCCAACGATCAAAGACAATTCTTTCTATGACTTTAACAGAAGAATGCACTCTTTAATTAAACCAACTGCGCATATTACTGACTATTCGCACACTACAGATTTGCACACTATGTATCAGATTCGTGGTAGATTAAATGAACTGAGGGAGATTTAATCACAGCCAATAAGTGGCACGTTTACAAAGTGAACAAGTAGAAAGACAATGACTACACACTCACATCAGAGTGGCTGATGGAGAGACAACCATCTTTGATGACACAGCGTCGCTTCTGCCAGACCTTCCTCATCTTTCCTTCGCTCTTCTTCAGCAGTGTGCCGCGCTTCTCGTAGCCGTGGGCCTTGTTTCCCTGCAGCTGGTGGATGTTGTAGCCAGAGGCTGCTGTCTGGCCCTGCAATATGCATTCTCTAAGTCAGTAAACACCATGACAACAATAAGCATTCCTTGAAAGACTAGTGGAACCAGAGAAAAACACCCATCAGCTATGATACTGCACATACTCAATCGTGAATCTTTTGGGACGAATATCATGTTTACACTGCATGTATATGGAGGCAACGTCATTTTACAGATATGCCCATCACGTGATCTCGTGAATGCCTGACCCCAATAAACGGTGTCACAGGGATTTGAAATTGTCAATGGCTGTTTCTGAATATCTTGAAAAACAAAGTTGATACTCACAAGCAGATAATAGTCAGATCACCATTAAAAAATCGTGGTTCATAAAAACACATCATGTACAACATGATTTTATGATACAAACAACCAGACTTTGTACCTTCACTATGCCCTACTGCCACGTCATGTCAAACCTTCACTATGCACTACTGACATGCCATGTCAAACCTTCACTATGCTCTACTGACTTGCCTTGTCAAACATTCACTATGCTCTACTGACACGCCATGTCAAACCTTCACTATGCTCTACTGACACGCTGTGTCATACCTTCACTATGCCCTACTGACACACGATGTGTCATGCCTTCAGTATGCCCTACTGGCTTGCTTTGTCATGCGTTCACTATGCCCTATTGACATGGTATGTCAAACATTCACTATGCCCTACTGACATGGCATGTCAAACATTCACTATGCCCTACTGACATGGCATGTCAAACATTCACTATGCCCTACTGACACACCGTGTCATGTCTTCACTATGCATGGGCATTGTGTCATACCTTCACTATGCTCTACTGACATGCAATGCCATACCTTCAGTATGCCCTACTGACACTTCTAGTCAGGTGGTGATGTGACTAAACGTTTAGTGAGGTGGTGCTATGACTAAACTTCTAGTCAGGTGGTGCTGTGACTAAACTTCACTATGCCCTACTGACATGCCATGTCATACCTTCACTATGCACTACTGACACATTGTGTCATACCTTCACTATGCTCTACTGACATGCCATGCCATGCCATACCTTCACTATGCCCTACTGACATGCCATGCCATACCTTCAGTATGCCCTACTGACACACTGTGTCGCACTATGCCCAACTACCATGCTGTCTCATGCCTTCACTATGCCTTACTGACACGCCGCGTCATACCTTCACTATACCCTACTGACACTTCTAGTCTGGTGGTGCTGTGACTAAACTCTTAATCAGGTGGTGATGTGACTAAACTTCACTATGCCCTACTGACACGCCGTGTCATACTTTCAACATGCCCTCCTTACACACCGTCTTACCTTCAACATGCCCTCCTTACACACCCTGTCTTACCTTCAACATGCCCTACTGACGCACCCTGTCTTACCTCTTTCACTGTCATTGTGCTCTTGATTGCTTCCCTCAGCTCGAGAAGTTCGCGCCGTTCAGAGTCCTGCCTCTGTTTTACATCACCTAGCTGTGAGACTAGCTCCTCTATGTAACACTTAAAGTGCTCAATTGTTTTCATTCCATCCTGGAAAAAACTACAAAGACAACATGAATAAACGTCATCATAAAATGCTTACAGATATATAGTTTCTTGTATTCAAACTGCTATATCTGAGCAGTAGTGTGGTGAAGTAAGGTATTCCTACTACTGCTGAACATTTGGATTTTGTAATGTCAATATTCTCCTTTTTATCAAAAATGTATTTTTGATTGGCAGCTAATCAAATCACACACTCACATTAATTTTGCCAGGGGTTTTCTGGTGCTAGAAGATTGCGAAGTTAATATCGAGAGCACTTTTTCTTTTTACAACTTTGTATTATTATGTTTATGAAACAAAATATTTAACACAAATTTACAAAGGACATTCTGTAATTGATGGAAGGTTTGGTCAGGCATCAAATACATTGATGAGTTTACTCGTACCACAGATGAGGGAGATCAGTAAATCCTGTGATTTTCCAAATAGAATTGACACAACGATATACGGCTAACGGGAAGAACAGTAAGAAGCTGGATGATGTGGGCAGGTCCCTTGGTGCAGATGGAGGAGGACCGACTACCAAAGAAAGCAGAGGCAGTGGAATGGTGAGGAAAAGAACACAACTAAGATGGGAAGATGGATGTGAGGAGGGGGGAGAAAAGTAGAGGCAAAAAGGCTGCTGTTAAGGAGCAGTGGGAAAGAACAATGGCCATATCAATGCAGCAGTACAAGAACTTATCAGCTCAATGTTTATTGGAGTGCACTCACTTTGTCTGGGCGTGGTAGTATTCAATTAGATGTTGCAGCAAATCCACTCCTTTCTTTGTCTTGATTTCATTCACCTTGATGAGATACTGAAAGTGTAAGCATAAAATCTTTAAAAGACTAGTTTACTGTTCTTCCATAAGATTTCCTACATTTGATTACTGGTGATGGAATTCACAGCACACCGAGTCACTGATTCTATGGATATAAACGACCCGAAAACGTGACTTAACTTTAGCTGGGCAGGTGAGACGTTTTGTAATTAGGGTATGTATATTTTGTGCCAGCTAACCAGACTTGGCACCTAAACCATAATGACATAATGACATTACGGTAAAATCTGATGCTAGCATTCAACGTACATCGCACATCTGCAGCTGGAACATGCGTCTCTCTTTCTCCATCTCTTCAGCAATCTGAAGGCATAAACACAACAGGTTGGATCTCGCAACTGGCAACTACTACTGACATAGAAGACACACCAGAAGTTCTAATAAACAGATGCAGATATGCCAAAAAGTTAAATTAAATTCAACAGATTAGTATACGTAAAACTTAAAACCATCACAAATGTCTCCATAGACAATGTTAATTACCTCGGCCCCTGTCACTTCTGTTTTGATCATTCCAGCGTCCTTCGCTATCTGTTTCTTCTCCTTCTCCAGTTTGGTACTGAAATGGAAGCACATCATAGAACATGTACAGTCAGGTGTCTTAATCAAATAAAATGTCTACTGTTTTGATACACTCGTGCCTCCCTTTTGTTCATTCAATTTCCAGACCACGTCAACTTTACAATAAATAGGGGGGCGGGGGGCAGGGTGAGGATGGTTTGCTAAGATATTGATGTATCAAACCAAAAAAAAAATAGAATACGTACAACTTTGTCTCGTATTCCTTCCATGCCTTGTCGAAGGGTTTCTTCAGGTCCCCTTTCAGTCCCTTGAGCAGGGAGTCCAGGGGAAACATCAGGATGTTACTGATGTTCTGCATCTGAAGAACAAACAAGTAATGTCAGACATCAATGACTAAACTTCTAGTCAGGTGGTGCTGTGACTAAACTTCTAGAGTCAGGTGGTGCTGGGTGTAAACTTCTAGTCGGGTGGTGCTATGACTAAACTTCTAGTGTGGTGCTGTGACTAAACTTCTAGAGTCAGGTGGTGCTGGGGGAAAACTTGCAGTCAGGTGATGCTATGACTAAACTTCTAGTCAGGTGGTGCTATGAGTAAATTTCTAGTCATGTGTTGTTGTCTCTTACCATGTTTCTCATCAGCCCTGACAACTCCTTGGTGACAACGGCAAACTTGAGGAAGGCAGCACCTGCAGTAGACAAGTCTGGATTGATTTACCTGCTACAGTGAAACTACCCCATGATAAAAACCCTGTCCTTGTGCAAGCTGTGTTTACTACACACAAACATTTCTTGTTCTCCCGTGTCAGGGCACTTGCTCCCATCTTCTCCCACAACCCACCTATCTCTGCCTCATTCTCCCGTGTCTGGGCACTTGTTCCCATCTTCTCCTACAACCCACCTATCTCTGCCTCATTCTCCCATGTCAGGGCACTTGCTCCCATCTTCTCCCACAACCCACCTATCTCTGCCTCATTCTCCCATGTCAGGGCACTTGCTCCCATCTTCTCCCAAAACCCACCTATCTCTGCCTCATTCTCCCGTGTCAGGGCACTTGCTCCCATCTTCTCCCAAAACCCACCTATCTCTGCCTCATTCTCCCGTGTCAGGGCACTTGCTCCCATCTTCTCCCAAAACCCACCTATCTCTGCCTCATTCTCCCATGTCAGGGCACTTGCTCCCATCTTCTCCCAAAACCCACCTATCTCTGCCTCATTCTCCCATGTCAGGGCACTTGCTCCCATCTTCTCCCAAAACCCACCTATCTCTGCCTCATTCTCCCATGTCAGGGCACTTGCTCCCATCTTCTCCCAAAACCCACCTATCTCTGCCTCATTCTCCCATGTCTGGGCACTTGCTCCCATCTTCTCCCAAAACCCACCTATCTCTGCCTCATTCTCCCGTGTCAGGGCACTTACTCCCATCTTCTCCCACAACCCACCTATCTCTCCCTCATTCTCCCGTGTCAGGGCAATTGCTCCCATCTTCTCCCACAACCCACCTATCTCTGCCTCATTTTCCCGTTTCACGGCACTTGCTCCCATCTTCTCCCACAACCCACCTATCTCTGCCTCATTTTCCCGTGTCAGGGCACTTGCTCCCATTTTTTCCAGGTTTTCAGCCAGGTACGTCTCACTCGTAACATGCACTGAAACACAGAGTGAACTCTCCAGGCGCCATCCTCACACAAAAGATTAGTGTAAAATATGATTTTTGTATAGAAAAAAACACAATGGGGGCGAGGTAGTCTAGTGATTAAAACGCTGGACTGTCAATTGTTAGACAATTTTGTTCACCCCACATTGCCTGTGTCTTCCATTAGTCCCTTCTACATAGTGTTTCTTTGTCCCCGTGGTCCGTTGCGGGCTGGGGGCCACACCACTTAGTCTGTTCCACCATTCTCTTCCATTCACGGTTGTTCATCTTTGAGATCTCTCTTGTGCCTATGCCAGGGAGGTAGAAGATTTCACACAAGGAAATGGATAAAACCTCACAGAGCCAACAGTCTCAATATACAAAAACCGATGTGGGTCCTGCATCAACTGCTGCTAACACACCTGCTCTGATATTGGAGTAAGCATCTCTAGTGCCTTGTCCAGGCAGATACTGGCACTATGTAACACCGCATATCATCATTATAATTTATCTGAATCAGAAATTTCGAAATATTAAGTTTTGGGGAAGAAAATATTCTACAAGTGATGTCCTCTTGGAGCACACCAACATATGGAATACTCACAGAACAAATCCATTTATCTATGGCAAGTAAACTAACTGTCAGGCAAGTTCGACTGACTGTCAGGCATGTCCAAAATCAGGTCACTAATTGCATAAAACATGTCCCATAAATATGCTTTAGGTTGATCAAATAACAAGATTTAACAAGATTTGCCATCCAAGCCAAAGGCCCAGATGGCAAGTGGACAAGGAAGCATTTGGCTTATCGAGAGTCCAACAATGTTCACCTACTTATAACGCGCCCTCCTGAGATATGTGTCAACCTTGTTTTTAAACATATTCACGCTGCGAGCAGTTACACAATCTGTAGACAATTTGTTCCATTCATTTATTGTCCTCTGTGAGAACGAGTGCTTCCTGATGTCCAATCTACATTGATCCTTTACTAATTTTACCTCATGTCCTCTAGTTCTGCTATCCTTCTTGAGTGAGAAAAACATATTTCTATCAATATTTTCATACCCATTCAATATCTTAAAAACTTCAATCTGATCTCCTCTTAACCTCCTTGTCTCTAGAGTTGTTAAACCACATTCTTTCAGGCGTTCTTCATAACTAAGGTCTCTAAGTTCTGGAATCATTTTAGTTGCTCTCCTTTGTATGCGTTCAAGCGTATCTAAATCCTTCTTACGATATGGTCTCCATGCTTGTATACAGTATTCTAAATGAGGTCTAACTATTGCTTTATAAAGAGGTATAATTAACTTTTTTCCCTTGTATGTTATGTTTCTTCTAATCAATCCAAGAATTTGATTACCCTTTGAAGCTGCAATACCACAGTGCTCTGAAACTTTCATATCAGCGCTTATTGTAACTCCTAAGTCCTTTTCTTTTACAGTAGTACCCAGAACAGTATCTCCCATTTTATAGTTTACATTCAAGTTCCCATGTCCTGTATGTAGGCATTTACATTTCCCAAAATTGAACAGCATCTGCCATTTCTCAGACCATTTCACTAATCTGTCTAGATCGTTTTGTAAATGTTGTTTATCACCATCAGTATTAACCTTTCTAAACAGTTTTGTGTCATCTGCAAATTTCAGTACGTTACTTGTTATACTGTCATCCAAGTCATTGATATAAATTAAGAATAATATAGGTCCTAATACTGATCCTTGAGGTACCCCACTCAAAACTAATTTCCAATTTGAAACTTCTCCATCTACTACAACTCGTTGTCTTTTGTCAGTCAGCCATTGTTCTATCCAGTCAGTTATGCTATCCCCGATACCATGGGCTTTTAATTTAAGTAGTAATCTTTGATGTGGCACTTTGTCAAAAGCTTTCTGAAAATCTAAGTAGATAATATCTACTGGCGATCCCACGTCTATCCACTTAGTGATTTCTTCCAAAAAACATAACATATTTGTTAAGCATGACCTCGCTTTAAGGAATCCATGTTGAGATGAATTTAATAATTTATGCTTAACGAGGAAGTCCACCGTATGGTCTTTAATTAACCTTTCTAATAATTTACAAATCACTGACGTTAAACTCACTGGTCTGTAATTCTCTGACTTATTTCTCGAACCCTTTTTAAATAATGGTATGATGTTTGCTTCTTTCCATTCAAACGGAACAACTCCCTCTTTTAATGACAAGTTGAATACTCTTGCAAGTGGTATACTGATTTGATCTACTGTTTCCATTAGTACCCGGTAATTTTGGAGGAATCCCATCCACTCCCGGTGATTTGTTATCCTTCATTGCCTATATTTTCTTAGCTACCAATTCTGGAGTTACAACTAACGGTCCTAAATAGTCAGATTTAGCCCCCTGAAATTTAGCATCAGCAACTGGTAATGAACTAATATCTTCTTTGGTAAACACTGAACTGAAGTAACCATTTAGGTCTTCCGCCATTAAAAACCCCTGTGATATTATATTTCCAGCACTGTCTTCTAGAGGTCCAACCTTGTCTTGTACGTTTTGTTTACTCCTGACATATGCATAAAAACTCTTGCTGTCATTTTTTATGTTACATGCCAGTTTTAGCTCATAGCTTCTTTTAGATTGTCTGATTTCAGTTGTAGCTGCATTAAGTGCCTCTTTGTATTTTGCATAGTCTTCTTCCTTTCTGTTTGTTTTAGCATTATTTTTCTAATTGCCTCTTTTGACAAGTGTTTCTTTCTACACCGTTTTCCTTGTTTTTGGAAGGGAACAAATTTATCGATGATACTCTCAATTTCATATTTTAGAATATTCCAACATTCAATTGCGGTCTTATTCATCAGCATGTTATTCCAATCTAGCTTTGCTAAGTATTTTCTCATATCTTTGTAGTTACCTTTGTGGAAGTTTCTCTTGTACGTTTTCTTATTTTTACTTTCTGATTTTACATTGATGTCAAAATGTATTTGATTATGGTCACTATTACCCAATGGTTCAAATATTTTTACATTGTCCACTAATTCTTTTTGTGATGACAAAACTATATCTAATACATTTTCTCCCCTGGTTGGTTCTAGTACGTGCTGAGTAAGAAAGCTATCTTGGATTAAACATAGAAACAGTCTCTCTCTCATTTGCCACACTTCCTATATTATGGTGCAACTGTTTGTGAAAATAACAGCACAAATCCAAGATCGTCTCAGAACGAGAACCATTCAATGACGTAGGCAAGTCTCCTAAATTCTACAGGAGGGTGCCACTTCATAAATGTCCTGTTTTATGCATTAGTGTTTCACACAGTGCAAAGTGACACACAACTGTTGTTTTACCACTTTTCAGCACGGAATCCTGGCCAAGTTCAAAGCTTCAGGTTGTTTTTTATTATTCTACCGGGTGATTATTTGTGCCCCTAACAGCCAAGCAGAAAAATATGCAACTTGAACAAAATGGCAGGTTGGTTCAAAAGTTAATGCCAGGACCTGCTGCCTCTGCACATGTGTGAGTGTGACTGTGTTTATGCATGCGTGGACATGTACGCACTATGGTGGGCTAACATCACTGCAACTGTATTCATACGATACAATACTGCATTGTTTGGTCACACCAATATTATGAAGTGTTTACCAACGACTGATATGATCTACCAACAAGTGAATGCGAGGTGAATGGTTCTCACTATCAACACATTGACCTCTGACATGATCACGGTGCAGCGGTCTCAATACAACAGACAGCAGATATTATAGAAAAACAAATTCAACATGAATCTGGCAGGCATCCAAGACCTGACTTTCTATACCAGTCGTATGTGTCACAGGCAGCAGTTCTCAATCAAATACATAATATACAAATACAATATATTGTTTAAGTTGAAGGACAAGGACAAATGCACTTGAACAAATACAAACATATGCTTTATGCCTTTAATAAAATTTCAAATGCACAACATTCCATTCAAATATACTGATATAAGTGGAGGTCAAATACGTCTTTGTGGATCAAATTCAAATATGTTGCACAAATACAAATATGTTGCACAACTTGCATTTATATATGATTACAATCTGCTTTTAAATTTCAAATACAATAAAGTACAAATACAGTTAAATTTAGGTGTAAAAAAAATACATAGAAAGTATTGCTTTAACTGGTGAAGAAGTGGATAAAGTGAAAGGTTTTGAAATAAAGAAATCCTTAACTGCGCATGTTCAAGCAAGTTAAACACGCCAAATACAAGTTGCTGTTTTTGGCAAGTGTTTGACCAAATTCACCAAATATGAACACAAAATACAAATACAGAAAATATGCAAAGTGAAACTTCGTACCATGAAATGGTTGTACGTTATACATAAAATATGGATATCAACTGCATGGCAGAACAATACAGCATTAATTCATAGCACATGCAGGCTGTGCAGTGGGCATACAAAGTGTGGACAAATACCCCTGATGCGTCATGGCTGAGTGGTGGTGGTAACCTGCCTGGAATGTGGCCTCATTGTTGCAATAGCACCACAAAGAATGAACTAGAGATAGCCATCTGGCAATACACCAAGTGACACACACAGGTACAAGGTGTACAGGGACAGGCACCAAGTTACACACACAGGACTAGGTATACAGGGACAGGCACCAAGTTACACACACAGGCACTAGGTGTACAGGGACAGGCACCAAATGTGGCACAGGCGCTACATATGCAGCACAACTCAAAGTGTCTTCTATTCTGCACTGGTGCTTTCTGTAAAAACAGCACCAACCTGTATGGCACTACAGGCATCACTAGTGCAACTCAACATAACTTGTAGTATCATAAATTATCATACATTATCATCTCACCACAAAACAACAAACATAGAATGAATCTGTATTTATGTTCTAGATCTTAACAGTATTGTACTGTATATATGTATATATATATATATATATATATATATATATATATATATATATATATATATATATATATATATATATATATATATATATATATATACATACACATACACTGTATATAGTTCCTAACATGCAATGTATGTTATTATTATAGTTCATATACAATACATTATACCACCTCATTTTGTACTTCATATCAAGTTCAAAACACATTTTTTTACTTCTTATTTAGTTAAAAAACAACACCAATTTGTACTTCATATAATTTTTTTTTATTATTTGTACATCATAACTAGTTCAAAACAACACTGAATTTGAATTAGTTCAAAACAACATAACCGTCCCTTTGGCATTCTCCTTCAGTGTACATACCGTACTGAATCAAACTGTACTGAATGACGCCAACGGGAGTCAAACAATGCTGTCTTAGAACGGGTGTTATTTTAGATGTACAGCTGTTGGCTGTCTGTGAATACAGAGGCAACATTTGAGTGACTAAGAGAGTGTTACCCCACCCAGGGTTACATGTTACCCCTGTCTGAATGTTACCCCTGTCTGAATGCACACGTGTATTCTACAGTGAGTAGATCTAGATAACGCCCAGAGATGCCAACACTGCACACACTAACAACATGAGCACATCCTATCATTACTGGAAGTGATTATCAATAATTATTGTGCATGTCTACATAAAACATTGTAGATGTCCTGATTAGATGTTGCTGCAGCCTACACAGACACCACGACTGTGTCCCTGTTCCACACGCAGTGCAACGTTGCCTGTTCAACATCTGCCTCTGTCGAAACTGATTTTATTATCATGAAAAATAAAAAAATACAAGTTTGCCATTACGTTCCAGTAAGTGTACTGCACTAAGTGTTCTAACGTTTTTCTCCCCTCCCCTCCCCATTCTTTTGTGCCTCTCTTTACCTTTCCCCTTCCCGCCTTGCTTTCTTTCCCCAATTCTTTCTTACCTAACTCAGAGTTACTATCTTTCCTTCCCTTCCATCTCCACCCCAACCAACCCACCCCCCCAAATGCCACATCATGGCAGCCACACTGATTTACTCAGGGTATATCCAACATTGGGCTGATCATATTTAATACTAACAAAGAAATTGTGTTCAAACACCTTCTATAGGAGCCATTTATTTATCTTGGTGATCAAACTGCATCATTTGATAAAAGAAGAATATCGCTAAACACAGTTGATTCAACTTTTATTGAATTATAGTTTAGGTGGTTAGGCTCAGTTTAAAAAATAAAATTTAACCTTTCTTTGAAAATTACAATTTTAAATTAAAGTCCTTTCTTAGACGTTAAAATGCAAGTAAGATCCAATTGAAGACTTTTAAAACAGTGTGCACCCTGTGGCTACTAGAAGAACCTGAGACCCCGAGACCTCCAATCCGACACTTATTCCTTCCAAGAGACTCTCCTCTATCTGGGTTAATGAGGCAAGACATCCAACACTTTATGGAAGTATCCAAAGCCACATAAATCAGTCTTATATAGATTACTCATAAACCCAACCATAAATATTTATATAAGTCAAATAAAATTGTCCAGTTATTACATTGTTATAAGTTTTTCTGGTCAACGTCTTTCTTTCCACCCTTCCCCAATCCTGTCCCACTCTCTGCCATCTCTTCCCGTTATCTCTACAGCTGTACACGTGTATGTATGTCACTCAGTTACCGAGCATGCAGGTATGTCACTCAGTTACCGAGCATGCAGGTATGTCACTCAGTTACCGAGCATGCAGGTATTTCACTCAGTTACCGAGCATGCAGGTATGTCACTCAGTTACCGAGCATGCAGGTATGTCACTCAGTTACCGAGCATGCAGGTATGTCACTCAGTTACCGAGCATGCAGGTATGTCATTCAGTTACCGAGCATGCAGGTATGTCACTCAGTTACCGAGCATGCAGGTATGAACATTGGCTTCATTTTATATTTCTAACCACTGGGGCTATAGTATGTAATATTTAATGTTAGCTGCATAATGCATGCATGTCAAAGTTCTTTGTTAAGTGTTTAGGGCCGTATGCCAGAGATTGGACTAACTTAGTCCCAGGATTTATTAAACCACATTACATCTTAACTTAATGGGCCGTGCAATACTGTTAGATAACAATATTCACTCATCAAATGAAAATATATTCATATACGCATATTCCTGTCCTTGCCAATAGGATATGGCCATGCTATTTGCATCCAAACTCAACTTATGTAACATAGTTTGGTCTTTGTTTACTAAACTACAGCCTACAGGTAGTCTTTGTGGCAAAATAACACCCTTGTTTGAGACTTTGCATTGGTTCCTTAATATGTCACTTTACTCTAGATTACAGGTACCACGATTTCATAGAAGTGCATGTGCTTATCAGTTGCACTGGTTAACATGTCAGCCCTCGGTCATGCAGAGAAATGATCGGAATCTCCAACTTTTAGAACACATTCTGTGTAAACCACTGGCGTGATATTCTTGACTTTAGTTGCACGTGGTTAATTTCTATTATCTCTAATGTGCATAGCCCCAAAACCATGACTTTTGCTTCACTTTAACAAGTATGCACAAATTTATACCGAAGGAGCTTAACAATTCATTTTAAAATGTTCTTATAATAATAATAAGTACATTTATATAACGCCATCAATCTGGATACATTCCATTTAGAGATGCTTAAAATACATAGGTGCTTACATTAATTAAGTAAACTAAGTAAATTATAATAAATTAGTTAAAACATCGTGCATGTATAATTATGCATAGTAATATGTAAATATAAAATTAATTAAGATAACAAATAATAAAATTATTAAAACTTGACATTTGTATTCGCATAGCAATATATGTATGTAGCAGTATTACATGCATTGGTGTTGTTACATTGGTAGAATGGAACTTGTAGATGGAATTCTACCCATATATGTAGCGATACATAAAGCCATGGTAATGTATCATATGTGTGAGTTAGTCCACCACTTAATCCCACCCTGGACCAGGACTAACTTTTGAGACTTAGTCCAGCGTACTACCAGTAAACCCTAGGACTAAAGTTAATCCACCTTCTGGCATACAGACTAACTTTTGAGACTCAGTCCAGCGTACTACCAGTAAACCCTAGGACTAAAATTAGTCCACCTTCTGGCATACGGACTAACTTTTGAGACTTAATCCAGTGTACTACCAGTAAACCCTAGGACTAAAGTTAGTCCACCTTCTGGCATACGGACTAACTTTTGAGACTTCGTCCAGCGTACTACCAGTAAACCCTAGGACTAAAGTTAATCCACCTTCTGGCATACGGACTAACTTTTGAGACTTAGTCCAGCATACTACCAGTAAACCCTAGGACTAAAGTTAGTCCACCTTCTGGCATACGGACTAACTTTTGAGACTCAGTCCAGCGTAATATCAGTAAAGCTAGGACTAAAGTTAATCCACCTTCTGGCATACGGACTAACTTAAATCCACTTTCTGGCATACAAACTAACTTAGTCCCAAGTTTAACCCGGGACTAAACTTAGCCCGCCTTTTGGCATACAGCACCTAGTGTTTATTATGATTTTTGAAAGGGTTTTTAGCCAAATGATATTTATGGAGGCGTTGGGCCCCATTTGGGAACAGGATAAGAACTGTATATATACAGAAATGTATATATACACAGGCTTTGATTTTCATGGGAGTCCGTGAGCCCAAGACTCCTGGATTCACCTACAGACTCCTTATATCTCCCTTGGCAGGAGTCCGTGTGACACACTAGTTTTAAAAGATGATAAATCCAGTGTTAAAGTGGCTGATTCAACGATCAATCAATGTGCGTGTCTGCTGCCATCTTAAATCAGCTCTGGTCTGTAACTTGTTTCTGTCAGTTCGAAAATACTTGTGAGCACGGCACACCACACTGCTCTTAGATCCGACATGGGTGCAGCCATCTTGGGTTACGGGCTACACTGAAATGTTCACTTGTGATTGGTCAAATATCGGAAGTAAATTAAATCGCTAGCCCAGGTCAGCCACTGGGTCAAACTCTCAATAGATTGTATTAAATCACAGTATTACTAAGACAGTACATAATATTATGCAGCATTACTAAGTACGTGCTCAGTATTACTAAGTACATGTTCAGTATTATTAAGTACGTGTGAAGTGTTACTAAGTACTTGTTCAGTATTACTAAGTACATAAATAAGCATTATTTGAACTGAATTTGTTTAAGTTATTATTTGATTTTTATTGAAAAAGTGCAGACTCCCAAATATGAGCAGAATGGGAGTCAGAGTGGGAGTCTGCTGGACTCCCACCAATTTCCCATGAAAATCAATGCCTGTAACCTATTGTGCCACTACATGGTAGCATAGCAAACTAATGGGTTACTAAGCTTGGTCCCCCTTCTGAGATCCTATATACATCACTGTCTGCCATGCTATTTAGAACTAGTTCCTGGTATGCGTATGCCTGAAACAGTGTCCGTCATTCACCTGAGTTTCCTAAGAGGTGGTCTGAGAATTCTGTAGCTATCAATCTACATGTGAAATGCCCTCAACACTTTTGGCGCTGTCTTATTCATAGTCCTTATCTATGCATAAAAAGTCTCCAATTATATAAAAGAAATTCTTGCCCACCCCCCAAGAAGCATCGTGAATGCGTTGTGCAGCAGACTGGGAGTGAATTTGTGACCGTCAATTGCATTTGCACAACAGTGACATGGTCCAGTAGCAGAGTTATTGCAATATCCGGGACTTATTCCTTGACAGTGTCCCTTAGGCATGTCACACAAACAAACTAAGCTTTGGGGCAGGTGACAATAACATGTCATTAAGGAGTAAGCATGAGTGCTCCAGGTGATATGGTCTCACAGATACTGTCATATCTCACTCTGGCTACTATATGTAACTACAGGCTATAGACATTCTGCAGTGTTTGAGTGTGATAATCATAAACAAACACATTCTGGGACAGTGATTATCTCCATGAACTGCAAAATATGAAATGTGGTTATCATGACTAAATTTAAATTTTTTCTATTTCTGTTGATATGAACATTTATGTTTTAAAAGCCTGTTGATTGTGAAACTGTATCTAGAACAATATAATTTATGGATGTGAATACAATTACAAAATTAGTTATTTTTCTCTTCTAAAAACATAGTTACTGTAGTAGTGTAGTCAAGAGACCCAATGTTGGAAGATGCTAAAAATCAGTGCCTTTTGAAATCTGGATCTCGCATTAGATACGCATTAATGGGATATATCAGTCCTTCGGAGTACAAACATCCGACAAACAAAAAAATTTCTTAGAAAAATTTGACATAAACAGGGTTTTGAGACATATTTTTGGATGGAATACCAGTCTTGTGACTAGTGTGACACATCAGTGACTGTTGGTGTAAACATATGCCATACTTAATAGTTCATCAGACAAAAAAATGTACCCAACTATTCGTAATAATCACAACAGAGTTATCGAAAGGCTGTGGTGTTTAATACATTGAATGCGTGCGTTTTGCAATACAGAGAGGCTTTTGAACATAACGATTTTGGCCCTTCATTAGTAGATAACCACAAGTATTTCACTCAAAACAACTTTTCTAACAATTTATTTGCAAGTTTAATTGATGAAATAACTGTTAATGATTTAGAATATTGATCCCTTGCACAAAAGCTATTTAAGATTTGGGGAAAAATGACATATTCTATCAAGTATACAAACTGTTGCCACCACCAGCATATTTACTCACTGTTGCCTGAGCTGTAGAGCGCCTTCACTGACTTCTTCATCTTCATCAGCTCACTGCGGTCATAATCCAGAGCCTACAAATGAATGGAATGGTAACACATTTAAACAATAAACAAATGTAACTTATTTTCTATATCTTATTGTTAAAATTAAATATATAAACAGAATTCACAGTAAAATTGTGCTGTTTAATAACAGACGAGCTCATTCCTCAAATAACTTGCCTGAAAAGAAAAAATAGTGACATTATTATTTATCAGGAACTAATATAGCCGAGGTATTCAGCATTTTGTTTTGGAATTCCATTGGGCTCTCAAATTATTCAAAATGTCATTAAATGTAAAAAGTATATATATATATATATATATATATATATATATATATATATATATATATATATATATATATATATATATATATATATATATAAATATATATAGATATATAAATATATATATAAATATATATATAAAGTATATATATAGAGAGTTGTATCCAATATATGTGAACAAACATAACATTGCATGCCTCTTTATCTACAACCATTATGCGTTATTTCTAGTTTTAGATATTGAAGATACTATGTGTTGAACTAACTATGGACACCACAGACTTCTTTCTCAGAAATGGTCCAAATCTGCCTGGCTGGGGCTGGCTCTAGCTGCAGGTCTGGCCTATATCCAGTGGAGTCCAGGGTCAGAGTCATCATCATTAGGATGAAATGCTAATGAATGCTTTCAGTAGATCATGCTAATGATAATGGCCATTGGCCAATTTTGTAACATAGTACTTAATGGTAACAGAGAGCCTGGGAAATATAATGGCCATTATGACTTCTTCTTATCATGGCTTAGTAGATGGTCTGTGAGCATTAAACAACCACCACTGAAGCTCATACCAGTTCTCTGTTTCATCTTATAGTGAGGTCAAGTGACAGGCTGGCTCCACTGTTTGATGCCATACATACATGTTAACAACAACCTCCAAACCTTGGTGTGCACCTGTAATCACTGTGCACCTGTATGCCTCCCTTTCCCAAAACAGGTTCCTGGGAGTGAGTAAATATGCATGTTAACAACAGCTGGCCAATAATTAGGACCACTAGGATAGGTTAGACCAGCAGGTGTGGTAGCTTTTTCACTAACCCGTTTACAATCAAGTGCACAACATTTTTATTTGTTTAAAAAAAAAATTCTAATGAAATCCAGCTCTGCCCATATGTAATATTTATGTGACATGTAAGTAATGCGACATCTACAGACTAAGGAAAATTAAAAAAGAACTGGTTGCGTCCGTATAACATTGTGCATCATCCATATGGGCTGAACTTGAACAAACACTGCTTGGTTTCATCCTATGACATACAACCAGTGTGAATCACATAATAGTTGAGCAGTTAATCCATTGATTGCTATATAATTAATTATCAGGTAGTTAAGAACATTTCAAATACAAATGTATCGCAAAAAACTGACATCCTTGAAAAGTATCCTTCATAAACTTGTTTCTTGGTCTGTAATTGCCATTCTGCAGCCAGTGGGAATTATTGATGTTTCACTGAATTTATTTGGCTGGTTGTGCCTCTGACTACACCCTCACTAACAACAATACTGATAGAACTTTGCACCATCAAAGGTTCTAAGTGTCTATGAGCAACATTTAGGAAGAATTTTGTATTATGCTATCATCTGGGTTCACAAACAGAAATGTAATACTTGAATGGATAGATGATCGGGTTTCTTGGTTATTAATATTAATCATAATTACCTCTCAAGAATGTAATACTTTTAAAACTCCACATTTCCAAATTCCAACCGATATATGCTAAATGTGCTAGATGAGTAATTTTTATGAAATGACACTAATCACTATCACATTCACAACTTTCTGTGGTATGTGACATAATATATTATTATGTCAAATTGTCAACATTACTGTTTTTGCAGTCTCGTTTTTCTAATGAAATTTCCAGCTTATTTGTTATTTCTACCTGAACTCACTGATTCACAAGTGATTTCACATTTTCTCTCACAAGCATTTGCTGCGAACAACAAATCAAAAGGGTGACCCATAAAAACAAATCAAAAGGGTGACCCATAAAAACAAATCAAAAGTGTGACCCATAAAAACAAGATGCAAAAATGCACTAAATTCAATGAAAGATGAGTGGAGGATTACTTTTCCACGAGCATTGTCCCACATTCCATTTGCAGATGTTGACACATGCATTTGATCGCTGTTCAGGGAAAGAGATAACGATCTCATATATGTTCGATCTTGTACATAATGATGGCACAGTGAACATGTTCAAAAATAAAATTGACGAATATATCAGAGCCAGGGGGGTGGGTTACATTACTATTAGTCATAGATGAATAATCATTGGACTCTCGATAAGCCAATGGCTTTCTTGTACATTTGACATTTTGCCACTCATGGTGTTTGTTCGGGATGGCTATCTTGTTCAATCTTTTTTCACATTGACAATAAAAAAGTCAATATTCACGATATCGGTCCACAGGAACAGCAGTGCCAGTGGATAACGCAACCATTCTAATTCATTAAACATTTGGAATGTGCCAACATGTACCTCATTGATGACATACTATGCACATGGTCCATGCACTGCTAGCAAACATCCTTGATATAAACAAAAGGTTTAGCCCGACTGGACGTCGAGCGGCTAAACCCACCTCTTCCAACGCCCCCACCGTCGAGCGACAATGCCCCACTCGGGAGGCGAAAGTCGACGTCGGCGGCGAATTGTAGTCATCCCAAGTCTCTCTAAGGAACTCGGCGGTACTGATGCTTTCAGGCATCGCGTGTGGCTCGGTGACAAGCCCCGCGACACCCACAAATTGCAAGAGATCGCGGGATATTCTTCGCGAAGCCAGCTTACGAATCAAAACAGCCAGCCATTTAATAAATCGGGCGCGGAAATGGGTCACGATAGTTGGCGAGATTTACAAAGCGGGCTTCGCAATACTGCCACCTGTCGGGTAGTTTGTAATTTCGTCTCCATATTTTACAATTGGGGTAAGATCACTATTTTACTTCTGGTTTGCATGGTGAACAGAGGGAAGGAAAGATTTGCAGACTAGGAAACTTGGAAAGGAAAGTTTCAATGGAAAAATCAATAGTAGGCCAGATAAAGCGTGGAATCAGATAAGTAAAAAAGTACGTTTTTATACAGGACAGCATCCATTCCTTGGAACTGCTCAAAGCGCTTTACACTCCAACCCTGCAGACCTGTTCATTTCAGCGCCTTCGACTTCTCTGGGAAGCATTCAACAAAGCTGCTGCAATTACTGCGCAAATACCATTCATTCTGATATCCAGCTCTGTCTGTAGCCAGGATCTCATTTATACAATTGAGTGAACTGTGGCAACGTGGGAGGAACGAAATTGCCAAAGCTTCGAAACGGCAGCAAGAGGATTCGAACCCAGGTTCTCTCGATTGAGAGCCCGACGTTCAAACCGCTACGCTACTGCACCCCACAAATGCATGGCATCATATTATGTGTATGTTAAACATAGACAAGCAAGATACCTTGCTTAGGCAATATTTTGCTGTTAAAATTTAGCTATAGACAGTAGGGCACAGACCACAGTCAGAATCCATCCGCCATTACATACATAAAGAATCCCAAGGAAAAAATTCATTGTGCAGATAGGGTTTATTTGTGAGAGCAGAAATTGTGTGGATGAGTGAGTGGAAGTGATGTTCTTGTGCACAGTAGCATTTAAGCTTTGAAATTATGCCATTTGTCAGTAGGTATACCTGTTGCGTAACGACACAGTGGCTGTTAGGCAGGATGTACTGATATTTGGGAAACCGGAGAATTTCATGGCAGAAATGCAGGGGCCTCATGCTTTGAAGCAATTTGTGCGAAAAGGAGGTATGTCGTTTTCACGAATTTCGCACACCAGGTGTCTTATCTATAATTAGTGGGTCTGTCATTTTCTGTGAATTTAAAAAAAAATTGTAGGATAAATTTTCAATGTAGACGCAAGAACGTTATAATGGTCGTCTATGGGAAAAGTGACTGTGGTCCGTGCCCAGTAATTTAGAGTAGTTTATATAGTAGATCTCCGAAGACCTGGTAGCGCCACCGATGAAATAAGGTTTGTTGTGATCAGCTGAGTAGGCAGAAATAAAGCAGCAGGTACATAATATTATTACAAATAATTTAATGCATATTAAAAATAGAGTAACTGGAGATTTCGTTAGCTCGACCGATGTTAAGGTTTGTTAACAGCTGTGTAGATCGAAAATAAGTGGCAAGTGCATAATGGTAAATTTTATTGAAACCTAAATAATCTATCGTAAGGTGTGTATTGGAACACAAAAACAGTCTTTGTGAAGGCTACCCAATATAAATTGTAAACATAACTGACTATAGAAAATAAATTAATACAATATATAGTATAGAGAGAAGAGGTGGTGATAATGAGGAGAGCAGAGTTGGTAAGAGCGAGGAGAGCAGAGGTGATAAGAACGAGGACAGCAAAGGTGGTGAGAACGAGGAGAGCAGAGGCGGTGAGAACGAGGAAAGCAGAGGTGGTGAGAACGAGGAGAGCAGAGGTGGTAAGAACGAGGAGAGCAGAGGTGGTGAGAACAAGGAGAGCAAAGGATGTGTGAAGGAGACAGCTGATTAGAAGAAGAAATATGGAAGGCGGCAGAGAGTGAAGCAAAAGGAATGTAAACAGGTGAGTGGAGAGGGAATCCCAGGTGGTAATTAAGACAGTATATGATAACGAGGGAAGAGAAAAGGAGAAGACTGTGGAGCAAAAAAAATGGAAGGAGGCAGAGTGTTCAGCAAAACAAAGGTAAACGGGTGAGTGGAGAGGGATTGTCACTTGCCAGGTGGTAAGACAGTAGATGTTGATAATAGAAGAGAAATGGAGAGAGTTGTCAGTAAGACGGTAAAGCAGAATGAGCACAAGATGGCGGATGGAAGGCGGCAGAGTGTGCAGCATGAGCATTGAATTGAATTGAAAGTTTATTCAACAACAACGTAATACAGGTGCATAGTATGGTGTGCTGTGCTGCTGCTGTTACTGCTGCTGCAGCTGCTGTGGGGGGGGGACAAAAAGAGACAACTCAAAACAGTTCAAGTAAACATCCAAAGACATGTTCAACAATTATTTCGGAAAATGAACTGAAATGTTTATGTTTAAATGCAAGGAGCATAATAAATAAAAACGTTAGATATTGTGGTTGCAGATATTGACCCTCAGATAATAGGTATCACATAATCTTGGGTAAATTAAGATAGGATAACCTGGGGCAACACGCCCCCTGGAGGTAAGACGGTCCCTCATCACGTTAGCAAAATATACAAATCTGAACATCCCCAAATCCGGTGCAAAATGAAGCTAACTTCCATATGATGTTCACATGGAATTCTCAGCAACACGAGACAGACGTAATTAAATCAGTGTGTTTTCAAACTTTTATCATTTTTATGCACTATTAGATGCACTGATTTAATATTTTGCCAAGAGTAAAACGGTGAAACTCACCATAGAATGGTGTGAATCATGGATTTAATTGGTGACATGATAACAGTATTAATCAATTGACAGCTCATACAATACAAAATGGGCAATAGTATGTTGTGTTTTGTATACATCGTGTTAAGACACACATTTTGTCTATGGGGCAAGACGGTCTCCATGCATGTGGGGCAAGACGGTCTCAATGCATGTGGGGCAAGACGGTCCTTATGTTGTATCCCACATGCACATGATCACAATGTATCAAATGTATTACACATGACCAATCATGTTTAATACATTTAATTTAATAGGAACATCGCTTAATTTACATATATTATACTATGTATGGATTGAAAGCAATGCAAGGTATGTATTGTTCTTTATTTTTGTCATCAGTTATTGTAGTGAAATATGGGGTAACACCTTTGCTACAAACATTTACTTTATCACGGTATTAGCTTAGTCTAGTTTGAGGAGACAAATGCCTAGAGCATACCAGCATCCTTTTTAAACAACGGTGTATTTTTTTATTTTTAGATTTAAATTTAAGACTGCCGTCATTATGTTTAAAGCATATCATAACGAACTACCGGATAATAAAATTTTTTTACGTTTTATGTGTTAACACACAGTGCCAGACTGAAAGATACCTTCGTGTCTGCACTAATATAAAATCAATGTGTATTTCTATTTATGGTGTGAAATTATGAATTCTTTACACAACAATATTATTGGATGGACATACAAGGATTTAAAAACCGTTGCAAATTATACCTTCTCTCTGTGTATTAGGTATAAAAAAGCAATCATAAAAAAACATAATATGCTGTAGACATTATTATATAGGCATTTGTAACTTAGTATTTTTCATATGTACCATATATTAGTATATATATATATATATATATATATATATATATATATATATATATATATATATATATATTTATATATATATACGTGAGTGTTTGTTGGAAATAAAATATTGATTGATTAATGTGTTAACTCACATTTAAATTTAACAACCATAATGGCCTGATATATTACTTTCATACCATTTGTATATATATATTTTTATTTCAGGCAATAATTCGTTCATGTAAGCGAAAACCACAGGGAGGGGTTATAAACCGTGTTGCCCCAGGCCGAGGACCGTCTTTCCCAAAGGATGGGGCAAGACGGCTTTTTTGGGTACTCTTGCTATTTTTCAAATGCAACTCAGCTAGGTTGTTTGTTTACTGAAAATAGTTTTCCAATGGGTAACACACATATCTATAATGGGAACGCATTAAAGACATGCTAAATTAGTTTAATGGCATACAATTTGAAAGTGTTCCTTAGGAGAGCTGCGCTGCACCAGGTTACCTAATAGTAGACACCGAGTGATTATATATGTATGTATGTATGTATGTATGTATGTATGTATGTATGTATGTATGTATGTATGTATGTATATATAACAACTGTGGAAATCGCTGCCGATTGTCATCATATGCAACAGAACCCTATCAGTGTTCAAATACACTTAAAAAAACACATGTTCAAAGCTGAGTACTACCGACATATTGTTGACATTTCATTGTGACTGGACACTTTACTACAATTCATCTGTATGCGTGCATGCGTGCGTGCGTGCGTGCGTGCCTGCGTGCGTGCGTGCGTGTATGCATGTTTGTATCATAATTTTATTTGCATTTATACACATTTTTATTCCATATTAAATATAGGATAACAATGCCAGCCTTGCGTGTGGTGTCCAGGGTAGTCGCCCAGGTCTCAATGCAGAGGATCGCATGCGCTGAGGACACATGCACGCATGGCATGCACACATTTTGGTGTTTTCTGTTACGTTATTACTGCCGACACATTTCCATGCTCAGCTTGGACATAACTGCTACTGCAGCTTTGCTATGGGCATTTTAATTCCAGTATCTAATGACATATTACTGTCTATTTTTGAACCTGTGTACATGGAGCTATCAACATTTTCAACAACGTCCAGCCCCATGACATTTGCCGTTTTATACTGGTGGTCAACCCAAACTCTGTTCATAGCCAGCGCGAATCTGTTCATTAGTTGTTGGAGTGTCTTCCTCGGTGTAAGTTGCTAGTGCGGCATCATCAGCGAAAAGCATACATTCTTTCTGATGAGGAGCCGGCGTACGTTTGTCTTGGCTTTCGAGCGACTGAAGTTAAACAAATGTCCGTCGGATGAACCGGCGGCGTATGACAGCATCAGGGAGAAGTATATGCTAAGAGGTTTCAGTTCCAGGACGCATCCCTGTTTTACTCCGCTGCACATCTCAAAAGGTACGGATGTTGCCCCGTCATAGTTGACCGTGCCCTTCATGTCATCGTAGAAGATAACACTGAGCAGCTGTGGAGGGCTGCCAATTTTTCTCTGGTTGACAGCAGGTTGAACAGTTAGCTCCTGCTAACAAGATTGGATGCCTTAGGCTTAGTAATTTCGATGAAGGCAATCTCCAGTGGTTGTATTTGTTCACAACACTTCTCTAGTAACTGTCAAACGGAGAAGATCGATGTATCTTATGGATCTCCAAGTTACGAAGATGCATTGAAACACGGGACAGAGACATTCCGCCAGTTTCAATTAATTAGAACATGGGTATTACTAAATGTGGGATTATACTAGTTTCTGTGGTTGAAAATGTGTTCCCCGAACACTCTATCAGAGGTAGTTATCCAGTAGGGCAGTACACGTTGGATGTGGACACTAAGATAGTGCGGGTGCACGAGAAATTGGCTCCAAAACAGATGGGAGACTGAAACCCCTGCTACACCCCTCGTAAATGGGTGGTTACTTGCTCTAAGATGATGTGAGGTGAGAGGAATTATTATATTATTCCCAATTCTAGTTGTCAAAACATTATTTTGTGCACATATCCTTGTTGATTCACACACTGGATTTGACCAGTTTAAATGCACTGTGCATACATGACAGTGTTCCTCTTCACCATGAAATGTCTTGCACCCTCAGCACGGGAAGACAAGGCGGGGAAAGGAAGAAGAGGTACACAGCTCAAACTGTTTGTTATACCTATGAATTACACATGGATATGTTCATATTAGCATCATTTATTTTATAAGCAAATGTGAGTATTCTAAGTACATTTTAAAAAACGATATGCAACTAGGATCCTGTTATGTGGACCGTGGGTTGATATGGCATAGAACAATCACGAATCGGCTCAAACAATAACTGCTGTAACATGTTCATAACGACGTCGATATTTCAATATGCCTCTCATGTTGAGTCATAGAAAACATAGGTGCCAACTCTTACGGATTTTCTGCATTGTCACGATCTTAATTGTGGGCGTAGGAGACATTAATTCCTACCGCTTTATGCGTTTTGAACGCTTTTTGTATTAGGTGTGTCAAAAAATAATGGCCCACGAATAACAGTTCATCTGTTCAAAACAGTTCAAAAGTACCACTTTGTGTGGCTACATTTGGGGTGTGAATAACTAGTTATGAAACTGACAGCCGTCAGGAGTATTCTTCAGATTTGTGAATTACATTATGTTGTTGGTAAATTGTGTCATTGTTATTTCACTGCAAGGTGTGTTGGGAATTGTGACAAATATTGAAGCTGTAAGTGACAATATATATATAGGGCATAACTACCTACTTCGGCATTTTAAAAATACAAATATGTGACACAATGTTTTTATATTAAAGGTAATTACTATATTTTCTTTCAGACCAAATATAATGCAACTGGTATGCACAACATTCACACCATGCAAATATTTTCAAAAATATAACAGAAGGATTTCGTTCTACTCCTGTAATAGACTGGTCATTCATTTCAATATTTACTTTACGTCACAAAAACATGATTTTTATTTAAATTATAAAACTTACAAAAATAATGTATCAACAAAATAAAATGATAACTTGTTTTAGGGATGACTTAACAAAATGGCCATAAATAGAAATCTGTTATTTATGTTAGAGATGTTATTTACATATTTTGTAATATGTGTCAAATTAGTGTAGTAAGATAAGTCACTTTTACATTGCAGTGTAAACGTGACACTGTATAACTTTTGAATGTGATAATTATGGTACAATATTTAAGTGAAACCATCTAATTAATATTTATAACCAAGTTTATGTCTGCATTTCTAGTGCAGGGATCTATCCTACAAAAAAAAAACAATATTAAATTTGCGAATTTAAATAAGTTGGGAGATATCTCCACAGTTTCTATAAAAAAAACACAGCATAGGAGATACTACAAACGAGAAACATGTTAGTTAAATGTAACACAACAAAGACAATATCACAGTACTGCAGACAGTCACTGCCACTTGGTCAACATATAGCCACACCAGGGCATGAACAATATCATATACATAATGCAGGGCCAGGTCCAATTACACTTCTAACATGTTCAAATCAAGTAAAGCATTTCAGTTACAAATACAGATGCGTTATTTGGGACCAACTGTTTATTAACAAAGTGTATTCAGTATTTATTAATTGTATTATAATAATTAACTTCTGTAGCACCTTTATCCTCATGACATGTTATATCCTCATGATATGTTATATCCTCATGACATGTTATATCCTCATGATGTTATATCCTCATGATGTTATATCCTCATGACATGTTATATCCTCATGACATGTTATATCCTCATGACATGTTATATCCTCATGATATGTTATATCTCATGATATGTTATATCCTCATGACATGTTATATCCTCATGATATGTTATATCCTCATGACATGTTATATCCTCATGATATGTTATATCCTCATGATATGTTATATCCTCATGACATGTTATATCCTCATAACATGTTATATCCTCATGACATGTTATATCCTCATGACATGTTATATCCTCATGAGATGTTATATCCTCATGACATGTTATATCCTCATGATGTTATATCCTCATGACACGTTATATCCTCATGATATGTTATATCCTCATGATGTTATATCCTCATGACATGTTATATCCTCATGACATGTTATATCCTCATGACATGTTATATGGCATGTGTTGCTGAATTAGGATATTTTGTACGATTGCCAAAAGTGTGAGACAGCACTTCTGATATCTTATCGGGTAAAGTTTGTTATATGAAAAATGAAAAGTACTGTAATTAATTGCAATTTATGTAATTATTGCAATTAAACTAAAGAAACCAGAATAAATTACAATACAAATGCAGCATTTGTGAGTAATCAATGACAGTTATGTAATTGGACCGAACGCTCCGCCATCCCCTCACTGTGTTGATTTCTTTCTACTAGGTGCTGACACCACTGGCTTCTTCTTCTCTGAATTGGCATTACCGCCTTGACCACTGGAGGCTTCCTGGGCAACCTCTGGGAAATTTGACGCAAACCATTCGTCAAATTCAGAAACTGGCATCTCAATGATCTTCCTTCGGCAGAAGTCAATGGCGGCACTGACGTCTGGACTGCAGATCTCCCAGACTCGCAGTGTCGCCAGAACACGCAGGAACTTGAACGCCGTCTGGTTTCCCGACTGGATCTGTGGGATGAGCAAGCACACTGAGACAATCAAACAAGACAATTGTACTTTGCTATATGTGGAATGAGCAAACACAATGAGACAATCAAACAAGACAATTGTACTTTGCTATATGTGGAATGAGCAAACACAATGAGACAATCAAACAAGACAATTGTACTTTGCTATATGTGGAATGAGCAAACACAATGAGACAATCAAACAAGACAATTGTACTTTGCTATATGTGGAACGAGCAAACACAATGAGACAATCAAACAAGACAATTGTACTTTGCTATATGTGGAACGAGCAAACACAATGAGACAATCAAACAAGACAATTGTATTTTGCTATATGTGGAATGAGCAAACACAATGAGACAATCAAACAAGACAATTGTACTTTGATATATGTGGAATGAGCAAACACAATGAGACAATCAAACAAGACAACTGTACTTTGCTATATGTGGAATGAGCAAACACAATGAGACAATCAAACAAGGCAATGACTCAACCTCTCTGATTAAATGTTGACATAATCATGGATGATAATATTTACGATAGCTAAATGACATGAAGAAGTACTTAGAACAGTATGAGAAGAAAGCAAACTGATGAGGATTATTAAGAGACAGAACAATTGGTTAGGACTCATTAAGTGCTGGATTTTTGAAGCTAGCAATAATAGAAGGAAGGTGAAAAGGAAAGAAGCCAAGGGAGGAAACTAAAAGAAACCAAGGGAGAAACAGAAAGAAACCAATGGAGGACACAGAATGAAGCCAAGGTTGGAAACCGAAAGAAGCCAATGGAGGACACAGAAAGAAGCCAAGGAGGAAAAAGAAAGAAGCCAAAGGATGACACAGAAAAAAGCCAAGGAAGGAAACAGAAAGTAGCCAATAGAGGGCACAGGAAGAAGCCAAGGGAGGAAACAGAAAGAAGCCAATGGAGGAAACAGAAAGAAGCCAAGGGAGGAAACAGAAAGAAGCCAATAGAAGACACAGAAAGAAGGCAAGGATGAAACAGAAAGAAGCCAATGGAGGACACAGAAAGAAGCCAATGGGAAAAAAACAGAAAGAAACCTAGGATGAAACAGAAAGAAGCCAATGGATGACACAGAAAGAAGCCAAGGGAGGAAACAGAAAGAAGCCAATGGGGGACACAAAAAGGTGCAAAAGGAAGAAACAGAAAGAAGCCAATGGAGGGCACATGAAGAAGCCAAGGGAGGAAACAGAAAGAAGCCAATAGAAGACACAGAAAGAAGGCAAGGATGAAACAGAAAGAAGCCAATGGAGGACACAGAAAGAAGCCAATGGGAAAAAACAGAAAGAAACCTAGGATGAAACAGAAAGAAGCCAATGGATGACACAGAAAGAAGCCAAGGGAGGAAACAGAAAGAAGCCAATGGGGGACACAAAAAGGTGCAAAGGGAAGAAACAGAAAGAAGCCAGTGGAGGAAACAGAAAGAAGCCAGTGATGAAACAGAAAGAAGCCAATGGATAACACAGAAAGAAGCTAATGGATAACACAGAAAGAAGCCAAGGAGGAATCAGAAAGAAGACAAGGAGGACACAAAAAGAAACCAATGGAGGACACAAAAAGAAACCAATGAAGCCAAGGGAGGAAACAGAAAGAAGCCAATGGAGGACCCAAAAAGAGGCCAAGGAGGAAACAGAAAGAAGCCAATGGATGACACAGAAAGAAGCCAAGGGAGGAAACAGAAAGAAGCCAATGGATGACACAGAAAGAAGCCAAGGGAGGAAACACAAAGAAGCCAAGGAGGAAACAGAAAGAAACCAATAGAGGACACAGAAAGAAACCAATAGAGGACACAGAAAGAAACCAATAGAGGACACAGAAAGAAACCAAGGGAGGAAACAGAAAGAAGCCAAGGAGGACACAGAAAGAAACCAAGAGAGGAAACAGAAAGAAGCCAACGAGGACACAGAAAGAAACCAATAGAGGACACAGAAAGAAACCAAGGGAGGAAACAGAAAGAAGCCAAGGAGGACACAGAAAGAAACCAAGGGAGGAAACAGAAAGAAGCTAAGGAGGACACAGAAAGAAACCAATAGAGGACACAGAAAGAAACCAAGGGAGGAAACAGAAAGAAGCTAAGGAGGACACAGAAAGAAACCAATAGAGGACACAGAAAGAAACCAAGGGAGGAAACAAATGGACAGGCAAATTGGACAGGATGAAAGGAAGATGAAAATATGAAGAAATGAAGAGAAAGTCCAGCAAAATGTAGGACAAGTTAACGGGGCCAAGGAACTGCCACTTAGAAGAAGTGAAATGATTTGCTATGTTAAATATGTATGGCATTATTTTAAGTGATCACTTGCAGATGTTGTCATAGCTTAGTTTTCTTGGGATGAAAATGAGTAACGCAAATAGTTTAATAATAAGAATGTGACACAATGTAATTGAGGGGCATCAGTGTAAATCAAGACACATGAATGGAACAGATATGAAGTATCTTGGACGGCAGCTGGAACAGACCAGTGGAGACACAGGACCTGTGGTGATGACTGATGGAGACACAGGACCTGTGGTGATGACTGGTGGAGACACAGGACCTGTGGTGATGACTGGTGGAGACACAGGACCTGTGGTGGTGACTGGTGGAGACACAGGACCTGTGGTGATGACTGGTGGAGACACAGGACCTGTGGTGATGACTGGTGGAGACACAGGACCTGTGGTGATGACTGGTGGAGACACAGGACCTGTGGTGATGACTGGTGGAGACACAGGACCTGTGGTGATGACTGGTGGAGACACAGGACCTGTGGTGATGACTGGTGGAGACACAGGACCTGTGGTGATGATGATGGATGAGAACACATGGAGCCTTCCACACTAATCATCCAAGATGCTCATTTTGTGCCAGCACCCATAGATCGTTGGTAAGATTGGAACAAGCTTCTGATTTCAGTTCAAATATTGCTTACCAATATCATCATAACTTAGTTATTCCCTTTGTTGATTGCTCCTTCCCATCATTTCCAAAAATAACTTGGCAACCACAAAGACATTGAATATAGCAGTACAATTGCTGATGAAGAGGTAAAAAGCCCAGAAAGAAGATGGCTTCCATGAAATTTTTATTGTTGAAATGTTAGCATTTTGAAAATAGAAACAATTCATTACAAGTGCATGAGGGTTGTACTATTCATCCCTGCACACATAAGTAAGTAGTTTTGTGCTTGGGAAGACAATTATATTAATTATTTCTTTAAGTGAAATCTGTGCAAGATGGGCACATGATTTGACACTTCACCAGCAAAGTGTCAATAATTGTAAAGAACGTGCACAGGCTGATGACATAGCACTAGAAGCATACAACACCAGCATGTGCTATATATTAATGATCGCATGTGTTGTACAACAGTGCATGGGGTACAATGTCTGCGTGCGATGCATTACAGGCATGGTGTACCATGTCCGCATGTGCTGTACAACAGTGAATGATGTACAATGTCCGCAAGTGATGCATAACAGGCATGAGGTACAATGTCCGCATGTTTTGTACAACAGTGAGTGGTGTACAATGTCCGCAAGTGATGCACAATGTCAGTGCATGTGATGCAAAGTGTCAATGTATAATGAGTCTGGAATGCCTGGAAACCAAAAGAAACATTTCTTGTGGCTGACTAGCTATGACAAGTGTACCCTAAAACCAGAAATATTAAATGACACAAACCCTCAAACACAGTTGCTAAATAAAGATGTGGGTCAAATCAATTAGTGTCCCTGTTCAAGAAGTGGCATGCGTTTTCAAATGGTATTGTTAGCGCAAATCTATAAAATCACTAATAATAAACATTTTGAAATTAAATCAGAATAGCAGTGTCAAATAGTGAAAAGTGCATTTGCTGAAATATTAATTAATTACTTAATAATTATTTAATTAATCATGAATTACGTAATTAATATTCAAGACAAAGGAATTGAACTTCACTAGAGTTGTTTCTTGTTTTCAATCACCCTGTTTCAATTCCAGTTTGGCATTATCAATTCTACTGTCGGTTCCATTAGCAAAACATAAGTCATGCAATCTCATGCGTATTTATCAGCATTTCACAGATGCACCACATGAAATATTTTATGGTATATGATTTTATCTAAGTGGCTTAAATGTGTGCCGGAAATATAATGGAAAAAACGATGCATCATTAAACAACGAAACAAACAGATAAATAATTGCACACTTTGTTGCAAGTAAAGTATTACCAGAAAAGTGTAGCATGTTACAAGCAAATTGTAAATTACTGACTAGTTTAAAGAACATTTACTTTGTTGCTTGCTTTTAGCAGATGCAAGCAACAGAACTGTAATTTCTCAATTGTGGTCAAATACAATGAAAATTACAAAATGTCAAAATATAAATCCAAACATACAGTTGTGGCCAAATGATGATTATTGAACAAGTGAAATAGAAAAATAAAAAAATGTCTGCCTCAGTTCTATGTTAACTATGATCATGTTTGGCTAGCATGCAAGAGAGGGTGCAGCTATGAAGCACTGGTTGTTCATGCCAACATGCATGCATGCTTGCCTGATGAGCATGCTGTACATTTGAGGATCATACATTGGAGGGAGTCTGTAATCCTAACTGATACACTGACCTTGGAGACCAGTTTAATTTATTGAAGTTCAATGCTGCACCTGCAAAAAACACACACTCAAAGTGTGACCAAGATTGCCATCAAAGGCAATATGTTCCAGATGACAAGAGGGCAAAAAAGACGTGGCTTATGTTTGTCAATTAAAAGGTCTGCTGCCATCAGTATTCAGAGCTGTTGTTTCAAAATTTTAAATATGTTAAGGTCATGTCTTAAAACATAAAGTTCCAATAAATAAGTAAATACAAGAAATGTTATTTTTTATATGGAGGTATAAATTGGGACATGAATTCTTAACTAAACATTGTAGACGTTTCAGAAGAAAACTCTCATAATGTAATGGGTATTTGGACAAGTTCAGCCTGTCCAGTCTGATAGGGTTTAACAAGATTATTATCCAAGTAAGGACTAGGAAGCTTTGGGTTTGTCAAGAGTCCTATGATATGATCCATCTACATGTGTATGACAGTCACACTGCTGGCATGTCTACAGGTTGATATGATCCATCTACATGTGTATGACAGTCACACTGCTGGCATGTCTACAGGTTGCAGGTAGTGTCCCTCAGCACAACACCTTCACTTGCAACACAGCTTTTCACACAGTAAGTGCCAATAACCAGTGCAAAAGTGACAGTTAGGTTGACGGCCAACTATTTATATCCTTCCAACAAACAATGCGTGCATTTCATGTAAGAATAAATAAAACATCGAAACAAGATTTAAAAAGTCTGAAACCATCACTGAACTATTTAAATCTCTATGAAAATGTAGTTGTAGCTTGTATAATTTGGCCACAATCAAGATGTCAGAGGAATTTCGACATAACTGTTAACTTTATCCAGGAGTGGCCTGTGCTCCAAGCTTACAACACAACACATGGTGTTGGTGGTTAGGGTGAGAGAGCGGATGTGCTGGTGACTGCTAACACGGCCTACCTCTGTCTGACCATGCCTCCCTCCTTCTTGCTAGATAGAAACAAGCAGGTTAGGGAACCATTTAATTACCAATGACAAATGTGGTTTAATAAATAGTGGTAAACAAAATTTCATTGTGCATTTTAAAACCCACTCTACCTTGTCCAAGACAGACAACAGTTATTTATAAACTCTACTCTTGGAATAATCTTGCAAAAATAATAAAACAAATAATAATAAAATATTTGGTTACAATTTCATGATAACGCAGATATATATTGTAATATATGAACAATTCACAATATTAGCATGTGTTAGTGTACAACAACTTAAATGTTTAATGTTTAGCTGCACAATCAAAGTTGTGTTAATTATGTTTAGAGTTCCTCAAAGAAAAACACTTTAATAATTTTATTAATATAACAAATTCAAAGGCCACACTAAACTATGATTTTTTCTCTATTAATAACTTTAAATCATCAATTGTCCTTGTGAATTTAATACTGACTGATGGTAGTTTACTACACAAACACAAGTTACAGTGTTAGTGTCAGCAAACAATTCAGGGCAGACTAACGATATATTAGATATATTTTGAAGTTATGTTTCAATAGAAACAATCACAGATCTGCTGTTAGTTTGGTGTGGCCTCTGTAAGGGAGGGTAAGTTTCACACAAAAAGAAAATATTAACAATGATGTAAAAAAAAATTTTATACAATTCGTGGTAATTCCACCTTCACAATGGCTGCCAAGTGCATGTGGCTCCACCTACCATGCCATATCTCTTCTTGAGTTTATTGAGGATTGTCGTGACGTACCAGTCCTTTGAAGCCTCTGCTCCGATGTTGTTATCCAGGTCAACGTACCTGAAACAGGGGATGGCTGCATTCAACACGACTTGGCCAAACATAATACATGCAAATACACCTTGGCGTATTATATAATACACGTTATACACACTGATGCAATAGTTAGCCCTGCTGATATCCACTCAACTTTCACAAACGTATGTTTAACATAGGATTCCCAGAACGAGGCAGCCATATATTACCATGATATATCCATCTGGATGGACATATCACGGTAATGTATATCAACCCAGATAACACACGGCTGCTTCATTCTGAGAATCCAGCTGATATTCCCTATATATATGTATATATATATATATATACATATATATATATAGGTATTCCCAATATATATATATATATATATATATGCATATATATATATATATAGAGAGAATACCTAATAGACTGTTTGTTATGTGGTGATACTCGGAGTGACATCAACAAACAGTATGTTATTCCTTTATGAAATGGCAAATTAACACTTCAGCATACTTTTTTACTTCCTACATTTGTAAATATGCTGTTGGGCTGTTTTCAAGAAGCATTCTAATCATACGAAAGAACTGATACGGATGTTTGATGCAGATTACATAAATGCGAACAATCACAAAAAACACACAGAGTGTTTGAATAATCGCATGTCTATGCCATATATATATATATGTGTGTAGAGTGTGAGTGTTGTGAGAGTGTTGTGAGGGTGTTTTGAGTGTTGTGAGAGTGTTGTGAGTGCTGTGAGAGTGTTATGAGAGAGTGTGAGTGTTGTGAGTGTTGTGAGTGTGTTAGTGTTGAGCGTGTGTGTGTGCATGCATGCATGCATGTGAGCGTGCATGTGTGTGTGACTGTGCACACACACACGTGTGCAAGCATGTGTGTCGGTGTGTGTATGTGCATGTGTATGTGCTGGGCAGAAACTTTGAGTAACAATGGTGTAACATTTGTAAAAGACACACTGACACTTACCACTGTTTATGTATGGATGAGCGTCGTCTATTCTTCATCTTCTTGGTATCATCCTGGGCTGACTTTGAGCGCATCACTTTGACGGCTTTGTAGAAGTTGCTGTATCGGGTCGGCATGTGAACAAATTTGTTCTGCATCTTCCGCATACGTTCCCTGTTCACAGGAGACATTGGTTGATAATCACAAATAATAAATCTTATTTTATTTAGATTAGGGTTCGAATTTAGCGTTGGTCCGTGGATCTGTGGGCCCCTAGATTCGCTGCCAGACCCGAATAGTTCCGCATTTTGGGGTCTGGCTGGCCCCAGAAATTTTGCCAAAAAAACTATGATATCAGTGCGTCTCAGAGGCACAACACATGTGCATTACTTAATTTTATGAATCCCACTAAGAGGCATTACTGGTGATGTCTTCATTTTGGCTGACTGATGACCGAGCAACCAATCAGTGGCTGCAATATATTTTTAGCAGCTAGCCGAACAAGTAGCAATTTTCTGAGTGAGCTATTGATTTTATTGTTTTAGTGAGGAAAAATGGATATGGTGATTGAACAGTTGCTGGATTATACCGTGAAATGTGATGTCAGGCAGCCAGGGAAAACATGGATGCTGTCCTTCCGAGGGGGGTCTCCAGTGCTTGTGCGATCTTTGAGCTTTCAGTACAAAGGTGGAGTTCAGTTGCTTTTAGGAAGTATATCTGATTTGTTTAACAGGTTAGGTCGTGGTGGGGTGGTCACAGGTTTGTGGGTGACATTGTGGCAAAATGGCCCCACCTGTTTGTAATTAAATTTGTGTATTGGTGGTGGAATGTCTGTATTCTTTGCATTACATGTTCATGACGACTTTTTGATGTATATATGTTATCGTCATGCTTGTAGGAATGTGGGCTCTGAGAAACTTGCCGGACGGGGCTGTACATGTGTTCAGTTCCTGTCTGGTTTGCTTTGAGGAGCTCACATTCCTGTTAATGTTCTTCCCAAAGTGGCTGCGTGATAAGCAGTCCACTTTGCAATAAAAAATGTCATTTATTTGGCCTGTTTCAATTCACTGCTACATCGGACTTGTGTTGGTTATTGCATAAATATATTTTTTACGGAAAAAAATAAATATACAAGTCAAATTTATATTATGGCTTTTTTCATACAAAGAGATTTTGGGCCTCCTGTTTTGGCCCCCTAGATTCTTTAAAGTGAGGGTCCGGCTGGCCCCCACTAATTTCGTGCTAAATTCTATCAATGTAGATCCTCCAATTAATCTTCAGCTTTGTACATGATGGAAATGTCAGGAGAGTGTTTGATAATTAACACTGATCAGATCTGATATGAGATTGTCCTCCTCAAAAATAAAGGAATGTTGTAGAACTATACTCTATGAAGTTCTCACAGTGAGCAATGAATGACTGGAACATATGACTGGTTAACTGCTTAAACCATAACAGTGTAAATACATTTATAAAAACAGAATGGACAAATACCTGCAAGGGGCAGGTCATGCATGAAGGGCAGGCCATACATGAGGGGCAGGTCATGCATGAAAGGCAGGCCATACATGAGGGGCAGGCCATACATGAGGGGCAGGCCATGCATTAAGGGCAGGTCATGCATGAGGGGCAGTCCATACATGAGGGGCAGGCCATGCATGAGGGGCAGGCCATACATAAGGGGCAGGCCATGCATGAGGGGGCATTCACAAAAGGATAGAACAAAGAAGTATCAATTAAGTAATTACAAAACTTGATGGAAATCTTGTGTGATACTCAAGCATCAATGTAGATACCTTTCAATGGCCTCCAGCGTGTTGTGCATAATGATGGCCTGTTCTTCTGAGATCTCCACAAACTCCTGTCTCATGCGCATCGCCATGTCATGTGCGTCGTTACTCGTACACTCCATCTGGAACTTCATGACGGCTGGGGAACTGTGGTCAGGAGAAACCATCATAAAACATGTATAGTTTATGAAGAAGAATTTTTAAGAAGACTTGTTTTTATTCGATCCATTAGATATTTAAAATGATACATATAGCCATGTCAAATTATAATTTTAGGAGATAATAAGGAGACTCCTCTAAGGCTTTCATATTCGCTGCTGAGGAGCCACCTTGTTAGCTAAAATTAAACTAAAAAATTATGTTTGACATATTTAGCAAGTCCCTGTAGAATACCCGGTATGTGTGCTAAGCTTTCCTTTGACTAATGCTGGAATGTTATTAAGAAAAAATGTTTTGCCTAAGACATTTCTTTGCAAATTTATGCTTAGTTCTATAGGTATATAGTTCATTCTTGATTCACATATCATAATAATGTATATCATAGTTAACAATTATCCTCCAGTTTTGTAAATATATTGGTATATCATTATGTAAGTATTCATAAAAAAAAATCATCTACTTTTAACATGCAAAGGTTCTGGTAGAGTATGGGAACTATAATTACAAAGTGGCTAGCGCTCCTGACAAGTAAGCACAACTGTCCAGTTATGGGTCTTTCTGCTTTGTATGTGCAGTAAGCGTGTATGTGTATTCCCGGTGTATGTGCGTATGCAGACGGTCAACAACTCATTAATAAACCAGGTGCTAAACACCGGAATATTATCTGATATGCTCAAATTTTTATTTGAAAAGCATAGCCAAGTCTCGAACAAGGCTTGAACAAATATATAATTGATAACAATGATATTAAGAGGGCAACAGACATATGCCTTGACCTTTCAAAGATGTAGGCCTAATTATCGCCTACGTGAGATGTGTGGCAGTTAGTGTTGCAGTGTTTTAGTGCTGGACCTATACTAGCTGATTCATGCGTTGTCTGGCATTGGCAGAACTTTGTGAAGTGAAGTGCCGAACCAATAGCCATTTTGCACTACATCTGGGTCCAGACCTATAGCAACACCCATATCATTATTTTAGGTAATTATTCTCAGACTCATCATCATATATATATATGTACACTTGTGTGTTGTACATAGCTGTACACTACTAGTGTACAGCTATGTACAACTAAAAGTAGATTAAATTTTTTTATTATGAATACTTACAGCAGGTCACTACAAATTATTCATAATTTACTGTAAACACAGATTTACTCACATACACGTGCTCCTGATTTAAAATCCATGTCACATTTAACTTGCATTTTACCATGTCCACAGTGGCCCGCTACAAGGTAGACGGGGGCAGCACCTCACATTGGTGAGGTACCAGATCCTGCCATGTCCTTCCCCCACTGCCACCCAGAGGCTACCACATCACCATGACAACATAATGAAGTAGGTACCAGATCCTGCCATGTCCTTCCCCCACTGCCTCTCAGAGGCTACCACATCACCATGACAACATAATGAAGTAGGTACCAGATCCTGCCATGTCCTTCCCCCACTGCCTCTCAGAGGCTACCACATCACCATGACAACATAATGAAGTAGGTACCAGATCCTGCCATGTCCTTCCCCCCACTGCCTCTCAGAGGCTACCACATCACCATGACAACATAATGAAGTAGGTTCCAGATCCTGCCATGTCCTTCCCCCCACTGCCTCTCAGAGGCTACCACATCACCATGACAACATAATGAAGTAGGTTCCAGATCCTGCCATGTCCTTCCCCCACTGCCTCTCAGAGGCTACCACAACACCATGACAACATAATGAAGTAGGTACCAGACTCTGGGACATTCATAGTGAAGTATGTTAAGTTAGTTACCTTTTAGAGTCACTGTACGTGCTTTCTATGGGCCAGACTCAAAGAGCACACCAACATAGGTACCGCCTCATGGCTGTAGAATTTTACTTGTAGTTATGAGGTCATGCACATTTAAAAATGAATACAACTAACAAACTTCAAACACGAAGACATGATTTACATGAAATAGACAGCTAACTGAATTCTCATGAATAAACATTAAAAAAAATAAACAAAGAAAAAACAGAAAACTGTTCAAAAAGAGAATGTTGCATAAAATGTCATTAAGACATTTGACTTTCATTTCATTTGCTATACCTACCTTTTAGGGCGTATGTTTCGCTCTGCTCTTAGACTGTTCCGAGATCCCTTATGTTCTCCATCCTCCATTCTTCTCTCAATCCATGAGTCCTCATCTGACCATGCTCTCAATGTCTCTGTTGCCTTCTGCAACATTATGGCAAGGTGACAACATGAGGTCTCTGTTGACAAGAAACTAACATTAGGTGACCATTGTGACAAGATGACAACAGTAGGTCACCAATGTGACAGGATGACAACAGCAGGTCACCAATATGGCAGGTTGACAACAACGGGTCACAAATGTGACAAGATGACAACAACATATCACATGTGAAGAATACAACAGTTTGCCACAAGAGTGCAGGACAATAGGTGATCACTGTAATAAGATTATAACAATAGCTGTCCACTGTGACAAGATCTCAGCAATAAAATACTTGACAAGATGACAGTAACTAGAATTCACAGATGTACCAATAATTTTACGAGGGCCAAACTTACTTATATAATGATACACCACCCACACTGACTGTGGTTGGACTTACCCGAATATCAACAGATTTCCTGTTTGTCCTGAGGGCCTCTGGGAGCAGTTTGGTACCTGGTTTCTGTCCCATGGGGAGATGGGCAATGGAGAGTCTGCTGCTGCTGCTGCGGCGGCCTGTCTTCTCCTCATCCTGGACACATGACTGGCCTACATCTGTGTTCTCTTCAAACAACAACATTTGTATCATTAGAGAGAGGGGTTGGTAATTTTAAATTAATGTATTCTTATCGATAACTGACCATGCCAGCATGTTTTTGTGCTAAGTACCTGCTGGATGCCACAGCAACGGAGAAGAGGAAACATGGTCATGACACTGCAGTGTAGCATTAAGAAGCTGTTAGTAAGACAAAAAGATAAAACAATATTAGAAAAATTCATAAAAAACTAAACTGTGTTTATAAGACACAGAATGGAAAATACTTTAAGATGCATATTGACAAAACCAGTAGAACACGAGAAAGATGTTGGCACTGTGCCATCAATACAGGGATTACATCAAACTACTATAATACAACCAAAATTACAGTCACAATAAACCAATATTACAATAATAATCAAACCCAAAATACAATCACAATAAAAATGTTAAATTTGGCATTTATCTAACCCAAATTACAATCATAATTACTCTGTTAGTCTATAATTATCCTGCACTTACCCCTGTCACTGCATCCGTAATACCCAGTGTCAGATGTCTCTGTCTCAGAAACAGCAGGGATAGCTTCAGTCACGGCACCAACTTCGCTGTGTTCAGGTATGGCTGTACTCATGGGGTGTAGGATCTGTACGAGGCCATGGAACAGCTGAGACTGGCTACTAGATGGCGTACTCAGTAGCGTGGACGGTGAGGCACGAAGGAAGCTGGAACTTCTCTTAAAATTGGACTCTCGAGATGACTGCAAGTTGGCCTCTCTGTACGCCTGTGCACAAACGTGTTTCTTTATGGTACTGTTTTTACATTTAATTACAGTGTATACTGGAAATAAGAACTCCACATACTTTGCTGTATATAACGATGGTTGTTTAAAAATACAAATTCTCAGTATTCTGATGTGTCAAGGAACATTCACCTTAAGTCTGATGAAGTCAGTCCATTTGTTCTCCAGTTTCTCGCGATCTCTCGCATCCACTACCTTGTTACTTGCGAAATGTCTACAACATTAGACAATGCAACATAAAGGGTTTGTTGCCAGTACGAGCTTGGCATCACAGAAACTCTTCCATATATGGAGAATTCATGGACCCAGACAAAGTAGAGGAAACATGATGTGCCACTGTCAGCCCACTGAAGGGCGAAGGTCTCCCCAAGCTGGTACCATTTACTTCTGTCCTGTACCATTCTCATCCATGTCATGCCAGCAAACATTACAATTTCATCTCTCCATCTAGTTTTTTGTCATCCCTGACTTCAAGAACTTGTCGTTGCTCTCTGTTGTTATCTTTGTCCAACTTTAGCTCTGGCAAGGTGTCCAGCCAATCTCCATTTCATGATTTTAACTTGTTTTATGATATCCTGAATATTAGTAATAAATAAACAAATGCAAGTCTTGCTTCTTGCAAATGAAATATCACTAATGCCTTGAATTTTAATCCAGTGGTCATGGTTATAAATGACATAAAATGTGATGTGATACCAAGGCAGAAACTAGCGTTCGATACAACTGTGTAACACGTGTATCAATGCAATAAGTGACTGGAGCACATGACTGTAGTGACTGCAGTAAGTGACTGGAGCACGTGACTAGTGACTGCAGTAAGTGACTGGAGTATGTGACTGTAGTAAGTGACTGCTGTAAGTGACTGGAGTATGTGACTGTAGTAAGTGACTGCAGTAAGTGACTGCAGTAAGTGACTGGGGTATGTGACTGTAATAAGTGACTGCAGTAAGTGACGGCAATAAGTGACTGCTGTATGTGACTGCAGTAAGTAACTGCTGTAAGTGACTGCAGTAATTCAGTGACAATAAGTGATTTCAGTGACAGCAGTAAGTGACAGCCATCACTTCCATAGAAATGTTACTCACTTGAGGTTCCACGAAGTAGTGATAGGTGGCATGTTGCCAACATCCATAGACATCGCCTCCAGCAGCCAGTAGAGGGCGCATAACTGGCGGAACAATGACTCTCTGAAATGACATGTCGTAATGTTGACAAAGTATTGTCACTAAAGTATCTCTGTCACTAAAGTGTCACTAAAGCATTACTGTCACTAAGGTATCAGGGACTGTCAAATGCACAAAAAAACATTTAATTCAACCAATTTAAAATTTAAAAAAAATGTTTCCTTAAACTTGTGTATGCAGTGATTACGATGTGTGTGTTAGCAAACTAATTCCAGATACTTATGCTGTATACAGATACAAATACTTATGTTAAGGCTTGTTGACATCATTAATCCAACAAATAAGTTAGCGTTTAATTGTTCCGCATGGAAGATCTCTTTTTGTACAAAATATAATTATACATTAACATGCAGCACATGCCTCAATATTATCATTAGTACTATTATTATTAAGTTTAAATATATGTAATTATTTATATCTTAACTTGTTTATTTAAATGTTTAACCTACTTACATATTTTTAACTTGTTTATATTTTAGTGCATATTTTTATGTATATAGTTTTCTGCCTGAAATAAAACCATTCTATTCCATTATAATTATTTGTACAAGAGAATTTACAAATCAAGACACTGAAATCATAGAAACAACTCGTACTTATCGAGCGTGTCTTGTGGCTCGACACTGATGGTCGTGTGTGGCGTGTACGGACGCACCTCTGGGGGGTGTTTGCGACTGTGACTGCTCTGACTGCGGCCACCTCGTGACCAGGAGGAGGTCTGTTGAGTCGACGGAGTGCCACTTGTGAACAAAATAGACAGTGAACAGTTGTGCACGAACCTAGCGAGGAGAGTCTAAAAGCTCAATTCTCTGAGACATCCACACCCAGATGGCTTATGTGTTGATACTGATGACATAAACAGAAGAATTGTTAGATATGTTCTGCATTATGTGTTAGAGACCCATAGGATAGACTATCTATTGTAACATTAACAATTAACATCCATAAATTACATTCCATATGTATGCAATGTATACATGATATTCAGACCTAAACAAAACAGTTAAATTATATTAAAAAACATGTTGTTCATTGAAACATGTTTGGGCAGTCAACTGACACAGTGGGTACTAAAGGAATTAATTGTGTTACTGAAGTTGCATGCTAATAGCAACAAACTTTACATTTGATATCCTGCATAAGAAGTTGTAATTACTGGTCCTACAAAACTGTCATTCATGCCGTACGACCTCTGTACGACCTCTGTACCACCTCTGTATGACCTCTGTGACTTCTTGTTACTCGTACCTGGTCAGGTCGATGTCTGCTGTCCCTTCATCCTCACTTTCACTCTCAGAACTGGAGTGAGATTTAGGAGGCTGCCACTCGCTCAGTTGTTTCTCCCTCCTCCTGCGCATCTCTTGCTGGTGTGTGTTCATCTACGCAACCATCACAATCAGGTCATGGCACAGTCATTAACAAATATCACAAGAATAATCATCGAAACTGCAGTAGAAAGATGTTATAAAAGGACATTTTGGTGGCAGCTGGGCCAATATTCTGGAAAGACATATAAACTTGTAACTCGAGTTTTACATAAATATGGCGCCATGGCAAAATGGTCCTGCTAGGGGATAATTCACGGAATATCTGGGTAAACTGTATCCAATGTGCTAAATACTGAATAGGCCTACTGAAGTATTACATAATAGGCCTACTGAAGTAGTACATAATAGGCCTACTGAAGTATTACATAATAGGCCTACTGAAGTATTGCATAATAGGCCTGCTGAAGTATTACATAATAGGCCTACTGAAGTATTACATAATAGGCCTACTGAAGTATTACATAATAGGCCTACTGAAGTATTACATAATAGGCCTACTGAAGTATTACATAATAAGCCTGCTGAAGTATTACATAATAGGCCTACTGAAGTATTACATATTAGGCCTACTGAAGTATTACATATTAGGCCTACTGAAGTATTACATAATAGGCCTACTGAAGTATTACATAATCCATATTGAATCTCAGCCAAAGCTTTGTCTTAATCAGAAACTCACCACGTTTTTTAGTATTAGATATTCCATGAATGCCTGCCACCCAGGGGCAGCTTTGACACCATATTTATGGAAAACTTGAGAGTTATGAATTCATAAGTCTTTAAAGAGCAGACAAAGAGGGAATGTGAGAATGTGACTCATGACTGAACTCACTGGCGGCAGATGATCAAAACAGGAGCAACAATTGCAGCTTAAAAATTAATTATGCAAGAAGAAAAGCACAAATGTCAGCACAAAGTGGTTAGACTTCAGGTTTACATTGATGTCTGTAGAAAAGATGTGTGAATGAGTTAGGACCCAGATCGCAGCAGAGGTTGAAGCATGACTATCCTTTGTCTGTATAAAAGCTGTGTGAATGAGTTAGGGCCCAGATCACAGCACAGGTTGAAGCATGACTATCCTTTGTCTGTAGAAAAGCTGTGTGAATGAGTTAGGGCCCAGATCGCAGCAGAGGTTGAAGCATGACTATCCTTTCTGTTTTCAAGTCGTGTTCGTTCACAACAGACTTCCACTGTTATTATTACCTTTAGATGAACAGTTTCCTTAGTTCTCATCTTTACTGATGCACATTTGTTAGTGTGCAAAAGTACTATACTAGGCACATAAACTTAGAAGGCAAGCAGAGTGAATTTCTATCAGGGTGGACTATTTCTGCAAAACAATCCTGTAAGAAGTATAGTGCTCCTTTGTGATATGCCTCAGAATGCTTATTTGCTATGATTAAGGTGTATAATCTATGATCAAAATATTGAATGGTTGTGCAAATAAAAAATTACCTGCACAAATTGTGTGACAAGGTCAAGTGGGCAATGACGATAAGTGTAATGTCTTAAGCTGCATAAAGTATGACACTGATATAGGAATCATAAAATGAATTATACAATCTCATCCACTCAGAGGCACAAGACTGTGTCGACTGAATATTCTTAGCTTCTTGCTGATAGTTATGGCTTTGTTAATGAATGTCTTCAACCCCACCAGCTATGTTGAAAAACAACACCTTAAAATATGACAGAATTCTTAGTTAAAAGGTACAATACATGTATGTGCATGAATAAGATGGCAAATAAACATGACCTCTAAGTATAATATTTAACTGTGTGTGCATGCCCTGCAGCAGGAACACAACTGTGTGTGCATGCCCTGCAGCAGGAACACAACTGTGTGTGCATGCCCTGCAGCAGGAACACAACTGTGTGTACATGCCCTGCAGCAGGAACACAACTGTGTGTACATGCCCTGCAACAGGAACACAACTGTGTGTACATGCCCTCCAGCAGGAACAAAACTGTGTGTACATGCCCTGCAGCAGGAACACAACTGTATGTACATGCCCTCCAGCAGGAACACAACTGTGTATACATGCCCTCCAGCAGGAACACAACTGTGTGTACATGCCTTGCAGAAGGAACACAACTGTGTGTGCATGCCCTCCAGCAGGAACACAACTGTGTGTGCATGCCTTCCAGCAGGAACACAACTGTGTGTGCATGCCTTCCAGCAGGAACACAACTGTGCCTACCTTCACCATTTTCTCCTTGTTGAGAAGATAGAACAAGCCATGTCCCAGACTCACATTGCGGATTATTTCTCTAATAAACAGAAAAACACTTTAAAGATATCCAACATTGCATGCATATCTGCATCAAAACATACAGTAAATGCTATATAATGATGTGGGAATCATAATGATTGTTTATTTATAATTTTATGTAAAGTGTAATATCATAGGCTGCAGTGTTCTGAACAATGATATTAAGAAATACGGACGTAGGGGATAAATCTGGAAAATAAATAATGTGTGGGAAAATTAAAACGAAAAGCAGAAGATAAGAGAGCATTGTGTACGAGAGGACCTATTATGGGACCTATCAAGGGACCTATCACAGGACCTATAATAGGGTCTATCACAGGACCTATCACAGGATCTATCACAGGACCTATCATGGGGCAGAAGGCCTGAAGAAGAATATTCATATTAATATTATTTTCAGGATATATGTATGACTATTCAGAGTTTTGACATACTTCTTCACACAAGGTTTCAATTGAAGCTTAGCATATGCAAACAATATGGGCACATTTGTAATAAATGCAAGTGTAACAGATTTGGTTAATGCATACATATCTGTAAGGACACATGGATTTGAAATATAGCTCAGTGGTTGTAAAGGAAAATTAAAATAAAATATAACTGAGTGGTTACTTAAGAAAGGTTTGAGAGTAGTTTACATGTGTTTTAAATACACAGAAAATTAATGACCCATGGCAATGTTTGGGCAGAAAGGAATCAGTTACACACTTGACTTGTCCACAGTCTACTAAGGCACTACTGTTATAACACCCACTGATGCCTGAACCAGTGGTCGTCACGGCTCACCGCATCCACTATAGCAACTCACTCAAGCGGAAACAGCTAATCCATGAGTGTTGTAAGAGATTTAATATAGCCCAATGAGTCCAGGTTCCACATAAATCTATTGGGGGAAACATGAGCCAGCACATAGCTACTAAAGTGCATGTTGGCATGTACAGTGCACTCTGTTTAACAGCACAATTCGGGCCACAGCAATTAGATTGTGTTAAGTGGTGGATTCTCTTAAGTGAAATTTCCAGAAAAATGGACTCCGAATGATGTGGAAGTAATGTGCATCAAATAAGCTTTTTTGTTCACACCGAATTATTGCATAGTAGAGCTCTAATTTTTTTTTAATTGGTATTCTTGAACGACAAATGTTCTTAGACAGACAAAACTCACAACTTAGTTATGTAAATCTTGAAGCTCTTGTCCGTTTTGCAATGGCTACATTCCATAATATTTCAGTTTAATTAATGTCATTTCAGCCATATCAGTCATTTCAGCTGTTTTAGCCTACACTCCAGTTGGAGTGAAGGTGAACAAGTGTGATCAAGATGTAATGTCCACGTATCATTCTCTTAACAGACTCCATTCCTGTTTTTAAAGTCTGATATACAATAACATATGATGGCAGGACTTACTTCGCATGAAGCACTCCTTTATTGAGGGTGTGTAGATCTTTACGTGCCCTTCTCAATCTAAACTTGGTTGCCGCCTGAAAAAAACAAGCAATATATGTTCACTACACAGTGGTAGTTGCATTAACTGCATCATAGCTATGCCAACTGACATCATAGTTATGCTGACTGACATCATAGCTATGCCGACTGACATTATAGCTATGCCGACTGACATCAGATCATTCAATGTTTCTATGATGAATTCGGACACTCAAAATTACAAATGGTAATTGTTACTTCCTAATAAGGTTACAGGCATCATAATACACATAGATGTATGCATACATGCATGCATGTATGTATGTATACATGTATGTAAGTATGTATACACACACAAGCACACATACACACATGCACACATGTTAGTACAATCAGATTGTATGGTGAGCACCAGAGTAGCTATCTGGAGGATACAGTATACAGATGAAGCCTGGGCCCCACAGTTCTATTTATTCAGTCTTTCAAGAGCAAAATAGACAAGTTGTGGAGAAAGCATCCAATTAAATTAGACTATCCTGCCCCACACTATCCTGTAAATTGTAACTGTAAGAATATGTAAGAACATGGAAGAACCTGAAAGAACCTGCAAGAACCTGTAATAACCTGTAAGGACTTGTAAGAACCTTTAAGGACCTGTAAGGACCTGTAAAGACCTGCAAAGGACCTGCAAAGGACTTGTAAGGACATGTAAGGACCTGTAATAACCTGTATAAGAACCTGTACGGACCTGTAAGAACCTGTAAGGACCTGTAATAACCTGTATAAGAACCTGCAAGGACCTGTAAGGACCTGCAAGGACTTGCTAGAACCGGTAAGGACCTGCAAGGACCTGTAATAACCTGTAATAACATGTAAGGACCTGTAAGAACACATAAAGGACCTGTAATAACATGTAAGGACCTGTAAGAACACGTAAAGGACCTGTAAAGACCTGCACGGACCTGTAATAACCTGTACGGACCTGTAAGGACCTGCAAGAACCAGTAAGGACCTGCAAGAACCGGTAAGGACCTCTAAGGACCAACATGGACCTGCAAGGACCTGTAAGTACCTTTGGTTGCATGTTTTTCTGCTGCTCGAGAAGTTTCTGTTGTTCATCGTCTGACTTTGGTCGACTCGAAGAAGACAGCTCCTGGCCCTGGAACAAGCATGTTTATGTTAAACCGTGGACCAGTTGACTTAGCATAATGGTGAACCCAGTAAACAAAAAATAGTGACTAAACTGAAGTTATTTGCTTTACTGGTTATACTTTATTGGTCACGCATTATCGGTCACGCTCTATTGATCATGCTTTCTTGGTCACGCTTTCTTTGTCACACTTTATTGGTCATGCTTTATCGGTCATGCTTTACTGGTTATCCTACATCCACATTATTCTTCAATGAGCGCTGTTGCTGACCATGTGTTGACTTGGCCAGTTGTCAGACATGACATGTAATATTGAACAAGGCATTCGGTCATAATACCAAACAAATTGATTTCTGACAGCATCGTTTCTGTCAAATATTTGATATAATATATATATATATATATATATATATATATATATATATATATATATATATATATATGAAATTGAATTATATACCTCTTAGTTATCCCAGTTGCATATAATACACCATAATGCCATGTTACTAATTCATCAAAACAAATAATAAATCGAATAGATTTTGTTCACAAAATTATGGACACAGCATCAGGAAATCAAAAGTAGTTGTAAAGTAGCAAGCTTACATTGTGGCAAATCATATAATCTGTAATAAATTTTGGATGTTTATCACTCAGATTAAACACTCTTAAATGCAAATTATCAACATAAAAAATCTGAAGTTAAATAAAAATCATCAACAAAACCTGTCTATATATAGTGCACTGCATGCAGCCACTAGCATCACCTGTGGTAACTATAATGTACTATTTCAAGCTTTGATTTGTTCAAAGGGTAGATTTTTAATGTGATTTACCAATCAATGTTTTATATGTCATTGTAACTTGAAAGACATACAATTTAAACATCTGGTAACAAAACTAAAAAAATTGTCATTATTAAAAAAAAATGTTAATCAAATACTGGAAATCATTGAAGTACTGTCGGTGTACTGGTAGACTTGGATAGTCTGTATTTGCAGTACTTAACAGGAATTAATTAACGTCTCAACCAAAATAGGTATAGGTTTCTAACCCTTTATCACTCCCCTCCAGCCCACTACCTTCCGGGCCCACTCCTTTCTGGCCTACTCCCCTCTGGCTCACTCCTCTCTGGCCCACTGCCTTCAGGCCCACTCGCCACTGGCTCACTCCCATCTGATCCATGCCCCTCTGGCCCACTCACCTCGTGCCCACTCCCCTCTGGCCCACTCCCCTCCAGCCCACTTCCCTCTGGCCCACTCCCCTCCAGCCCACTCACCTCCTGCCCACTCCCCTCCAGCCCACTCACCTCCTGCCACTGTCCAAGGGCATGAAGAATCAACTTCTTCTGGTCGAGATAGAATGGGTCTCCAATGCCCTTATAAGGCTTGAAGTTGACGGAGCTGAATCCTTGCTGCTGAGACTGTTGCAGACGTCGTGAATAATTCTCCCTGCGCACATCATCCCGGGAGGGAAGGGCAGGGTTGTACACAACAGCACTCCTTGCCTGGATCTTTAATCCCTTCTGGGAAGGAATGGGGAGGGGAACAGGCTCCACGAAGGAGTAGTCAAAGTCGGGTCCAATGCGAGGATCTCTGTGGGTAGGCATCGTTCTGTTCACTGTAGCAGAAGAATGTTGACTTGGCCGTGATCCTCAGCCACAATCCCGCATACCTCCAACCTCACGTGTCTCACAGTAGAAGTGGTGGTAGATCACACTCTAAACATGAAAATTTAATTTATGCTATTAAAAGATAGCACTTTCTATGCACACGTCTTGACTTTTATAAATTATTGGAATCTTTCTTAGGTATGTCATAAATTTGTCTCCTAATTCATTATATACGGAGTCTTTGTATGAGTAGAAACACCCACACATGGACAGCAGCAAGTTTGGAGAGCCCCCATACACAGACTCAACCATGACACAAACTTTGGAAAAATCACGTGATGGCACACAGACAAAGGAGCGCAAAATCCTCAATGTGTCCTGGCGAGATCACATCACCAACCAGGAACTGTACAGCTCCCTTCCGCAGTATTGGACCATCATGAGGCAATGTCATCTTTGTCTGGAAGGTCATGTGATGCACCATGATGAAGTAGCCAGCAAAGTGTTACTCTGGAAGCCCTCGGGCCCTTGGAGAAGAGGTCCCCAAATTAAACTCTTCAAGAGATCACTGAGAAGAATGACAGGCTCACTGGGACTCATCCATTCAATGCCACGACCCACCATAGCATTAAGTGGATGACATAAGTAAGTAAAAAACTGTATGAGTATTCTGATTGATGAAGTTCAATGATGAGTTCTGTTTGTCGCTTTCTGTGTTCTGTTCCTGATGTTGGCGATCACGGCCCTCCACACAGTTCTGTCTGTTGCAGTTGTCAGCAGCTGATGTGAATGGCTAACCTTTCAAGCCACCTGTTCAGACCACTGATGTTTTTTATCCTTTGCCTGCCTGGCTTTGTATCATTCATAAATAAAATTATAAAACTAGAAAGTGTTTTGGCCATTTAGATAGCAGTACCTTCCTGTGGATATGTCATAATGATCAATAGGTAGACTTTGTTGGCAAGTCACAAATTGTCAGTCTCAAGTCAAGTCTCAAGCCAATGTCCTCTAACTTCTAAGTCCCATGTAAAGTTTCGAGTCATCTGTCTGAATTCCAAGTCAAGACTCAAGTCAGTAAAATGGGCGACTCGTGTGCAACTGGAGTCAGTGCCTAAGACTTGAGTCAACAAGTCTGCCAGTAAGCCCTACTATTCTATAGTACAACTAGGCTCTACGCTGCAGTGTGGGCATAGCACTACAACTAGGTTTAAAAAGATTGCCATCCCAAACAACAAGTTCCAGATGGCAAGTGGACAAGGAAGCCATTGGCTTATCGAGAGTCCAACAATTTTATCATCTATGTATATCCCGACTTATCAGACATCTGTTAATTCTATTTTTAAACATATTCACACTACTAGCATTAACACAATCATTTGGCAGTTTGTTCCATTCATTTATCACCCTCTGTGAGAAAGAGTAGTTTCTCATGTCCAACCTACACTGTTCCTTAACTAATGCTGCTTTGTGTCCTCTGGTTCTACTGCCTTCTTTAAGTTTGAAGAACATATTCCTATCAACATCCTCATAACCGTTCACTATTTTAAACACTTCTATTTGGTCTCCTCTTAGTCTCATGGTCTTTAGTGTTGTCAAACCACATTCTAATAAGCGGCTTTCATAACTAAGGTCTCTCAATTCTGGAATCATTTAGTTGCTCTTCTTTTTATTTTTTCTAGCTTGTCTATGTCCTTCTTACGATATGGCCTCCATGCTTGTATACAATATTCCAAATGTGGTCGAACTATTGCTTTGCACAGGGCCGTTAGTTAACTAGTGTGAAGTTTCGTAAAATTGCGCTAACTTATAAGGCCACGCGAAACTGCTGGATGAGAAACAATCGTGGTTTGAGCCGATGGGAATCGTGCGTGCGAAGAGTACCAGATATGTAGAAATCGTGTTTCAGTGTTCGTGACTATTAGTATTATCATTATAGTAGGAGTATTGTGCCAGCTTCTCCAGGCTCGACGGCAGCGCTCAGCCACTGCCCTGGTAGCCTGGCCTAAGCTAAGTCCGGGCTTGAGCTATTCTTGAATCTTAATAATTGGCAGCGAATTCCGAACACAAGACTGGTTGAAACACTCAGTTAAAACAACACCGTACATCCCACCAGTAAACGGACATTAGTTAATGAGTTACCGATATACAATACAACAAAACAACAAATTGAAGGAAGTCACTCGATTACCTGCGTGTAACATGTGAATAGCGCCAGTCCGCTCTTCTATCAACTGCGTTCCGCCCCTCGAAGTAACTCAGTTAAGTTTGGTTATTGAAACAATCCACAGTTCCATGTTAAATCGTTCACATGAATGCATTAAACGTGAATTACGCAATGACAACATTGCAGCACATCTGGAATCATAGCCAAGTTAGGTGTCAACGAAATCAACGTCGTGCCAACCGTTGCCTGGTTACGGGAGACGCTACGCACGAAGTCGCACTTGCCGTTTGAGTAGTCTTTAATCACCTTGTCTTTGACCCTGCCTTAGGCTTTGGCTTTGATGTTTGACAAACGGTACTACCGAAGTCGCGCGATCAACTGAACTCGGCACAAACATTCAGCTATTTTTTATAATAGCAGCGTTGTTGTTAGTTAAATATTAAGCCATAATAAGTGTATATATTTATTATGCCATTTATATGGCTGCTGTTATTAGTCGGCCTACACATAATAGATAGCATAAACCTGTTCCGACTCCTGGCTGGGTATTGGACAATGTGCATTACACGGCGGCCTGGGCTGTGGCCAGTACGTGTGCCAACGCGTCTGAAAGCGAATCGTACAGCTGATAAGTACTACCGGGCCTGAAGCGGGAACTATAGGCCTAGGCTTGTCATAACAACACGCCAGCGCCAACGGAGTACACACATCGTTTAATGCTTATACGCAGTGAAAACATATGCATTACTTAATTAGCCTGGACTAGCTAATGGAAAAATTCCAGTTTCACTAATTGACGTGCATGCTTTGATTTCGCTCCGAATGTAGTGGGGCTATTGTAATCAGTGTTTATGTTGTGCATATAGGGCCTATCTACAGTAATGTCGCCCAACTTTTATTATGATTAGTATTCTTAATATTTGTTTGGTGGATTTTTGGTAATGGGCAATTTAAATATCCAATAATACTGTTTTGGGGCGGGACTCTTATTTTATCTGTGCAAAGTCTTAAACTCCCACCCACCGTCACTGCATTACTAGCAGAAATTGTACTTTTAATTATGTAGACCTAGTGTAGTTGTTAGCGTAGTATTAGGGAGATCATAGTGTTATGTGTGGTTTTATACATATTTTATGCATGCTAATTGATATTACATAACAATAAGAACACACTACGATATTTTTTCACCCACCGCCCTGTGTTACACGTGTTCCCTTGTTTTTTGTTATAGTCTGCTTTAGGTTTATAATTAGTTTGATGGTTGTAAGTTGGAACTAGTTTGCAAATCTGCTTAACTATAACTGGTTCCCACCTTTTACTTTAGCGAGCATGATTAATGGGCAACTTAAACATCCAATGATATCATTTTGATCATATTTAAATTTTTAAGTGGAATTTCGCCGTGTGTGCGTGCGTGCGTGTGCGTGCATGTATGCGTGCGTCTCAATCACGCATTCAAGATTCCTTATTATATTTGTTGATGACTCTGTAGGTTACATATGGTTCACAACACGAGTGGAAACTATATTCTATCTGTAGACTTTATTCAACGATGCCTCATACATATTTCTAATTTATCGTTACTGGCTCGTATTCGTGTCACCCGGTCGGACACTAGATCTTGGGCGCCGCTGCGATGACCATGCCCTCTCGTGTCACCCGGTCGGACACTAGATCTTGGGCGCCGCTGCGATGACCATGCCCTCGATTCCACACTCGTTGCTTCCGCGCAGGATCTTAAATGTTCCTGAAACACAACATTCTCATTAGGACAGAGGGCCTAAGACTTACGCCAAGATGACGGAGGGACAGGTGGAGGGAGAGGGGGGAAGGTGGGTGAGAGGAAGGGAGGGAGGGAGGGAGGGAGGGAAGGAGGAAGGGAGGGAGGGAGGGAGGGAGGGAGGGAGGGAGGGAGGGAGGGAGGGAGGGAGGGAGGGAGGCAGGCAGGCAGGCAGGCAGGCAGGCAGGCAGGCAGGCAGGCAGGCAGGCAGGCAGGCAGGCAGGCAGGCAGGCAGGCAGACTGGCGGGCAGGCAGGCAGGCGGGCGGGCAGGCAGGCAAGCAGGCAGGCAGGCAGGCAGGCAGGCAGGCTGGCAGGCATGCTGGCAGGCAGACAGAGAGTAGAGTGAGAGAATGGGAGCCTAAAATGGGGTTCACACGGAGATATACCTAATCGTACACAACCCCATTGGATTATCAGGAAAACACCTCCAGTGGGACGGGTAAAATTCAGAGGTCATCGTTATTCTTAATTGTACGTTCGGAGCTAAATGTTAATATAACTATTTTTGCCAGGGACTTGTATAATATGTCGCATTTCTGAGTTGGAGAACAGTAAAGTAGAACATTGAACGAACATAAACATATAAATAAAAGTTCTTTAAACTTACGGAATTTAAAAAAAACTATTGGGCACTGGGAAACTGTATATTGAATATATACATTATAGCCATTTAGACCTCAACAAATGACTACGTATGATTCGAACGCATATTTGTAAAATTATATAATGTTATATTTTACAGACTGCCTACGTATATGAAGAAGAGTGCATGGACTCCACTTTCACAAATATCAGCCTTATCCACACGCCACATTCGTATTTCGGTGGACATTTTATTCAATCTTGTTATAAAAAATAGAGTTAAGGGAGATGCCTTCACCTTTGTCTCCCCAATCGCTGTTCCAAGAGTTGGCAACGAGCCAATAGTCAGTCCCGTTCTCCACTCCCCATCCCATGATCTTGATGGCGTGACCGCCCAGTAGGGCGCCAGTCACGTGACGGTAGACACCTGGTCACGTTGGCAAAGACATATACTTATTATGCATTCTGTCTCGTCACATGCAGTCGAACAATATATGTGTGTCTATGTATGTATGTATGTATGTTGTATGTATGTATGTGTATGCATGTATGCATGCATGTATGTATGTATATATATATATATATATATATATATATATATATATATATATATATATATATATATATATATATATATATATATATATATATATATATATATATATATATATATATATATATATATGCATGCATGCATGTATGTATATATATATATATATATATATATATATATATATATATATATATATATATATATATATATATATATATATATATATATATATATATATATATATATATATATATCAGCCACAAAATCAGTCACGTGTCGCCATAAATCCAATAATACAAGACAAGACACTAACATAAAAAACGATACGAGTCTTTATTTGATATATGATGCACTGTCCAAGTTTAAATATTGACGAAAATCTGATGCAATGAACTTCGTTTTGTGGGAATGCGTTAGTAACGTTCGCTAGGTGGCACCAGCACCGTTTCGTCTCTACATTTGGCTACTTCCCGGTCCAGCGTGTGGCGCCACTATTATTGCGAATGCGATCACTGGGAAGACGCTTTAGTGAGTTTTCGTTAGGAGCCCTAACCTTAACCACAACTAAGCATATCCTTAACCCTAACTATCTACACCCACTTTGGCTGGTTCCAACGAATATGCACTCGACCCTATTGCTGGGGTCCATAAATATAATACCGTAGGGAAGGAAAAAACAGCATATTATTAAGGAATATATGCGTAAGCACAATGTTCCAGCTTCGTCTGCTGTGATACCCTATTATTAATTGACTAATCACCACTTGGTGCACGCGAAGTCGACGAGAGATACATACCTGACTTGTAGCTGACGAAGTCAGCGTAGACGTTGAACGCGCCCTCTACCGGGCCTGCCGTCATGATCTCCTGCTGAATGGCGGCGACGCTCGCCATTGTCTTCAGCTGGTGTCCTGTAACATGTGACATGAAACGGTTATAATTTAATCAACACATGTGAAACGTGTGGAGGAAGATGGACAAGTGGAGGGCACCGACACGGGGAAGTGGAAAGGGACAGCTGGGGCGGTGCAGCAATACTAGCCTCACACCTTTATACTGGGAGCAACAAGGAGGGACAGAGGGGAGACCGGGGCAAAACGACAGATGGGAGATCAGGGCGAAAATACGTATTTGGGACAACCTGATCGTCACGTGTTTACTCAACTAAAATTCCACATCAGTCATGAAACTACTGATTTAGTGTCCTCCTAGACGCACGAGACGGCCACGCGCCGAGACGAAAACAACAGTTTAGTGCCGTACTTACCATAATGTTTGTCCTTGGAGTAGGCGACACTGTATCCTGGTTGACACTTCTGACGACAGGGCGGGGTCGGGGCGATATCTCCGGTGCACGGGGGCTTCGGACCGGGCACGTGATGCTCACATGGTTTGATGGCGTACGGACTACATCCCTGTCAGGTGGAGTCATAGCATGTCACCAGTGGCGTTAGGAAAATAGATTTAAGTCTCTGATGCATCCGAAGAAGTGTGTGTATAAAAAAGAGACAGACAGGCAGAAGACAACCAGACAGATGGACAGAAAGACAGAAAGACAGACAGACAGTCAGACAGACAGACAGACAGACACACAGACACACAGACACACAGACACACAGAGAACGGATGAAGGGAGTTCAAACACTTCTTTTAGTATGTCCCTCAGTAGAGCTTTTGGATGTGTTAAAAGAATAGTTTGAAAATGAAAACGAAACATCCCGAGAAATGCTCAATAAAAGGATCAAAGGAGATTTGTGAAGAGCAAGGCGGTTTAGTCCATTTCCACTTATATATTTATAATAGCAACACTATTATGTATTCGTAAAAATGTTTATCAAGTTGGTAGATATATACGAGTAACGATTTTCAAAACACGACTGTTGAAATTACTCAGATAACGTATGATGTATTCGTGTCAGCTGACCTGTTTGCTGTTGTAACCGCCGCCGCTTACAAGTCCGTAGTATTGATAATACATCCACGCAAACGCCGGGTTGCCGCCTTGACAGCTGGAGCACACACAACAACGATACAGAACACAACTTGCTGCTGCTGCTGCTGCTGCCGCTGCTGCTGCTGCACCTGCGGCTGCTGCTGCTGCTGCTGCTGCTGCTGCTGCTGCTGCTGCTGCTGCTGCTGCTGCTGCTGCTGCTGCTGCTGCTGCTGCTGCTGCTGCTGCTGCTGCTGCTGCTGCTGCTGCTGCTGCTGCTGCTGCTTTAGAGGAAACTGGTCGACAAGTAAGAGCCATGAAAGGTATTGACTTATCAACATCACAATTGTGTAACATATTATGTAACATATTGTGTAACATATTGTGTAACATATTGTGTAACATATTGTGTAACATATTATGTAACATATTGTGTAACATATTGTGTAACATATTGTGTAACATTTTGTGTATCATATTGTGTAACATATTGTGTAACATATTGTGTAACATATTATGTAACATATTGTGTAACATATTATGTAACATATTGTGTAACATATTGTGTAACATATTGTGTAACATATTGTGTAACGTATTATGTAACATATTGTGTAACATATTATGTAACATATTGTGTAACATATTGTGTACGATGTTGGTGACGTAACACACCAACAATGATAACGTTAAAGGAATCAGTGCTCGGACGTTCATGTTGTGGTAATTTTATTAAATTAAGTAGCTACTTGTATTTTACAAGATTAACAATAGACGCGGGCTAATCGGAAATTAACAATGCTGTTGGTAACTGAGTGTTCAAGATTATAGGCTAGATTTTATTGCATATTAGATTCATTAGAGTGCATGACCTCGAAACCTTCAAAAACAGGTGTCTACGGAAGATCCTAGGGGTATTTTGACCCAACACCATGACGAAGAGCTGCTCCATAAAACAGACGCAACACCCCTGGCCACATGGATCAAGAGGCCAAGATGGAGATGGCTTGGACACGTGTGTCGAATGTCACTTGGGGCACTGCCCAAGACAGCCTTACGCTGGCAGCGAGTGGTAGAAAGAAAGAAAGAAACATGGAGATGAACAGTAGAAAGGAGATGAAAGAATTCGGTCTGGCATGGGATACCATCACCAAACGGACAGCAGACCGACAGCAGTGGAGCTCTCTTGTTGAAGCCTTGTGTGCCATCTGGCACGAAGAGGATTGAGTGTGAGTGAGAGCGTATATGACCGTGTGCGCGCTGATGTCACACGAGTCAACGACTGATGGGCGGATGTTTTCCGGACATGTTGGTGCGTTACCTGCCACACAGGTACGGGCAGCATGTGAGGAGGTCTTCCGCCGAAATTCGCGCCTGTACTTTGCCTCCGGAAGCGATACAGATGCGATCTGACATGGCCTCAACAGCGCCGAATGCCTGCAACACGACATGTTAGTGGTCAGCTGTAGAGCAATGGAAGGCGTGTGTTTCACGTTGTTTCTACACAAAAAAAAACATGTCTTATATAGTCCGATACATGCTTGCACACGCACACACGCACGCATGCAAGCACGCACTCACGAACGCAACCACGCATGTACTCACACAATCATGCAGATACGTACACACAAACTTCCACGCATGCAAACACACGCATCACGCCGTGTTAAACGACGAGTTTTACAACTATAGATTGTCTGCATTATTTATAATTTTCTTACCTATTTTCAGTTTCATAGAGTATTTTTGTAACGCATTCATGTCAAATTCTACAGTTTTTTTTAGAACGTCTTTGTTAGTATCATACCTGCCTTTACTTGTCATACATGCCTTTACTTATACCTGCCTTTACTTATCATACATGCCTTTACTTATGGTTACATTGTGATTATTTCCTCAACATTGATGTCGAGTACACAGTGGTTGCAGCCGTGCTGTTCAGATTAGCAACGAGTCTGCAGCTACAAGTTGACCAGTTACCCTACGTCTTGTTCCGTGCACTCACCCAGCAAGAGCCGCAGTTGCCCTGGTCCCGGATCTCACCGACCGTCGGGCACTTGGGCCAGGCGACTCGCGCGTCGAAACTCTCTGGCACGACGGCGTCTTCGCTAGCCTCGACGCGTGGTAGGATTTTGGAAGCTTCGATGGATGTCTCCAGATCGACACCGCACAGACCGCGCACGTAGCGGAGAGGAACTCCCTCGAAGTTACTCCCCGCCTGAGATACACACGGACACACTGTAGCAGGCTTACATGACTAGAACAACCAGTTTAAATGACTGAGTGAGTGAAATGAGTGAAGTGAGTGAACGTGCGTGACTGAGTGCGTGCGTGCGTGCGTGCGTGCGTGCGTGCGTGCGTGCGTGCGTGCGTGCGTGCGTGCGTACGTGTGTTTGTGTGAGACTTAATATATTTGAGAGAATGAATGTGTGAGTAAAGTGTCATTGTCCATGTATAGTGTTTGCGAGCATGTGAATAAACAATTGGTCGGCCTACGTCAAAAAGGAACTTATGTCATTCTATTACCGTCATTTCCAGGTAACATATATACAAACGAACACATATTTCAAACGGTATTTTGTTTAAGTGCCAGACTAGTGATAACTACTTTTGTGATAACCACTCCAACGTGCAACAGAAGTTAGCCACACCAACCTTCCACGTCGTCTTAGCGTGGTTGTTTATGTAGTCGGCCATGTCTTGAGACATTGGTTCCGGGCCGAACATTCCTTGACTGGCGAGCGCTGTTTGCGCCAGGGCAAGACTCAACAGAATCAGTATGGTCCGCATCTTTCTGGTTGTCTTAGTCACTGCGACTAAAGTGAGAAGAAAGAAGACACGACGTCGTAAAACATGAATAATCCGAAAGCTACGAACGCTGAAAATAATATTATGTTTAGTTAATTGGCGTTGCTTTAAAAACTACGAATGTTCACAATTGCATCTTGGGAAATCTTGAGGAGAATACGGGATTGAATTTGGTGGATTTTATATTTGTCTAAAGCGTGGAATATTGATCGGATAAGTATTATTATTGCGTGTATATTAAACATAAACTTACAAGAGTCCTTGTTTAGTCAATAGTTGCTGTTAAAATTTAGCTATAGAAGTAATTTAGGGTAGTTTATATCGTAGGTCTCCGACGACTCGGTAGCGCGAGCGATAATTAAGGGCTGTTGTTTTCAGTTGATTAGGTACATAATACGAGACATAATATTATTGTAAATAATTTAGTACATATTAAATATTGAAAACCTGAATATTTTGTTTTAGCAACATTTATTGTTAAAAGTTAGCCGTAGGTAGTAATTCAGTGTTATTTAAATAAGGTCACTGAAATATCGTTAGCGCGAGCGATATTACGTTTTGTTAGTCAGCTGTTACATAGAAAGTAAGTTGCAAGGCAGTAGCTGTAAATTTAATTAAGACATAAGTAACATACTATAAAGTGTGTATTACAACACAAAAACAGTCTTTGTGAAGACTACCTAGTATAAACTGATTATAAACGGATTATAAACAAATAAAATTTTTATTTCTAACATGTTCTAGCTGCGACAGCTGGATAGACTTTGCAAAGTCCGGGTGTGTAAATTCGTGGGCGGAGGTGCAGGCGCATGATTTCCATTTCGTGTGTAAGGGGTGTACTACAGTGAAATATCTGCAGGAGCAGGTGATTGAGCTAAGGCGTATGATTTTGATGATGACAGGGCAGGGTGAGACAGAAGTGAACAGAGGTGGTGAGAATGATGAGAGCAGAGGTGGTGAGACCGAGGAGAGCAGAGGTGGTGAGACCGAGGAGAGCAGAGGTGGTGAGACCGAGGAGAACAAGGAGAGCAGTGGCAATGTGAGGGAGAAAGCTGGTAAGAAGAAGAAAGATGACAGAAGGCAAAGAATGCAACAAAAGAGAGGTAAGCGGGTGAGTGGAGAGGGATTGCCAGGTGGTAAGACGGTAAAGGTTGATGATAGGAGAGAAAGGGGGCATACTAGTAGTGTGCAACAGGAAAGGAGCTTTTTCCGATGTAGTATCACAGGGGAAAGCGAGGAAAGCCCGGGTATTTATGGGGGATTCCATCATTAGGAAAGTGGATAAAATTGTAAATAGAGGAGATGACATAACAGTGTGCCTACCAGGGGCAAAAGTAGAGGATATAGCAGAGAAGGCAGGACAGGTCATGGGTGGTGGCACGGGAGGTGCTGTTCTCGTGCATGTAGAACGAACAATGCAGATAAGGAGGGAACGTCAGCCATCATTGGTAAGTACAGGATGTTGATCAAGACACTTAAAGAGGCACGAGCTGGGCAGATCGTATTGTCGGGGATATTACCAATAATGGGAGGCAGGGGTGAGGAATATAGGAACTGTAGAAGGATGGCGATCAACACACAGGTACAGAAGGTATGTATGGAGGAGGGAGTTGGCTTCGTAGACATGTGGTTAAACTTTGTGGGAAGAGGTGACTTTTTCATGAGAGATGGACTTCATCTGACAGGGAAGGGCGCTGCAGTTCTTGCGTGTGAGTTTGTCAGAGTTGTCGACGAGGGCATAGGTACCATAGATTATTTAAACTAGATGCGCAGGGGGAACTGACAGAGAAAACTCAAAGGAGTACTACTACAAATACACATCCAAAGAAATGTTCACCAATAATTTCAGACAATGAACTTAAATGTGAATGCTTAAATGCCAGGAGCATAGTAAATAAAAAAGTGAGTTAGACATTATGGTAGCAGATATTGATCCTCATGTAATAGGCATCACAGAATCATGGGCAAATGAAGATATAGTAGATGCTGAGTTAGCACTGACAGGCTATGTAATGTTTAGGAAGGATAGACGAGAAAGAAGGGGAGGTGGAGTAATTTTTATATTAAAGAATCTATCCAAGCATATGAAATTACACTGAAAAGTGAAGCAGATAGTGTGGAAGCAATTTGGTGTAAAATAGTTACCAGGAACTCAACATTAACAATAGGAGTAGTTTATCGTAGACCTAACATAGGACAAGAGGAAGATGTAAAATTACAAAAGGCAATAAGGGAGGTGAGCAAGGGAGAATGTGTTATAATGGGTGATTTTAACCATGGCCATATACAATGGGAATCATTAGAGAGTGTTGGGGTGACGACCATCAGTTTCTACTTCTAACACAGGATTGTTTCCTTACTCAACATGTCTTGGAACCAACCAGAGGTGGGAATGTGTTAGATTTAATTTTGTCTTCTCAAAATGAATTAATTGACAATGTTAAAGTACACGAACCTTTGGGTTCAAGTGACCATAACCAAATCCATTTTAATATAAAAGTAAAAACAGGGAATACATATAAAAAAAACAATGGAGGAGGAACTTCAACAAAGGCAGATATAAAGTGATGAGAACATATCTAGCAAATATAGATTGGAATAATTTGCTGAAGAACAAGACAGCAATAGAATGCTGGACTTGTTTAAAATATGAGATTGAGGGCATTATTGAGAAATTTATTCCATTAAGAAAACAAGGGAAAAGATCCAGGAAAAAACACCTGTCAAAAGAAGCTATTAGAAAAATTGCTCACAAACAGATGCTGTGGAAGGTCTATAAACACACTGGAAATGTAGAAGACTACACCAACTACAAAGAGGCACTTAACCTAGCTACTACTGAAATTACAAAATCTAAAAGAACCTTTGAAAAAAAATTGGCAGGTAATATAAAAAATGACAGCAAGAGTTTCTATGCTTATGTAAGGAGTAAACAGAAAGTTCGAGATAAGGTCGGACCACTGGAAAGCAACAGTGAAAACATAATTTCAGATGGGTTCCAAATGGCAGAGGTCCTGAATGAGTATTTCAGCTCAGTTTTTACCACAGAAGATATCAGCTCACTTCCAGTTCCATTGACTAAATTTGAGGGCAATACATCAGAATATTTAGGGCAGTTATTTGTAACTCCTGAAATGATAGCAAAGAAAATTAAGAAGATGAAAGATAATAAATCACCTGGAGTTGATGGGATACCACCAAAACTGCTAAAGGAAATTGTTGATCAAATTAGTACACCACTTGCAAACTTATTTAACTTGTCACTAGAAGAAGGAATAGTTCCTTCAGAATGGAAAGAAGCAAACATTACGCCGCTGTTTAACAAGGGGTCGAGGAAGAAGCCAGAAAATTACAGACCAGTGAGTTTAACATCAGTTGTATGTAAATTACTTGAAACATTAATTAGAGACCACATGGTGGAATTCCTCATAAAACATAAGTTAATAAATACATCTCAACATGGATTCCTAAAAGCAAGGTCATGTCTCACCAATCTCTTATGTTTTTTAGAAGAAATTACAAAGTGGGTAGATCACGGGTCACCAGTGGATGTTGTCTACTTAGATTTTCAGAAAGCTTTCGATAAAGTGCCACATCAAAGATTGTTACTTAAACTAAAAGCCCATGGTATAGGCAATGATGTAATCAACTGGATAGAAAAGTGGCTTACACACAGAAGACAGAGAGTAATAGTAGATGGTAAGATTTCAAACTGGAAATCTGTTTTGAGTGGGGTACCACAGGGATCAGTGTTAGGCCCTATACTGTTTTTAATATATATAAATGATTTGGAGGATGACATATCTAGCAAAGTACTCAAATTTGCAGATGACACAAAAGTATTCAGAAAGGTTACTAATGATACAGATAAACAAAGTTTACAGGATGATCTAGAAACATTAGTTAAATGGTCAGAAAAATGGCAAATGTTATTCAATTTTGGGAAGTGTAAATGTATACACATAGGACATGGAAATATGGACGAGGAATATAAAATGGGGGATGCTGTACTAGGTAGAACCACACAAGAAAAGGATTTAGGAGTAACATTTAATGCTGACATGAAAGTTTCAGAGCAATGTGGGATTGCTGCTTCGAAAGGAAATCAAATTCTAGGCCTAATTAGGAGAACTATCACGTATAAGGAGAAACATCTAATTGTACCCCTGTACAAAGCAATAGTTAGACCACATTTGGAATATTGTATTCAAGCATGGATGCCATGTCGTAAAAAAAGACATAGATAAGCTAGAAAGAATACAACAAAGAGCAACTAAGATGATTCCAGAATTAAGAGACCTTAGTTACGAAAGTCGCTTATTACAATGTGGTTTGACAACACTAGAGACCAGGAGACTAAGAGGAGACCAAATAGAAGTGTTTAAAATAGTGAACGGTTATGAGGATGTTGATAGGAATATGTTCTTCAAACTTAAAGAAGGCAGTAGAACCAGAGGACACAAATCAGCATTAGTTAAGGAGCAGTGTAGGTTGGACATGAGAAAGTACTCATTCTCACAGAGGGTGATAAATGAATGGAACAAACTGCCAAACGATTGTGTTAATGCTAGTAGTGTGAATATGTTTAAAAATAGAATTGACAGATATCTGATAAGGGCGGGCTACACATAGATGAGAAAATTGTTGGACTCTCGATAAGCCAATGGCTTCCTTGTCCACTTGCCATCTGGAACTTGTTGTTCGAGATGGCAATCTTGTTAAATCTTGTTAAATCTCAATGTGGTCCTATGACAGTCGAACATCACTGGGGTCATTTTATTTTGTACCGTTATAATATTACACATCTTTCATGCGCGTGTGGTATTTTAAACCTTATCAAGGACGACTATTTTCTTCGCATCCCATTCAACGTCTACCTATTGACGAGAAGGAGCACAAATCAAAAACACGCTGGAAGACCGCATTGTGAGAGTTTATGTTAAAACACGCTAGAAGACCGCATTGTGAGAGTTTATGTTAAAACACGCTAGAAGACCGCATTGTGAGAGTTTATGTTAAAACACGCTAGAAGACCGCATTGTGAGAGTTTATGTTAAAACACGCTAGAAGACCGCATTGTGAGAGTTTATGTTAAAACACGCTAGAAGACCGCATTGTGAGAGTTTATGTTAAAACACGCTAGAAGACCGCATTGTGAGAGTTTATGTTAAAACACGCTAGAAGACCGCACCGTCAGAGTCTATGTTACAGCATAATAGTTTATGTTACAACAAAATAGTCGATCGTACTCGAAGGCCTATTATGATTCTCGCAGCTTACTTTGAATGTTGCTGCTGTTCTACCGGCATACAGCCATTTTAAAGGGATTTATCTGAAAATCAGCTCTGATGGTTGCATAATGGCTTTTCATAACATGATGGCTTCATGTGTGTATTCAAGCTACTAGTATTATCTAATGGTATGTATTAAACTTTGAAATGATGAGTCTTAATCTGATAGATTCACCTTCGAACTGACATTATTCTTTATCGGTAGTGGACAACTGTCATAGACCATTTTGAAGATGAGATCACACGATATCGTTGATAGGTTGATAACCTGGACTATGTGACTGGTAGAATCAAACAGAAACATGTGTACTGATAATGAGTGTTTTTCGACCGGTGGTGATGCGTCTATGGTCGGACGTAATATTTAGCCGGTCGTTGCTCACGTGGGTGACGAGGTTCGAACAAAATGTTAGAAGGTTAGGAAATACCCAAGTCCACCGCTGGGGTGTGCGTGTGTGTTTGTGTGTATGTTTGTGTGTGTGTGTGTGTGTGTGTGTGTGTGTGTGTGTGTGTGTGTGTGTGTGTGTTTGTGTGTGCGTGTGTGCGTGCGTGAGTGAGTGCGTGCGTGGATGCGTGCGTGCGTGCGTGCGGGCGGGCGTGCGGGCGGGCGGACGTGTGTGCGTGAAACATTGCTTGGGCAAAACAGCGAAAATTTTGTCAGGCGTAGGTAGGCCTATGTCTTGAAAACTCTACACTGTAATGCGAAACATGCGTTCCTACGTAGGTTGGATTTTTCGAGAAATTAGTCTGAAATGAGACGAGCAAAAATTAGAAAAGAGGAGTGACCTTTATCAAGACACGCGATTTTGTTAACGGAATATAGGTTAGACCAATGACATGGGATTGACTCTCATACCTACAGTATTGAAAACTGTTTTGTTAGGCAAATGGTAAAAGAAAAATACGCGAACCGTACACTTGTCCGTCACAAGACAATGCCCAATTGGCACGGTATGCAATGCTTACCACGTACTTACCACGATTTTGGCGGCTGATGTCCGTGGAGGTCCTAACCTGTTCAAGGGACTTGAATGAATGAACAGGTGAACTTCTAGTCTTTATTAAATTGATCTCAGTTGACCAGTGAACTGGCAAAAGCGGTCAATGATTCTGGATTACGATACGCTATCGAATGATGATTCGATATCGTGTGACACCAAATGACTGCTACGTGTATAGGGCCTATGTGAAGTTACGAAGGTCACGTCTGGTGTTTAAACAAGGCAATCGTTTTGAAGTGCTTACGTCAATGCTTCGGGCATAGCGTCGTCTTGTTGCTTAGGTGAGGTCAATTTGCTTGCTAAACAGTTACAATTCATATGCGTACTTGGGGTAATGTTGTACCCAAACTTTGCAATCATTATTATTTTCAACTGCATATACTGACCAATATAGATATAGTAGTTTTCAGGCTCAAAATATACGTTATTTGGATGTGGGACAAATTGTTGTCGTAAGTATGCAATAAATATGTACTGCATTATATGTTCAGTATAAACTTCAATGTACAGTTAAAAGTAAAGGTACGTTCTTATATAGCGCGGTATACAGTCTGTTCAAAGCGCTTTACACTTCACCTCCTAGCATACCTGTTCATTCCAACACCATATCGACTTAATGTTTAAATGCTATTCTTTCATATGTCCGCCACTGGCTGTAGCCAGGTACTCATTCATACAGCTGGATGAACTGTGGCAATGTGGGATGAACGAAATTGCAAAAGCTTCGAAACAACAGCAAGAAGATTCGAACCCGGGTTCTCTCGATAGAAGTATCCGGCATGTCATTGATGGTTCTCAAGAAATGTGCAACTTCTAATTATATCTCGTTTTTCACATAAAACATATTTGGGGTACATTTTTTATACTTGCGCTTGCACTGCGTAAGTTCTAGAAAACCACCGAAATGTTGTAGGTCATTGCAGATAAATAATTTGTAAACTTACATGCTGGATATCCCTGATATGTTGTAAGCGAGTGGTTACTAGCTGGCAGACGGTTTTCTCTATAAAAAATTATCAGAAGTTCAGAAGTGCTCCGTTGCACACGGATGGCGCGGCTCGGCTCGTGACAAGAATGTGCGGTTTGTGCAAAGAATTAGTCGGTAATTTAAATTAAATATGGAACTAATAAATCCACGGAATGGTCTATAATTATTATTCCTTTTAATACGTGTTTTAATACCAATGTTTCGTAAAGTGTACACCACGATTTATCTCGTGAGTTTCACATGTCACAAGTCAAATGCGTCGGCAACAGCACTGGGCATTGGTGAGCCGGCGGCCACGTTGTCTTCCGGGCTAAATTCGTCTCGCACGATCTCTTCGAATTGCAGCTTCAGGGGCGTCGTCCACGTGACGACTTCCACGTCATTTCCTTTGTCTTTGAGATACACGACGCGTACCTTGAGTTCCTCCAGCCATTTCACCTTCTGACCTGTATACATAGCACGTTTCGGTTAACGCACTAACCCTGCACAGTGTGCTAATGTCGAGAACACTTTTCCACGGGATACTTTGTCACGGAATACTTTATTTCGGTATACTTAGCCACGAAAAATTGACGTTTCATCAAAATTACCAATAATAATGCTGTTCTATAATTTCGGGCGAACGTTGTTGGCTTTGACAATTATCATTGTGAAAGTTACCACATTTCATTCAAATTGATTATAGTCTATTACACTCAGTTCACTTACTCACAATAAGCGTCCATGACATTTTTGCGAAATATTCTGTATTCATTTACTCTTGCACATAACAAACGGACAAGGTTGCTATAAAACACGCAATCTTTAAAACAGATGACGAGAACTGAATTGGAAATTCTTTTGTGCTGAACCCGAAAGTCTTCAGAATATGCATGCGTGTGCGACAGCAGCAGCAGCAGCAGCAGCAGCAGCAGCAGCAGCAGCAGCAGCAGCAGCAGCAGCAGCAGCAGCAGCAGCAACAGCAGCAGCAGCAGCAAAAAAACAGCGGTGCAGTTCTCAACCTTTTTGTCTCCAAGGCCCCGATAAAAAAATCCAGGGACTCCCCCCTCCACATAGGATATGGCACCCCCCACTTTTTCGCTAAACTTATGTTAAAAGTTATTGCTTTTAACATTTATGTGTTTATTAAACATTAAAAGAAAACGTGTTTGCTGTTGTTTGCGCAACTACACTGCTTGTTAGCTATTACTAATCAAACAAACATATTTAAATGAAATAAATGTCACAGTATATCAATATATCAGCTTGTATTTATTGGAACTTGTTTTGAGGAGGATGGACCAGTAATAAATGTGTTAATTTTCGTCTCCGTTTGACGACGCACAGCACCAAAAAGTTAGCAGCAAAGATTCACAATGAATCCGCAAGGAGGCGCTGCTTATAGTAGCAAACTGCGGATTCACTGTGAAACTATTGCGGTGATCGTGGAGCTATGAGTTTAGTTTTCATTTTTCGAACGTTATACGGCAGTAAATCTATTGTTTTTGTTAACGTGATGTGTACATATGTATAGTAGATACACGAGGAGAAGCTGGTGGCTATAGGTGGTCGTTTTCATAGTTAGGTCAGAAACTTTAATTTTTTTTATTTTACCAGGTAATTTAAAACTAAAATTTCCCCTGCCATCTCGAGGACCCCATGGCAGCTCTCTGCGAAACCCCAGTGGGCCGAGGACCCCCGGTTGAGAAACGCAGTTCTGGCGACGTGCTGACGACATAGACGACCCACCGAGGCGAACGAGTTCCTCGGTTCCCTCCCGCACGATCACCGCCAGTTGGTCCCGCATGATGGCGGCAGCGTCCTCGAGTAGCGCGCAGTCGTGGTGTTTGTGGCCCTGGAAGAAGCAGCTCAGACACAAGGCGTCCTCGCACGTGTAGCAGTAGATCACCAGTGGTCGGTCCTTGTGCTGCACACACGCAGTCACAGTGTTAACATAGGGCAACGTGTCAACGGGACATGCCATTGTCACTATGAGGTGACCGTATATCGGCATGCGATGAGATAGTCGACATGATACATGACCCTCTCAACAGGCGATGACAATTTCGACGGGTAGTGACATTGTCATCGTGCTGTCAGTGCATCAGCATGTGACAAACAGGGAATGAGGCGAATTTAAAATTGAACCCCATGCCCCAACCAATCTCCCCCACTTTCTTCCTTCCTCTCTCCCTCTCTCTCTCCCTCTCACATAACAAATTATGAATGTTGCGAATCAGAATTCAAGAGCATGCACCAACATTGTCATAGTTCCTGAACGTGTAAGAACCAATAGAAATAACATGTTTTGCCTCCGCTAGTTCACTACATTTGACACGCCACCAAATTCTGGACTCACTCTTGAACACAAGTGTCTAGTTTTTTCTTAGTACATAAGCATACGTATTTTGATAAAATAACGCTATTTTCGTGTAAGCATAATGCAATTTACCATAATCAAACAATGGCTCTATTATCTTCTATCATGTCGTTAATCACAGGTTATCACATTCACACGCACGCACGCACGCACGCACGCACGCACCCACCCACCCACCCACCCACCCACCCACCCACCCACCCACCCACCCACCCACACACACACACACACACATATATATATATATATATATATATATATATATATATATATATATATATATATATATATATATATATATATATATATATATATATGTCAATCAAATGTATAGATTCACTAAAGCGTAATTCAAGTAGATGCACCAACAGATTCTACATGACATCTGTTCGATTGGTCTAGGTTGTTTAACAGTGATTGTTTATAGCGTGCAGGTGACATATTTGTGCGTTTCTATGGCGTGTTGTGCCAACAGGAATGTTTGTCGTCAAGTCCTCACCTGCGTGCACACGATGATGGCCACCATGTTGTATGGCTTCGTCAGACGCCGTCTATGCTGAAATATTAAAATATAATTGATTTATTTATTTCTTAATTGCGATTCTTTTTCACTGCAGTCGTTGCTTACAGTGGATGATATGTGTCGGTATGAGGTTTAGATTTGAAAATGTGTTCGTTAGAGCATTTTAGTCGTTTCTTTTGCATGACGGATTTTTTTACCACGACCTTCATAAAACAGTAAATTCGTGATCAGTGAAGTTAAGAATCTACTAACAATTGCGAATTTTTCCAGAAAACAATTACTTTTCTTTCTTCTGACCTTTTTATCCAAATCATATTCGAGCTTAGCAACTCAAAATGCTCTAGAAGTTCATACTGTTTTTTGTAGTTGTAGTACTACCTCTATTAAAATGTCCGGGACTTTTACAATGACGTTCAGTTTGATAAAACAATGTTTTACACTATTGTCAGCTTACACTGCACACATAACATAACCTACAAAATTCCCCAAATTGTAAACGTTTACGGCAACTGGGGCAAAGTTGTAATCCATACACACGGTGTACGTGTTTACGTGAAACAGACGAGGTAATTGTAAAACACTGGTTCTCGAGCATTCCCGCGTGTAGGGTCTGTAGACATACATTACCTATATTTGAGCACACCGGGTGTATGTGTTGTTTGCAATTAACTGGAAAGTTCCTTCGTCGGCGTGCAGGCGCGGCTGTTGCGCAGCTGGAGATGGCGATGGTTGTCCGTTCCCTCTGTAAAAAAACTGCAGTATTAAAACCGATGTATGTATCAAATGTATGTGTGTATGTATGTATGTATGTATGCATGTATGTATGCATGTATGTATGTATTATGTGTGTATGTATATATGTATGTATGTATGTATGTATGTATGTATGTATATATGTATGTATGCAGGCAGGCATGCATGCACACACACACATGCATGCACGCACACACGCACGCACGTACACATGTATCCTATCTACATATTATGCCCGTCTCTAAATCTGTATGTCTCCTCTCGATTCTCGGATCAATGTCCTTCTCCGTATCATTCCCAAATTCCCACTGTTTCGAGGCAGTTTGGTATTGCAGCTTCAAATGGTAATCAAATTCTTGGGTTGATTAGGAGAAATTTAACATACAAGGAGAAAAGGCTAATTATACCTCTGTATAAAGCAACAGTTTGGCCTTGAAAGAATGCAGAGGAGAGCAACCAAAATTATTCCAGAACTGAGAGACCCTAGTTATTAAGAACGACAGAAAGAATGTGGTTTAACAACCTTAGAGACAAGGAGGTTAAGAGGAGATCAAATTGAAGTTTTTAAGATATTGAATGGGTATGAAAATATTGATAGAAATATTTTTTCTAACTCAAAAAAGATAATAGAATTAGAGGACATGAGGTAAAATTAGTAAAGGATCAGTGTAGATTGAATATCAGGAAGTACTCGTTCTCACAGAGGACAATTAATGAATGGAACAAATTGTCTACAGATTGTGTAACTGCTAGCAGCGTGAATATGTTTAAAAACAATGTTGACATATATCTCAGGAGGGCGGGTCACACATATATTAAAAATGATGGACTCTCGATAAGGCAGTGGCTTCCTTGTCCACTTGCCATCTGGGCCTTTGCCTTGGATGGCAATCTTGTTAAACCTATCCTTTGTTTGGGCTCCCAAATGCGGTAAGCATATTTCCCCCACTAACGGGTCCTAAGGCCAAATTACACATCCCGCCAGGTCCTTCTGATTGACTTTCATATTCGTGTACGCAATATCATAAATGGATTACACAACTATGTTTTAGTCACTAGTACGAATAAGTAATTAGTAGAAGTAGTAGGAACTGTGGGAATACGATTAAACAGTTGTCGCCTAGTTGAAATATTTAGGGTATGCATGACTACACATGAAGAGTGGCGTACCTAGGATCTCGCTAAGCTTAGCTAGCTATGCCAAGCTTAGCTAGCTATGCCAAGCTTAGCTAGCTATGCCATGATGTAGTGGCGCAATAGGTTACATACGAAAATATCACCCAAAAAAATTGCCGTATCTAAACCGTTCAGACGAGTCAATATTACAGTTTCACATATTTTCTAATTTGGTCTGTAAATACGGAATATTTACATCCATGTTTTGGTAGATAATTTAGAGTGAAATCGCATATATGTTGGTCTTGTAGACGCACACGACGCAGTACTTACGTTATTCCTGTTGATGCTCTCAAACGGAAGTGACGTCACGGTGCTTATATCATCTATAACGTGTCATAGCTTGCCTAGAAACAGTGGACAGGGTATATCTGCCGACGTCATCAAGTCTCACCTCCTGCATTTTAACAAGTTGTTTTGTGGAGTAGACTGACTTCATTACGAATACGTGAGATTAATTAAAGATAGACTAGCATTCAGTGTTTTGATACAGCAGTCATAACTAGATATAGGGAATTGTGTTGTGGTGGCGCCTACAAAAATGGTGTTCATTTCCTAAATGAGTCATTTTCTTGAACTGGTAGGACGAGGTAATTGTAACGTGAACTGTGCTGGCGTGGATTTATGAAATTGGGAGCTAGAGACGTTCTTCTGCCAACAACTGAATACACGTCAGTAAGAAAAAACTGGATGTTGGGGTGTATTCAGTACCTTGATGTGCATTCAGTACGTTGAGGTGCACTCAGCACGTTGAGGTGCATTTAGCACGTAGATGTGCATTCGGCACACTGAGCTGTATCCAGTACGTTATTCAAAGTGCATTCAGTACATTGAGATGCATTCAATACGTTGAGATGCATTTAATACCTTTAGGCGCATTCACCAAATTTGGGTGCATTCAGCACGTTGAGGTGCAATCAGTACCTTGAGATGCATTCAGTACGTTGAGGTACATTTAATATGTCACAAATAAAACAATTATTTGTGCTGCTTTTGTATGTAACCTATTGCATCATTACATCGTAGCATAGGTAACTAAGCATTCAACACGTTAAGGTGCGTTCAGCACGTTGTTCAAAGTGCATTCAGTACGTCGATATGCATTCTGTGCGTTGACGTATTTTCAGTGCGATGTCGTGCATTCTACACGTTGAGGTGCATTCAACACGTTGAGGTGCATTCTAAACGTTGAGGTGCATTCAACACGTTGAGGTGCATTCAACACGTTGCGGTGCGTTCAACACGTTGAGGTGCGTTCAACACGTTCAGGTACATTCAACACGTTGATGTGCATTCAGCACACTGAAGTGTATTCAGTACGCTGTTCAAAGTACATTCAGCACGTTGAAGTGCACTCAACACGTCGGATTGCATTCAGCACGCTGTTGTGCATTCAACATGTTATCGTGCATTTAGTACATTGAGGTGCATTCAGCATATTGAGGTGCACTTAACACGTTGAGTTACTTGCATTTAATACATTGAGGTGCATTCAGTACGTTGAAGTGCATTCAACACGTTGAGGTGCGTTTAGTACGTTGAAGTGCATTCGGCATACTGAAATGTAATCAGTACGTTATTCAAAGTGCATTCAATATGTTAAAGGGCATTAAACCAATTTGGGTGTATTCAGCACGTTGAGGTATATTCAGTTCGTTGAGGTGCATTCAGTACGTTGAGTTACATTCAACACGTCGGGGTGCATTCAACACGTTGATGTGCATTCAGCACGTTGAGGTGCATCCAACACGTTGAGGTGCATTCAACACGTTGATGTGCATTTAGCACGTTGACGTGCATTCATCACACTGAAGTGTATTCAGTACGTTTAGGTATATTAAATACGTTGATGTGCATTCAGTACGTTTAGGTACTTCCATTACGTTGATGTGCATTTAGCACGTTGACGTGCATTCAACACGTAGACGTGCACTCTGCATGTCAAGGCTAGATAGGGGAAGGTAGGAGTTTGGAGACTGCTGGCCGGGGTCGACAAAATCGATTACTTCTTGATCCGACACCGACACACGCAGATGGCACGTCAAGTGAAATCAACACTGCATGAGATACTGCAATTTTGAATGTATTAATGTTATGGTCAGAAATGGTGTTCTCAGCGAATCTACCTACTAACGCTTTGCTGACGACAAATGTTGAAATCCCAGAGTTGCGGAAGAGGAAGTAACAATGTACAAGAAGAAGGCGGCAAAGGACAAGCTCCCGATCAACCTGCCATGCGACAAGCATGCTGAGCGTCAGATGTGCGCCTACTGCATGACGTGTGATGACCCGATTTGTCTGCGCTGTCTCTTCGAGAACCACCGACTTCACGACTGCGTCGAACTCGAGTTGGCCGCCAAGGCGAAACGGGAGGTGGGTCTGTGTGTATGTATGTGTGCCTGTGTCTATCTGTCGGCGTATCGGCATGGGTGCGTGTGTGTGCGTGTGCCGCTAAGAAATTGCCATGTGAAAATGTGAGACATGAGACATTTCGAAACAATGTAAAATATTAACAGAATTTTAATTCCTTGACAGTTATGGTCTTAATAACATTTTCACTACCAAGTTTTTGTGTTCACCTGCTCAACATACCTACTTGGTTGTATAGTCTGTTTCAGTCGGTGGTTAGAGACCTAAATTTTTCTTGAAGGTGTTCAGAGTAGGAGCTGACACGACTTCTTCATGAATTTGTTCCAACGATCGATGACACGATTTGTGAAGAAATATCTCAGACTGTTGCTACATTGAGAGAAAAAATGCTATGGATTTAGACCACTGATATATACAGAGGTCAACCTCAAGCCGTCTCTGTTCTAAAGGAACTGGTTCGATAGGTGTTCTGCTGACTTTCAGCGCTCTCTTCTGAACTAATTCATTTATGTCCTTTTGATAGAAAGAGTTCCAAGCTGGCGATGTATATTCCTGCACTGGTAGTATCATTGATTTATATAAGGTCTTTCTTATATATTTCCGATTTACTTTCAAAACATCGTTTAGATCCCCTTGGAGACCTTCACAGGCAGCTAAAGTAGACATCTTTGTAGTAGTGTTTTGTGTCACCAGCAAACAGTTTAGACTATTGCTTTAACTGAGTCAGGTAAATCGTCTACATGTATCAAAAATAGCAATAGACCTAGAATTGAGCCTTGTGGAACCCTACTTCTGAAATGTGTCTATGGTGAATGACTATTTCGTAGGACCACCCTTTTCCTTCTCCCATGTAGGAAGGATTGAATCCATAGCAACACTTTGCATTTAAAGGTATACTGTGTTATCGTTTAGAGGTACAGTATCAAAGGCCATTGGAAAATTGCATCAATTTCAGTTTGTAATTGTGGCAATTGGTTCGTGGACCTTTTTTGTAGATTAGCGTTACATTTGTAACCCTACAATCCAGTGGTATTTGGATTATTTGTAAGGATTTTTTTTAATATATAGGCTAAAGGAATGTCAAAGTCTAAGCAGTCTTAAAACATGTACACTTAATAGGTCTGGACTACCAGCTTGGGAAGCTTTACTTGGGAAGGTAAAATGTTTAAATTGTACAGTGTACATTTTACATTGGTATCTAAAGGTTGTAGAGAATGTTGTAATTCTGGCTCATCTGTAAGAACGGATATAAAAACATCGTTTAGTATGTTTGCTTTATTTTGATCATCTGAGAAGTGTTTTTCCTTCAAAGCTACTGGTAAAGTATCTAGTGTAATTCCAGAATATTTTTATTATTTACTTTTTGTTATGTCTTCATGTTGGGTTTGCTACTGAAAGACCCACCAGGGAAACAGTATAATAAACACAACACAAACTTTACTATCATGATCGCACACACAACACGAGTCCCGCTCAGGGCTCCGTGCACGCCAGACTGCGGTTGCCGTAAAACACAAATCGACTATTGGTAGGAGCACCACATTCCTCCCTGTATAGATTAGAACTTATAATGTGAGCAATTTACGTCAAAGTCAACATAAGCATAAATCAGTTCAGAAATAATTATGCACAAAGATTAATGTTCAGAGTTCAAACTGATTATAAACACTGTTTAACCAAGTAAGTGTTTCAGAGGCAACGTTCAGTGTTCAACTCAATGGCAACATAATCCGCAGTTCATGAATTACGGGTTCAGTTTTACAGGTGGTTTGCGCACTCTAGTAGATCTGTGAAGATCTCCAGATTCTGTTATCACTGTATCTGCAACTTCTGTCGGCCTGCGCACATCAATAGTCTGTTCGTCGGTACAACGTCCCCACCTGCAATCTATATTGGCCCAGTCACTCCAACAGGATAATCGGCCGTAGTCACTGACGATATCATTGAATTTGGTACGTGTACAACCATCTCTTGCTCCTCTTTCACAAATGCACAAACACCTGTCGACACCGGTGGCGCCGTTCCAGCATCACCACCACTCTGCTCGGGAATTCGGAGACGTGTGTGATCAATGTGTCTTCTCAAAACTGGGCCGTTCATTACCTAAACCGCATCACCCGCGTAGAATTTACGCGGTGACAACGCCACACCGTGGTGCTCCCGGGCCGCGGTTTGTTTGTCTAACACCCGATTGTCCAAAGCTGGATAAACAAGATCAAGTCTGAATCGTGGACGTCTCATCATCATCATTTCTGCAGGTGTTTGGAATGTTGTAGTTTGAGGTGTTACACGGCAACGCGTCAAGAAACGATACATCCTGGTCTAGAGATCTGGACCAGGGGTTTTCTTCAGTCCTGCTTTGAGTGTTTGTGCAGCCCGTTCTGCAAGTCCGTTGCTTGCCGTATGGTATGGCGCACTGCGAATGTGCTTGATACCATTTATCTTACAAAACTTTGAAATTCTTGACTTGCAAATGCTCTTCCGTTGTCAGACACCAATGTACACAGCAGTCCGTGTGTCGCAAATGCTTGACGCAACTTCAGTAACGTAGAGGCAGTAGTTGCAAATGTCACGACATGAGCATCTATGTATTTGGAATGCGCATCAACAATTACTAGGATCATCTTAACCTCTACTGGGCCAGCGTATTCGATGTGTATACGATACCATGGTTTGCCTGGCCATTCCCATTTGCGTTGGATAGCAACATGCTGTGTTCTTGGCATACTACGCAACTGCGAACTTTGACTTCAATATCTGCATCAAGTCCGGGCCAACACAGAAAGTTGCGAGCTAAAACTTTCATTCGCACAATGCCTGGGTGGCATTCATGATGTTCGCCGAGAAGCTCTTCTCCACCTAGAGCTAGAATATCCACAGGAGATCCCCACCGCAAACACTTGTGCTGTACAGAGCGTCCTTCCTTCTGGTGTATGGTACAAAATTATTGCCCACATTGTGTGGCCAACCTGTCTTCACGAAATTCACAACCTTCGACAAGACCGGATCTCGGGTTGTCAATTGTGGTATTCTAGAAGCGTTGATTGGCGTGTCATTTACCATCGAACATGAGAGGATCGTTTCTCCTGGTATTGGAACAGGGAATGTCTTTGTTGCAAGCGGTAGTCTGCTTAGGCCATCCGCATTCGAGTTTTGCACACCAGGTTTGTATCGTAGGTGATACTAATAGTTTGACATCGTCAGAGCCCATCGTTGAAAGTGCAAGTGCCGATATCAGGTTGTCCTCTTTGAGCAAACCAAGAAGTGGTTTGTGGTCTGTTTGAATAGTGAAGTCCCTGCCATAGACATATTTGTGGAACTTCGCAACGCCGAATACAAATGCAAGGCCATCTTTCTCTATTTGCGAGTTCTCAGCTGGAGCAAAAGTCCGATATGCGAACGCCACAGGTTTGTCTGTTCTACCCGCCATCTGGTGCTAGAGCACAGCTCCTATGCCATAAGGTGACGCATCACAGTTCAGTACCAAAGGTAGTTTTGGATTGTAAAGCACCAACACCTAAGACGACTGCAACGTGATCTTCGACTCGTCAAACGCTTTTGCTTGCTCTCGTCCCCAGTGTCATGACGTGTCTTTCTGCAATAACTTATGAAGTGGTGCCAGCACTGTGCTAAGATTCTTCAGGAACTTGTGGTAGTAATTCACCATACCCAAGTAGCTTCGCAGTTCTGCCACTGACGTTGGTTCTGGAGCATTCTGTAATGCGATAAGATTGTCCGTTGTATGGTAAATACCTTCTGCATCAAGTCTGTGACCAAGGTAAACACACGAGTTTTCCAAAATGAGCAATTTTCCACCCGAAGCCTCAAACCAGTTGTCCGTATTCTACTCAGCAATGTCAAAAGATTCGTACGAGCTTCTTCAGGAGTGCGACCGGACACTAGGATGTCTTCAAGGTAAACCGCAACCATTGGCATTCCTTGCACCACTGCTCCATGGTACGCTGGTAAATACCAGGCAATGACGAAACCCCACAGCACAGCCGCGTATAGGCAAACAAGCCTTTCAGGGTTGTGATGGTTGTAAGTTTCTGTGATTCTTCGCTGAGAACCACCTGCTGGTAGGTGTGGCTTAAATCTAACTTAGAGCAAAGTACACCTGATAGCTTGGAAAATAAACCATCGACGTTTGGAATCGGGTACTTATCAACTTTGCAGCCACATTCACTATAAGCTTGTAGTTGGTGCAAATACGTATTTCCCCATCCCTTATCAAGACTGACACGATTGGGGCTGCCCAGCCAAATGGTCCACTGGTCTAATTGCGCCTTCTGCTTGCAGCCTATCGCGTTCTGCGTCTACTTTACCTCTTAATGCGAGAGGAATAGGACAGTTTGAAACAACGAGGCATCACTTTGTTGTCAACATACAGTTTTGCCTCAACACCCTTCAATTTCCCCATACCTTTGCGGAACAGTTCGGGAAATAGTCCGGCACAGTCCACACTGTCTATGTGATGTACTGTTGACCAGTCTAATTTCAAGTGTTCCAACCACTCTCTACCAAGCAGGCAATTTGGACCTGTACCCTGTACTACCATACATGGCAGCTGGTAAGATTTCTCCTGATGGTGCACATCAACAATCACGCGTCCCACTGGTTGTATCATCTCGCCGGAATAGGTCCACAAACTCGGCAAACTCTCAGTAGTCAACTGCAACTGTTGACAACTTTGCTGAATTTGTTCAAACTGCCTTGAACTGATGACAGTGACATCTGAGCCAGTGTCGATGTCCATCATTGTTGGTACATTGTTCAGCATCTTTGCACACATGTATTGTTTAACGTGTTTAGTTGTTCTGTTTGCCGTGGTGTGGTACAGGCTCTGGTTGTACTCTATGTTAGATTCAGGCTGCGTCATAGGCTCGTTCACATGAGCGCTGCATGCTTCATGTTTCACAAAGTGCATTTTATTCAACGCATGGCACATTTTTGCGAAATGATTTTCGCGTCCAAATTTGTAGCATTTCCTTCCCCATGCTGGACATTGCTTCTCCGACGTATTGTGCCGTGTGCCATCACAACCATGGCACTTGTCACTGTTAGCACCACACTTCTTGCTGAAGTGTTTACCCCTGCTGTGTTTAGATATGGCTTCACCATAATCTGACGGATAATCATGCCGATCTTTCTGCCGTGTCTGAGGCTTTGAATACATCTTGTGTAACCTGCCATCCTCATTGCCGACACTAGGACCGACCATTGCTTGACCCTGTACCGTTGTTGCGACCAACGTACGCCCATATTTAATAAGTTCAGACAGGGTTATGTTCGGCTCACTTAGTCTCTTTTCACGGATTTTCATCAAATGGCACTTCTGAATTACTTGCGATTTTATTTCCCTCTCTGTGTCGTGGAAATCACAGTTTTTCGACAGCTGTGTCAGACGTGCTTGGAACTGCTTGCGCCGCCTGGCGGAACACGAATATTTAGAATTCAACATTTCGTTGAGGCGCGGAATATGAAGTCAATATTTGTTTTGTTTGTTCGTATGTTGTGTCGGCAACAATTCCTAAATCCTCACATAGGTCGAATACTGCTTTCTTTCTGTTTAAGTCATCGATACCTTTCGCCGCGATGAAATTTTCAATAGCCATAACATAGGCATAGCCAGCGGTCCCATCTTGTTGCTGTTGTATCAACCGGTTCGGGAGAAAATGGCTGTATACTGACCTGGTCCATGTCGCCGTCTATCCTCGTCGCCAATTTGTTATGTCTTCATGTTGGGTTTGCGACTGAAACACCCATCAGGGAAACAGTATAATAAACACAACACAAACTTTACTATCATGATCGTACACATAACACGAAACCCAAGCAGCGCTGCACGCCAGACTGGTGTTGTGGTAAAACACAAATCGACTATTGGTAGACGGAACATCACACTTACTGTCAGTGTGGCAAGAAATTAACTTCCTCCATTGTGCATGTTTCTTGTACCATTCTGTTCTTAAAATGTCTTTGAGGCCTGTGTCGTTTCCTCCAGGTAGCTGCTGGTATTGTTGTGCCAATGTAACATGGACATTCCTCTCCATATCTTCCAAGTCATCTTCATGCTAGGTGCGATCTTTACAACTGAAGCATCTTCTCTTTCCTCCTTTGTTACTGCAAAAATGACTGACTTGATGCTCCCGTTAGATCCTGGCGAGAGTGGAAGCCGACATAGACGACCAGCTGAGCGAGTTGCGACTAACCATGGACGACACTCAAGACATCACCAAGCGCGCTAACAATCTGCGCAAGCGCGGAACTGACGTCGAGGTTGTCAAGGAGACGGGGGGTCTGAAGGTTGCCTTCCACAATGTGACGTCACTGGACCTAACGTTTGACGACGCCCCGGGTCGGCCTGGCGGGGCAGGCGGAGTAGGGGGAACGGGCAAAATTTCATCGTGCGAGCTAGCGCATACACTGATGGCTGCAGTACCGCCAGGTGGGCATAGACCACTATATTTGTATTCACTCACCACTACCCTTCCAGTTAGCACCTATTTCGATGGCATATTTTATGTTGATTAGGTGAGTAATGTTTTTGCATTACGCTATATTAGATGATGATGGTAACAGAACCTAATATAAGACTAGACGGGACATTCTAATATTTTAAATTCGGTAACAAGGCGGCGTCCGCATTGAGTGATTGTAACGAATCTTACAAATAGCTCAAAACTCCGTTGGCTCTTAATGTTTAAATAAATTGTACATAAAATGTCCAAACAGCCAAACGCTGCAAGTGTATTTTATGGGAAATATAGCTGTGGTCTGGTGCTAGGTGCTGCTAAGCCTTTGCTGGTGTGCCATTGCTGGACCGACACGAAAGGCGGCGGTGGGGGTCGAGAGAGCGCTACCTGCTGCCGCACGTCGACCACCGACATTAACAAGACCGGAGCGGCGTCGCCGTTCGACAGAAACACCGGAGGCGGTGCCGGTGGTGGTCGAGGCACTTCTAAAAATGGCAAAAACAATGGCAACAACATTGATGACAGCAACACGAACCCTCGCTGCAAGAAAATGTTCGACTTCGACACGAAGAAAGGCGTGTGCGCCGGCAACACGATCACGAAGGCGAACGGCCGGGTGTACATCGCCGACAGCATGGCGGTGACGGGCCGCATCAACGTCTACGATCAGGAGGGGCAATACGAGAAGACGATCTACAACGACGAGATGAAGTGTCCTCGTGGGATGGCCGTCGCCGCCTCTCCAGACCAGATCGTCCTGTGTGACTCGTACTGCGAGAACGGCAGTCAACTCGTCATCATATCGGCCGCCGACGGCAAGGTCGCCCGGGTGAGTGGAAGTCATTGAACGGTGGGTCATTATTGTATGTACATGGTAGTAGAGCGTGCGTGCATGCGTGCGTGTGTGGTTACAAGAAAGATCAGACCACGAAAAATCGGCCACGAAAAATACACGCCGTGTTTATTCTATACACAGATCATGGGCAAAGGCAAGTTGAAGTGCGCGTCGGGAATTGCTTTGACAAACCACGGTGACTACGTCGTCAGCGACACGCTGGCGAAGTGCGTTCACATCTTCGACGCCAAGGGCAAACTGAAGACCGTGCTCCGGGCAGACTTCGAATGCCCCAAGTCTGTCGCTGTGTGTCCTAACGGCAACATCGTCATTTGTGACACGGACAAAGCTAGAATATCGCTCTTTGAACCCACCACGGGCAAAGAGGTAGGATACCATGCAGCAAGAATATATTGAAGACCGTGTGTATTCTTGCATTTGTTCTGTCGGACGCTATATGTCGAGATGACATGTAGTATATATCTACTGAACATAGCTCCTACACACGTAGAAGTTCGCACAAGCACGCTTACATTTGCTGCTCGAGCATAACATTCCCCCATGTGACTACAGAACAACAAAGAACAAGTGATCACGTTCTCCATATCCTGCGATTATGTGCCGAAAACGTGCCATTAATAGCAACATATTATCATCCACGTACATTAAATAATATCCCACGCACACTAACTACTTGTGTGTCGACTGATCCCCAGGTAATGAGCTACGGCACGTGGGGAAAGGGCGCTCAGAATCTCGACACGCCTTCGTGCGTCATCGCCGACACAAAGGGGAATATTCTGATCGCCGACTCCCTCAACAACCGCATCCACCAGTTGACGGCCGAGGGCAAGTTCCGGCGGCACCTGCTAACGGAAGCGGACGGTCTCGCCGGGCCCAAGGCTCTCTACTTTGACAAAGAACTCTCGCTGCTCTACGTCGGACACTCCATGAACAAAGTGTCCGTCTACAAGTACCGCCCGCTTACCTGATCTGCATCGCAACAGTCGCTGCACAAGAGACACTGTCCAGACTTTGCATCGGCCAACGACGCGTCTCAGTGTGTCTACCGGGTCAGCAGCCATGTCTGCGTCATGAATCTCAAACATGGTTAAATGTTTGTGTTTACGCACGCGCCGCAGATGTACTACCGCGAACAATGGTGTGCGTAAAGAGAGCGGGGAACTGTATTTTTTAGTTGTTGTAAAATATTATCACACAAGCAACACACAGTTGCTACATAGGAAATGGACTGCATAGGTTGCGTGTCAAATTGGTTGACGTTTCTTTTCTGATACGGGATTTGCTTGAAATCACGTGTTCGAAGATACGAAGTAGTACTTATACATTGCATTAAAGTGCATATTTCAGCAACACATATCATTTGAAACGAATAATAATGTTAAAATAGCATTTGAATTAGCTTTGATCTACAACCAGGTTACGCTGCTTACAGATACTGAAAGAAATACAAATATCAAGCTTTAACAAGATTTAACAAGATTGCCATCTCGAACAAGTTCCAGATGGCAAGTGGACAAGGAAGCCATTGGCTTATCGAGAGTCCAACAATTTTCTCATCTATGTGTAGCCCGCCCTTATCAGATATCTGTCAATTCTATTTTTAAACATATTCACACTACTAGCATTAACACAATCGTTTGGCAGTTTGTTCCATTCATTTATCACCCCTCTGTGAGAATGAGTACTTTCTCATGTCCAACCTACACTGCTCCTTAACTAATGCTGCTTTGTGTCCTCTGGTTCTACTGCCTTCTTTAAGTTTGAAGAACATATTCCTATCAACATCCTCATAACCGTTCACTATTTTAAACACTTCTATTTGGTCTCCTCTTAGTCTCCTGGTCTCTAGTGTTGTCAAACCACATTGTAATAAGCGACTTTCGTAACTAAGGTCTCTTAATTCTGGAATCATCTTAGTTGCTCTTCGTTGTATTCTTTCTAGCTTATCTATGTCTTTTTTACGATATGGCCTCCATGCTTGAATACAATATTCCAAATGTGGTCTAACTATTGCTTTGTACAGGGGTACAATTAGATGTTTCTCCTTATACGTGATAGTTCTCCTAATTAGGCCTAGAATTTGATTTCCTTTCGAAGCAGCAATCCCACATTGCTCTGAAACTTTCATGTCAGCATTAAATGTTACTCCTAAATCCTTTTCTTGTGTGGTTCTACCTAGTACAACATCCCCCATTTTATATTCCTCGTCCATATTTCCATGTCCTATGTGTATACATTTACACTTCCCAAAATTGAATAACATTTGCCATTTTTCTGACCATTTAACTAATTTTTCTAGATCATCCTGTAAACTTTGTTTATCTGTATCATTAGTAACCTTTCTGAATACCTTTGTGTCATCTGCAAATTTGAGTACTTTGCTAGATATGTCATCCTCCAAATCATTTATATATATTAAAAACAGTATAGGGCCTAACACTGATCCCTGTGGTACCCCACTCAAAACAGATTTCCAGTTTGAAATCTTACCATCTACTATTACTCTCTGTCTTCTGTGTGTAAGCCACTTTTCTATCCAGTTGATTACATCATTGCCTATACCATGGGCTTTTAGTTTAAGTAACAATCTTTGATGTGGCACTTTATCGAAAGCTTTATGAAAATCTAAGTAGACAACATCCACTGGTGACCCGTGATCTACCCACTTTGTAATTTCTTCTAAAAAACATAAGAGATTGGTTAGACATGACCTTGCTTTTAGGAATCCATGTTGAGATGTATTTATTAATTTATGTTTTATGAGGAATTCCACCATATGGTCTCTAATTAATGTTTCAAGTAATTTACATACAACTGATGTTAAACTCACTGGTCTGTAATTTTCTGGCTTCTTCCTCGATCCCTTGTTAAACAGCGGCGTAATGTTTGCTTCTTTCCATTCTGAAGGAACTATTCCTTCTTCTAGTGACAAGTTAAATAAGTTTGCAAGTGGTGTACTAATTTGATCAACAATTTCGTTTAGCAGTTTTGGTGGTATCCCATCAACTCCAGGTGATTTATTATCTTTCATCTTCTTAATTTTCTTTGCTATCATTTCAGGAGTTACAAATAACTGCCCTAAATATTCTGATGTATTGCCCTCAAATTTAGTCAATGGAACTGGAAGTGAGCTGATATCTTCTGTGGTAAAAACTGAGGTGAAATAATCATTCAAGACCTCTGCCATTTGGAACCCATCTGAAATTATGTTTTCACTGTTGCTTTCCAGTGGTCCGACCTTATCTCGAACTTTCTGTTTACTCCTTACATAAGCATAGAAACTCTTGCTGTCATTTTTTATATTACCTGCCAATTTTTTTCAAAGGTTCTTTTAGATTTTCTAATTTCAGTAGTAGCTAGGTTAAGTGCCTCTTTGTAGTTGGTGTAGTCTTCTACATTTCCAGTGTGTTTATAGACCTTCCACAGCATCTGTTTGTGAGCAATTTTTCTAATAGCTTCTTTTGACAGGTGTTTTTTCCTGGATCTTTTCCCTTGTTTTCTTAATTGAATAAATTTCTCAATAATGCCCTCAATCTCATATCTTAAACAAGTCCAGCATTCTGTTGCTGTCTTGTTCTTCAGCAAATTATTCCAATCTATATTTGCTAGATATGTTCTCATCACTTTATATCTGCCTTTGTTGAAGTTCCTCCTCCATTGTTTTTTATATGTATTCCCTGTTTTTACTTTTATATTAAAATGGATTTGGTTATGGTCACTTGAACCCAAAGGTTTGTGTACTTTAACATTGTCAACTAATTCATTTTGAGAAGACAAAATTAAATCTAACACATTCCCACCTCTGGTTGGTTCCAAGACATGTTGAGTAAGGAAACAATCCTGTGTTAGAAGTAGAAACTGATGGTCGTCCCCTCCAGCACTCTCTAATGATTCCCATTGTATATGGCGATGGTTAAAATCACCCATTATAACACATTCTCCCTTGCTCACCTCCCTTATCGCCTTTTGTAATTTTACATCTTCCTCTTGTCCTATGTTAGGACTACGATAAACTACTCCTATTGTTAATGTTGAGTTCCTGGTAACTATGTTACACCAAATTGCTTCCACACTATCTGCTTCACTTTTTAGTGTAATTTCATATGCTTGGATAGATTCTTTAATATACAAAATTACTCCACCTCCTCTTCTTTCTCGTCTATCCTTCCTAAACATTACATAGCCTGTCAGTGCTAACTCAGCATCTACTATATCTTCATTTGCCCATGATTCTGTGATGCCTATTACATGAGGATCAATATCTGCTACCATAATGTCTAACTCACTTTTTTTATTTACTATGCTCCTGGCATTTAAGCATACACATTTAAGATCATTGTCTGAAATTATTGGTGAACATTTCTTTGGATGTGTATTTGTAGTAGTACTCCTTTGAGTTTTCTCTGTCAGTTCCCCCTGCGCATCTAGTTTAAATAATCTATGGTACCTGTGCCCTCGTCGACAACTCTGACAAACTCACACGCAAGAACTGCAGCGCCCTTCCCTGTCAGATGAAGTCCATCTCTCATGAAAAAGTCACCTCTTCCCACAAAGTTTAACCACATGTCTACGAAGCTGATCCCATTTAAAAACAAGAACAGTAGTGCGGAATGGGACGCTACTGCGCCTGAGATAATTGCACAAATAACTCAATAAATGATGGGTAAACGCATGTAAGTACATGTCTCCCTCCCGTCCCGCTCTCGTCCCCCCTTTCTCTCCGCGCTCTTTCGCTTTCTCCGCTCTCGCACTGGCTCTCTCTCTCCCTCTCTCTCGCTCGCCACTCTCGCTCTCGCACTGGCTCTCTCTCTCCCTCTCCTTCTCTCTCTCTCTTTCTCTCTCCTTCTCCCTCCCTCTCTCTCCGCTCTCGCACTAGCTCTCTCTCCCTATCTCTCGCCACTCTCGCTCTCGCACTGGCACTCTCTCTCTCTCCCTGTCTCTCTCTCTCTCTCTCTCTCTCTCTCTCTCTCTCTCTCTCTCTCTCTCTATATATATATATATATATATATATATATATATCCTCTATATATATCTCCTCTTTTATCTTTTTATCGATTCTCCTCTATACTAGCTTATACATAAATGCAAGCTTTTTATGTCTGGTGTGGCATGTCAAGGATCTCGCAAAGAGGGAGGCCAAACTGAGCCAAGCTTAGTAACCTATTAGTTTACCATGCTGCAATGTAGTGGTGCCACAGGTTTTACACGAAAAAAATTACAAAAGAGGGAGCATGGCCCAATGCACCCCCTAAATATGCCACTTGGCGACAGGCGGTGTGAATCCATCTAAGACCCAGGTTTGTGCCTTCCTTCTGAGAGACAGAGACGCTAAACGCGAACAAAATGTTATTTGGCAGCAGACTTTTCAACACAGCAACACTAGCGTACATTGTTGTCCAACTTGACAGAATAGGATCACAGAAAGCGCACATTTGTAACACATAACATAAGGGCACAATAATGTAGCTGCTGGCCAAATTACTTCACACACCTCGTCGTTGGGGGGGGGACTGAGAGGAAGTAGGCGAGGTGTCAGGAACCGTTCATCACTGCGACACCCAGCAGCCCTGTGTGGACATGTGGAAAATACACATACAACAGCAAGAAACATCAGCAGTCGTCAAAAATAGATTTTCCTCAGCATGGGCTTATCCAGGATCTTTCGTGGGGTGGTCATATGTGACCACGTGCAAATGAGGGTCACCGAAGGTCACGAACGAGCCGGTCTTGCCCTGCCTAGCGCACAGCTGCTATCAGGAGAGGGGAGGCGCTGCCCCGCGAATGAAACCCCGTTTTGAGAAAATGTGTTTTAACTGAAATCAGGCATAGATAGACGTTTTTTATGTAATACTAATATATGATATTTTTCAAAAGTAATAGTAATCGATGTAAATATAAATGTTTATTCATTTATATGTGTGCGTGCCTGCGTGCGTGTGTGCGCGCGCACGCACACACACCCAAAAGTAAAGATCCTAAAGTAATAGATAATAGTATATTACTTTGTTTGCATGTTATTCCAACTGATATAGTAATTGTAAACAACGTATAGACAATGGCTAAGCCGTTGTTCAAACAACATGAAAAGACTAGTAAGCTGACAATTTGACGCATTCGGAAATACCTGCTCAATGAAACAATGCAGGAGTAGCAATCCCATTACCAATTGTTAAGATGCCCCATAGGGGTGGCTATGACTTCACACATTCCTAGCACACACTAAGGGCATGGTTTCAGATATGTGCAGGCAGACAACAAATGTTATCTTAGGGCAGGAGCTGCAAAAGTATTAAATTCAAAGCAAGCTTTGATTTGAGCCGAACTTCTGAGTACTTTTTTCAAATGACCTATTGACACATGTAACATTGCCACACAGACCCTTAATTTGTTCAAATTTGGACAAATTAATGTTCTCACCTCAGATCTTCAGATGGTGTACAAATAGTAATAGTAACCGATATCCTGATAATAGTAATATATTATAATTAATGTAATATAGATAGAAACAGTAAGAAGTAATAGTAATAGATTGTCTGTAATAGAACCTATGTCTGACTAATATTTTCAGAAATCATCTCAGATCCGCACCCCCGCACCTTCAAAACCACGAGGACGGGCCCGGCCCGAACCCCTTTTTCAAAACCTCGAGGACAAGCCTGGTACTGCTACTTCTTCTCTCTTTTCCACTGCAACGCTCCCCTAAAATGAAAATAAATCTACTGCGCGTTGAAGGTTGTCCGGTCATTAAATAGGATATGAAAGACGAAGAAGAAGCTTCGACCCTTGATTCGAAGCCGTTATATTCATCACTATTCGCTAGATGGCGCGTCACAACGCCTACCGAGTGTCGTGGAACGATGCACTGGTATCATGTGAACAATGACTACCTCTCTCGCAAACCCATTATTTCGAGCGGTATCTTCCATGTTCTCATATTTACAAGCGTGATCTTGCGATCGGACACACACTCATGCAATCACATCGTCCCAAAACCCCACGAGGTATGTATTGCGAACGTCCGTTTAGTTGTGAGCGATAATTAGACGATTCAACGCATGTTATTGTTTCTATGAAGTTTTTGTATCCTGTTTAGTGCATCGACGGGGGTGTAAGTTCACAAAAGGTTTAATACATATCGAGTGGAATCTTTTGCATGCCCTCGCATAGACATAATTATCAGAGACCTGCAGTTTTTAGCGTCTAACATAAAATTTATCAAACTTCAAAGTTACATACGCCACGGCACTGGCACTGCTCAATCAACAGTAGATTGTCCGTTTCATCTCTGGCGACTATGCTTAGAATCCTGGGCTAGAACTACACAGCTTACAAGGGGGGTCGACGCCGATGGTGAGATCAATGACTTAAATTCATGTTTAGAGTGGTTGAGGGGTCTGTGCCAGCCATACCTCCTGATAAATTTCTTCGTCCGAAAAGCAAAGACCAAACAAAAGATGCATATAGCCGAAACGTTTTACAGACTGTGTGAATGGTTGTATAATTGAAAGGCATCAAACCAATAAATTCAAGTGCTTTGTAGCGCCTGCAGCCCACACAGACCAATTCAGTAATTCCTATTTTGTAAAGACAATAGTTTTTTAATTAACTCAGTGAGTCTCAAGTTCAGACTGAAACAATAGGCAAATTCAGCTGCCTATCCTGTGGCCCGCATAGCCAATATACTTTATGCACATTCACCTTGTCTCGCTAATAATAATAATAATGATAATAATAAATGTCTTATATAGCGCCCATCCAAATAATTGTTCTGGGGCGCTGTACAGTCCTGTATGCTTTTTAAATAAAATCACGTTTACATTACTAATGTTCATAAATCTGCAGTTATTGCTAGTAAATACAATAAAATATATTGTCTATGTAAAATAGTTAAAACTTCGCATGCAAGGTATTGGCTCATTGTTTCATACTAGAAGTAGAATAGAATATTAGAATATTTTATACTGACACTGTTAGTGACACTGTGATTATTTACACTTGATATGGCATGCAGTCTTTACAGATCGTTGTATTGAGTAAAGGTGTGTTTTATTGTTGTAGCACAATGATGTATCTATGGAACACACCTTGTAATAAGGAATGAGTCTGTGATTGTCGAATAGTGTAGGGCATGGGTGGCAGTGTGGAAGGGCTTCGGAATGTTGATCAAAGACTGGGGTTCAAAACCACCTGCTGTCATTTTGAAACTTATTGTTCTTTGAAAGGTTGTTCACAATGTCCACTTGGGGGAGCCAGTGCATGTCATGAAGAGACGGAGCTTAGACCAGCAGCTGCGGATACACCTGGTGTATGACAGTGGGTTGTCAAATCTGCCGACAGAAAAAGAAACCCTTGTAAAGGTGAGGGCTGCATTGGCATCTAGTAGCTGTGATATCTGGGCCTAGGCTGATTGTCTCTCCACAGAGAGGTACAAACTGAATGGTTCTTGTGTAATGCAAACACAAATGGCAAATTAACAGTACAATTACTGGTTGAAAAGATGTAATTTTGGATACATCTGGTGACCACAGAACTTGCATCTAGCAACTGTTTTTCCATTACTTTCCACTTTAAAAAAATTTTCCCACACAGCCTTAGCTGGTCTGCCACCCTTAAATATTGTGCACGCAGGGGTGCTACTACCACTGTTAAAGACAATGTCTAAAAAAAAATGGGTAATCAATTTTGTGGCTGGCCAAGAAACTTTATAAGTAGAAAACATTGGGCCAATCAGCTTATACCTCCATCAAGCACGGACAGATGCACATATGATAAAAACTAGCTGAGACAATACTCTTAGACTTAAAAAAAATTTAGATGTAGCTCACTTGATAGCTCAACTCTGGAAATTGGGACTTCAAATGATTGCCTGGATCTGCCTTGAATTTTTCTTTGATATTGATTTGTCTAATCTTAACACAGTGAAGCTGTGCACAGCTCGCTATCAGCTCACAGCAACGAACAGTACAGGTTTGTCTAAATTGCTTAAGTTTAACTGTTCTGTTGGCTTCCAATTGGCTTATTGACACAGCCACATAGGTCTGTGCACAGTCCTAACCCTGTCCCTTGAAGTCCTCTCTAATGTTATTACTGGTTTGCACCTACACCCACCAAACTTCCTTCATGCTTTCCCAGTTGTGATTGACACCTGTCCTGCTGTTTTAAAAGCTAGCTGCCAAGTGAAACCATTCTGTAACAATTACATAGATCTGTTATCATTTCTATCTGCTAAGAAATTGGTAGAAAATGCAAACATAATAGACTGCACAGAGTAAAAGTTGCAATTGTATATGACATGTAACAGGTTACTAAGCATTACTACATTGATTTAATATACAATCTACACATTAAACAAAATGGCATGTGATAATTTTTTAAGAAAATGTATCAAAAGCAGTTTTTCTGACATGTTGATGTCAGAAAGGTATTTCTGACGAGACAGTAAATACCATCGTATTTACTGTGTTATTTACCATCTCGTTAGAAACTTGCCAACCATGCAGTGAATTGTAGATTGATTTGTTCATTTTCTGAACATGTTTTTTGTTTTCCTATTGCTGTGAACTGCTTAGGTTTGCACAAGTTATAATTTCTGTGAAATATGATGGTTTATATTGGTGCCATATGATAGAGGACAGTTTGAATGACATATATACAAAGTATATATACAACTGTGTTGCCTAATGTATATAAACTTTGAATGCGATTTTGTCAAAAAAGTGTTTTTTACTTTGTTTGTTATCTTCAACTTAGCCCCATTTTGTTATTTCTCAATGGAATAGCTTGAAACTTCACACTCCACCTTGATAGTTTCCTTTTCAATAGCTATATAATAATTTTTGAGAAACTTGACCTGTTATCACAAAATGAGCCATGAAATTAGACAAACACCTCCATTTCCGGTAACGAAATTCGCAAAAAAATAAAAAAAAATTTACTAAATATTGAAAAAACAATTCTCTATTCACACATTAGGGTTGTGTAAGGTAACTGCATGCCAATTTTGGGGCATTTATATGACAAGTAGTTTCCAAATGGGGCTTATGTCATTTAAAATTCAAAATGGCCACCATGCCATGGAAAACTCCGATTAAAAATCCTCCTGAAAAAAATTCACAACATTTACTCTGACACATCATGAATCTACCCGGCAAGCAAGCCTTAAGACTTGCTTGCCAGGTACATCCATCTTGGGTTAATGTACATGGCAAGCAAGCCTTAAGACTTGCTTGCCAGGTACATCCATCTTGGGTTAATATACCTGGCAAGCAAGCCTTAAGACTTGCTTGCCAGGTACATCCATCTTGGGTTAATGTACATGGCAAGCAAGCCTTAATACTTACTTGCCAGGTACATCCATCTTGGGTTAATGTACATGGCAAGAAAGCCTTAAGACTTGCTTGCCAGGTACATCCATCTTGGGTTAATATACCTGGCAAACAAGCCTTAATACTTACTTGCCAGGTACATCCATCTTGGGTTAATGTACATGGCAAGAAAGCCTTAAGATTTACTTGCCAGGTACATCCATCTTGGGTTAATGTACCTGGCAAGCAAGCCTTAAGACTTACTTGCCAGGTACATCCGTCTTGGGTTAATGTACCTGGCAAACAAGCCTTAAGACTTACTTGCCAGGTACATCCATCTTGGGTTAATGTACCTGGCAAGCAAGCCTTAATACTTACTTGCCAGGTACATCCATCTTGGGTTAATATACCTGGCAAGCAAGCCTTAATACTTACTTGCCAGGTACATCCATCTTGGGTTAATGTACATGGCAAGAAAGCCTTAAGATTTACTTGCCAGGTACATCCATCTTGGGTTAATGTACCTGGCAAGCAAGCCTTAAGACTTACTTGCCAGGTACATCCGTCTTGGGTTAATGTACCTGGCAAACAAGCCTTAAGACTTACTTGCCAGGTACATCCATCTTGGGTTAATGTACCTGGCAAGCAAGCCCTAAGACTTATTTGTCAGGTACATCCATCTTGGGTTAATATACCTGGCAAGCAAGCCCTAAGACTTACTTGTCAGGTACATCCATCTTGTGTTAATGCCATAGTCTTTCAGATCCATTTTTATCGCATCCTTATATCTCAATTCAGGTCTGCCTACCGGGCATTTGTCTTCGGTTGACTCCCTGCTCAGGAAGGTCTTTGGTAGGTGGTCACCTAGTCATTTGGTATTTCATGTGAGACATGGACATCTCTTGCAGGATGTGCTCATTCCGACAGCCGTGTCCTACTGGGAGAGGACGCTGCAGGTGCGCCGCACTGACCAACCTGTGAAGCTGCTCAGGTGGGTCGTGGGTACTCCTTGGACATGGCTTATGTCATTAAAGCTGCCTCTGCACCTCACTTAACACATCAACAATCAGACTAACTGATGTTCATATCTGTAGTGTGTGAATATTTACAATACTGTAAGTAAGTAAGTAAGTAAATTTATTTCCTCATCGTCATCAGGTACAATGTAAGGCAACACAAAAATGTGCACAGTCAGTTTAAAAGAAGGGTGCATACTTTTGTTAAAATCATAGAAAAATTTACTTTGAGTGTTATAGTTATAGTTTGAGTATATATAAATGTTTGACTTTTTTGTTGCTGAATTTTGGTTTGGCTAAATTAAAAGTAAGTTCATAGTTTGTTCAATAATTTCATTTCAACACATTTGCACAAATGCGCTAGAATGTCGTAGCCCACTTAGGGTAGGTTACACTTTTTGGCAAAATAAGTCTGGAAAGAGTGAGCCAAAAAAATCAAACTGTGGAGGTTGCTTTAAACTATGTCTTTTCTCTTATTTGAATAATTAATTATTATAATTAGCATTTTGTTTTCTACTTTGAGAAACATGTACACCCTGTACTAGCGTCATTAATATAATGTATATGTTGTCTCTCCTGCAAGGATTGGGATGCCACTGGAACTAGATGAAATATGCTAATGTTTTCTGTATAAATTCCCATCATGGGCACCTGGAATAATGCCTAATTTCCCTGGGTCAAAATAATCATGGTAAGTAACACATTCAAGCTATATATCTACTGCAACACATGTTTTGTATTATGCATTTCCTGTTTTTAACTTCTGATCCCAAATGCTAACTTATTGCTAATACAAAACTACAATGATTGTATTTATTGTAGCTTGTATTGAGCAAATAGTGCAGAGGGACATTCAAGATCTCTTATATGACTTTTTTAATAAATGTTAAAACTGTGATTCTAGTATTCCCCAACAATAATATACATGAACAGTGAACACACAAACAGCTCCCTGTTACACATGTGTATAAGGGAATATCTGCCCTGTGGCAAGCACCCCCATACTCTCCTGTCTTCCTGACTACACCCTATAATACTGTCATGTGTTGTCTTCTACAGGTCATGTCTGTCAGACGTCATCCGTTTCAGGGATGGAGATCCCTACCCCTACTGCGTTGACAACTGCAGCAAAATCACACAGTGTGGCCCTGTCATTGTCCCAGAACAATATCTAGAGGTACATGTACACACCTAACACATTCACACAGCACGCACAAACACACACTGTTGATGCAGTACTGGTGTAAACATATCACTGTCACTTCTTGATGCTGCTTATAATTAAATAGGCAGAATTAGTTGTAAATTTGGTGAATGTCTGGAGAGTGTTTGTTAAGGGAAAAAGTTGCTTTGGGGAGCTTTCAATGTATTTTGTGGCAGTAGTGCTGTACTTGAAAGTTGAAACTGTATCTAGATGTATACTAAAGCAAACGATCACCAGAATTTATTCTCTCTCCAGGTATGTCGTATTGCCCATGGCTCCATGTACATGACAGTTGGTTATGGTGGCCTGGGCGTCGAGAATGCAGACTTCATTCTCTTCGTGTCTACCACCCACGAGGAGAGGTGCGTTGTGGGATCTGCTGTTGCCTACGCAGCATACTGCCAGCTAGAGGGTGCCCTCGACAGGTATGCACAAACAAGTCATAAGCTCGCCTGCAGTGCAATGTCACATGGTTTTTGATGTTGCCAAATATAAAATGCAAGGCCTGCGTTTTTGGTCATCATTACATTAAGGAGATTTTTGTTAGACGAGTTTGTTTTATTCATTTATTCTTCGATTTGCCTATCATGTTTAGGATGTTGCTGCCAAAATCTGTTTTTGTAAAATCAATGTTTTTTCCAGCTATTCCAACCACTGCTGTTGTCGTTCCAAAAACATCTGAAACATCTAAATAAACTTATGAAAAAGACAGAAAGTTTTACAATGTGCTGTAATATTCAGCCTTAGATTGTATTTGTGAGAGCCAATTGCCCCCTTCACAGTGTTTGATTTAGCCCCCTCTCTCCAATATTGTTGATGTCAGTGCGTTGAATCCAATTCCACTTTATTGTCAACACGCCACCAAGACATTGTAACTGTTCTAGAACTTGGCTTTTGTATCTGATTGTGTTTGTTAGCTGCGTTTAAGTGTTTGAACACATGCTGCCATCTGTCTGTTCAGCTGTTAAATTTACCGTTGGTGATATATCGAAACAAGTAAAAATGTATTTCAGGCCTGTAGCGGGATACGTGAATCTGTGTCCGAATGACATATCAACTGAACCACATAATCTCCATCAGATGCACGCCACGCTCAAACACGAGATACTACATGCTCTGGTGAGTGAACTGGGTACTAGATGCCCAGGTTTGGGTGATGTGGTAATGAGGCAAGTCCTGCATATATTCTACACATGAGGTACGACCAGTTGAGTTGATGATGAAAAGTATGCCCTGGTGAATACACTGGATACTACATGCCTTGGTGAGTGAGTGATGTAATACTTGTCCGGGTGAATAGACATGAATCAGTATGGACAAAGCTTTTCATTTGTTGTTACAAGCAGTTACATATCTTACGTAACATGTGTTGTTACAAGCAGTTACATATCTTACGTAACATGTGTTGTTACAAGCAGTTACATATCTTACGTAACAGGTGTTGTGTTCTTATTGTAGGGATTCTCCTCTGGTCTCTATGCTTTCTTTCGAGATCCCCAGGGGGAGCCACTGACAAAGAGGTCACCTTCAACCGGAAAGCCAGATTTCAATTACGAGTATGGTGTAACAGTTTCTTTCTTGAGTTTACTGTCTTATGTTGCACTCGTTCTATTGCACTTATTTTGTTTTCTGTTATTTTATAGTGTTTGTGTGTGTTTGTGTGTGTTTGTGCAGCTTTTATTATGTCTTGTATCCACAATACAAGACATGTTTTGCTACACATGAACAAAAATACTTCACAGTTGAAATTTTTAATAGTATATACTTTTGGAAGAAACTATTTCACAAAAATGTCACTCTATGAAGTTGAAAGTTGGTCACAATGAAGTGTAATTTATGTTCATATCATAATCTAAGCCATATAAAATGAGGCAGGATAGAGCAAAGTTTACTTATCATATCTGTACAAAAAGGTGGATTGATGGTTTTATATTTATATATAGTACTACTATTTCTATCATATTAAATCATCAGACTTTGGGCCTTTGAACCAGTTTCTCTCATGTCAACACGTTTAACCCCTGGCTCCACCCACCAGGACGGAGTTGTATCAGTGGAGTGAAAAAGTCGTGAGGGAGGTCACGAGACCCAGCTGGAGGGTGAGAGGAGCTAACATCACTCGAACATTCAGCCTCCTCGTCACCCCCAGGGTGGTGGTGAGTACCCCACGTTTACTGAATTTGTCTTACGGTCAAGAGACACCATGTCGCATGACGGTGCAGCTAAATTATGTATGTGTTTAGATGAATGATGAATGTGACCTTTGATGGGGCGTGCACCTGCTATCGATCACTGATTGGCCACTGTTTCAAAAACATCGCTGACTGTTGGCCAAATTGGCCCCAATTCCACCAACACAATCATAGCCAGAAATTGGCCTCACCATGTCGGCCGACCAGTTGGGCAATTAATCGCTCGTGTAAACTGACCATTAGCAAGACTAGTCACATTCTCCAGTCCACTTGTGTCCCCTGTACGATTGTTTAGAATTTTTGAGGTGTTTGATATGTCATTGAAGCATTATTCCCCATTTACATGGTGCTAATGGATCATGATGACAATATCAGAATCGTGCTTACATGGCGCTGCATTGTGAAAACATGCTACATGTTTCTTCAATTCAGTTCTTTTATTCAGACACAAATACACACATAATTCAGGATCATGATTGCGATCCAAACCTTCACTTGATTGTGATTGTGATCCACCTCCACAACAGGATTAAATTTATCATGATCACTTTAATCCTGAAATGTTTACATGGCCGAATTATCGGGATTATGATCACAATTTGACTCGATTGTGATCTGTTAGCACTGTGTATATGGGGTACTAGTCAGAAACTTTTAAAATAAACATGACTACATGGGTAGGTGAGATTTTTTGTGGCCCTTGTAGTCATTACTAACTATCTTGAAAAAGAATTTTGCATTAAAAATTTGAGCTGTGATTTACAAGATGCAGCTCCCTGCTGTTTACGTGCTGGTTACAATCCTGGTAGTCACCAGAAGTGTTTACCCTATATGTCTAGTAAATGCCTTCTGTCAACATACCAATCTTGAATAAAGAGCAAGGAACATATAGTCTTAACTACAGTAGGTTATAAAAAATAAGTGACCTTTTTGTACTAAAACATCTGTCCAGAGGGAACAGTCAGAAACCACCAGACACACACGGAAGCATATATCGGTGGGGAATGGCATATAGTAAGAATTTACTGGGTTACAAACAACTTTGTTGCAGGAAGAGGTTCGAAAACATTTTGCATGTCCAACACTAGAGGGCGCTGAACTGGAAAACCAGGGAACCCTAGGGACTGCCCTGACACACTGGGAGAAGAGGGTGTTTGAGGTAAGATGTTTTCCCTTCCAAATATTTGCAGTTCTTTTTTGTTATTCAACATTATTACACTTATTTTGTCATGAATCTATTGTATCTTGTTATTTACTTGTCAACTTTCTTTTTGAAATGTAATGTGTAGTTTCTGCATTACTAAAGAAACTAGTGTTAAAAAAAATATAAATATAATTGTTGCTGGGATAGGATTCATATGTTAAAACTATTTTCACGTGTTAATTATTTTTACAGAAATGGGTATGTGACTGTGTATAAGTGTGTTGGGTGTTACTTAATAATTGTATTATTTGTAATATTACTTAATAATTATATTATGTTTTATATGAGGATGACCCATGGTGAAACATTCCAAATTAAAGAGAAATGTTTTAAAGAAATGTTGTGCTGCATCAAACTGATATTTCCCTAATCATTACAGTATTGACACCCTAATGGGCTGCTCCTTGTTCCTGGGTGATAATGTTATGTAACAATTTTATAGATAATTTCTGAATAAATGAAAAATCTTGTCTGTTGAACATAAATTACTGAGATTTTAATATCTGAGATGGAGATTTATTGTGAGAATAACAGAAACTTTGTAAGAATGATGAAGAGTTGACATGCATATGGCTGAGTTGATGATCTATTTGTCCGCATCGTTTTATTATAGGTGCAGGTGTATCACAATAAATAAGAATTAAACATCAGAGAAATGTGAGTTTATTTTAGTTGTTGAATACACAGTGTCCATAATTTGTTGTCTGCAGAATGAAGCCATGACAGGGTCTTTCACACAACATCCAGTGATATCACGCGTAACCCTCGCCCTGATGGAAGACACAGGGTAAGGCTGTCATAAATATGTCTAACTGTGCAAAATTGCATTGAGATAAACTGTGTTTTGTTAGAATGTACTTCGTAATGCTGCATTTGGATAAAGTTAGCCAGAATGTTCTATTAAATTGAATAAAACATAATGATTCACAACAAAGTCTGCCTTGGTTTAACCCTGTAAAGATTTAGCAAAGTTATTTCATACAATACTACCTTTCAGGAAAAAGCCATATAGCTTGTTTCGTATAACTGCAAGTCACTATTATTATTATTATCAGAAGACAGGTGTTTTAGAAAAAGTAAAAACCATAGTGTTATGAATGGATGATACTTAAATGTTTGACGCTACACAACATTTTTTCATGGGGATGAGGTTAGCAGGTGTTTTTATGGGATGAGGTTAGCATTTGTTTTCATGGGGATGAGGCTAGCATTTGTTTTCATGGGATGAGGTTAGCATTTGTTTTCATGGCGATGAGGCTAGCATCTGTTTTCATGGGATGAGGTTAGCATTTGTTTTCATGGGGATGAGGCTAGCATCTGTTTTCATGGGGATTAAGTTAGCATTTGTTTTCATGGAGATGAGGTTAGCATTTGCTTTCATGGGGATGAGGCTAGCATCTGTTTTCATGGGATTTGGTTAGCATTTGTTTTCATGGGGATGAGGCTAGCATTTGTTTTCATGGGGATGAGCTTAGTATTTATTTTCATGGGGATGAGGCTAGCATTTGTTTTCATGGGGATGAGGTTAGTATTTATTTTCATGGGGATGAGGTTAGTATTTATTTTCATGGGGATGAGGCTAGCATCTGTTTTCATGGAGATGAGGTTAGCATTTGTTTTGAGCACAGGCAATTTTACGTTACAACTGAAGTGCCACCTGGTGAATACAAAGTTGCACACAGGTTGAGGTAATTAAAGCTTTCGGGGGTCTGAAGTTAAATGACATTGGTTTTGTGTAGTGGCGTACATTGGTGATTTGAGATTGTCCCCAGACATCAGATCTCACATCCATTTGTTACAAAGTTATACTAATATGTGCAACATCCTCCATCCAGGTGGTACCAGGCAAACTACGATTTTGCTGAAGAGCTGACCTGGGGCCGAGGATTGGGCTGCGACTTTGTGAAGTGGAGCTGCCTCGAGTGGATGCAGACACGGGCAGCAAGGTGGGAGAAGGGAGCAACTATGGGAGTCTGTGGGATCCTCAATAAGGGGTTGTTTCAATTCATCGCAATAATTTTCTTATTGTGATTTTGTATCATGTCTGATTTATACTGAGTTGTTCCGAGAGGCTGCTACCAGCATGAACACTTTTCTGTTTAACTGTATGTTTGTATATTATGATGTTGATTTTCGAATTGAAATCAATGTTAAATACGAGTCGGGCAATTTTACACTGTGCACAAATTTTATGATTACATTTGAATAGAAACTACAATTTGAATATTGTCTTCTCATCGATCTGCTCTAGCAGTTTCAACAAATCCTATTATTTTATTTTAAGAAATTTAGTATGGAATATGCTCTCCGTCATATGTCACCCAAATGAACCAGATTCTGCCTACATACACTGGAGATACTTTGATCACTTGAAATATAATCCAATTTAACGAGGTGTGTACTGCTACAGTGGCGCCCCCATCTACCCGTTCTGCGACCGAGTGAGGAGTTCTCCAATCAGGACAGAGTGTTCACCCAACCAAGACTCCGTAGCCGTCTGCAATCTTGTTGAGTATCGCACCAAGCTTCCATCTATGTACCAGGTACATCACTGTTTATTCTACAACAGCTATATATGCAGACACTTTTCTCTAAGTGTACTAGGAAAGCAAAATTGGTTTATCATATGATATATGCACAGTGTTTGTTTTACCTGTCTTGGAAAAATGTGTAACATAAAATTTAAATAAAGAATACCACAGTGCTATTTTCTGCATATCTGTATACTTTAGTAGTTCCCTGTCCACCAGCCACCTTGTATTTAGTACTGTGACACACGCTGCAACATTCACATCTGTATACTTCAGTAGTTCCCTGTCCCCCTGCCACCTTGTATTTAGCACTGTGACACACGCTGCAACATTCACATCTGTATACTTCAGTAGTTCCCTGTCCACCAGCAACCTTGTATTTAGCACTGTGACACACGCTGCAACATTCACATCTGTATACTTCAGTAGTTCCCTGTCCACCAGCCACCTTGTATTTAGCACTGTGACACACGCTGCAACATTCACATCTGTGTACTTCAGTAGTTCCCTGTCCACCAGCCACCTTGTATTTAACACTGTGACACACGCTGCAGCATTCACATCTGTGTACTTCAGTAGTTCCCTGTCCACCAGCCACCTTGTATTTAGCACTGTGACACACGCAGCAGCATTCACATCTGTGTACTTCAATAGTTCCCTGTCCACCAGCCACCTTGTATTTAGCACTGTGACACGCACTGCAGCATTCACATCTGTGTACTTCAGTTGTTCCCTGTCCACCAGCCACCTTGTATTTAGCACTGTGACACGCACTGCAACATTCACATCTGTATACTTCAGTAGTTCCCTGTCCCCCTGCCACAATGTATTTAGCACTGTGACACGCACTGCAACATTCACATCTGTATACTTCAGTTGTTCCCTGTCCCCCTGCCACCTTGTATTTAGCACTGTGACACGCACTGCAACATTCACATCTGTATACTTCAGTTGTTCCCTGTCCCCCGCCACCTTGTATTTAGCACTGTGACACGCACTGCAACACTCACATCTGTATACTTCAGTAGTTCCCTGTCCCCCTGCCACCTTGTATTTAGCACTGTGACACGCACTGCAACACTCACATCTGTATACTTCAGTAGTTCCCTGTCCCCCTGCCACCTTGTATTTAGCACTGTGACACGCACTGCAGCACTCACATCTGTATACTTCAGTAGTTCCGTGTCCCCCTGCCACCTTGTATTTAGCACTGTGACACGCACTGCAGCACTCACATCTGTATACTTCAGTAGTTCCGTGTCCCCCTGCCACCTTGTATTTAGCACTGTGACACGCACAGCAGCACTCACATCTGTATATTTCAGTAGTTCCCTGTCCCCCTGCCACCTTGTATTTAGCACTGTGACACGCACTGCAACACTCACATCTGTATACTTCAGTAGTTCCCTGTCCACCTGCCACCTTGTATTTAGCACTGTGACACGCACTGCAGCATTCACATCTGTATACTTCAGTAGTTCCCTGTCCACCTGCCACCTTGTATTTAGCACTGTGACACGCACTGCAGCATTCACATCTGTATACTTCAGTAGTTCCCTGTCCCCCTGCCACCTTGTATTTAGCACTGTGACATGCACTGGAACATTCACATCTGTATACTTCAGTAGTTCCCTGTCCCCCTGCCACCTTGTATTTAGCACTTCAGTAGTTCCCTGTCCACCTGCCACCTTGTATTTAGCACTGTGACACGCACTGCAACATTCACATCTGTATACTTCAGTAGTTCCCTGTCCACCTGCCACCTTGTATTTAGCACTGTGACACGCACTGCAGCATTCACATCTGTATACTTCAGTAGTTCCCTGTCCACCTGCCACCTTGTATTTAGCACTGTGACACGCACTGCAGCATTCACATCTGTATACTTCAGTAGTTCCCTGTCCACCTGCCACCTTGTATTTAGCACTGTGACACGCACTGCAGCATTCACATCTGTATACTTCAGTAGTTCCCTGTCCACCTGCCACCTTGTATTTAGCACTGTGACACGCACTGCAGCATTCACATCTGTATACTTCAGTAGTTCCCTGTCCACCTGCCACCTTGTATTTAGCACTGTGACACCCACTGCAGCATTCACATCTGTATACTTCAGTAGTTCCCTGTCCACCTGCCACCTTGTATTTAGCACTGTGACACGCACTGCAGCATTCACATCTGTATACTTCAGTAGTTCCCTGTCCCCCTGCCACCTTGTATTTAGCACTGTGACACGCACTGCAGCATTCACATCTGTATACTTCAGTAGTTCCCTGTCTCCCTGCCACCTTGTATTTAGCACTGTGACACGCACTGCAGCATTCACATCTGTATACTTCAGTAGTTCCCTGTCCCCCTGCCACCTTGTATTTAGCACTGTGACACGCACTGCAGCATTCACATCTGTATACTTCAGTAGTTCCCTGTCCCCCTGCCACCTTGTATTTAGCACTGTGACACGCACTGCAGCATTCACATCTGTATACTTCAGTAGTTCCCTGTCCCCCTGCCACCTTGTATTTAGCACTGTGACACGCACTGCAGCATTCACATCTGTATACTTCAGTAGTTCCCTGTCCCCCTGCCACCTTGTATTTAGCACTGTGACACGCACTGCAGCATTCACATCTGTATACTTCAGTAGTTCCCTGTCCCCCTGCCACCTTGTATTTAGCACTGTGACACGCACTGCAGCATTCACATCTGTATACTTCAGTAGTTCCCTGTCCCCCACCACCTTGTATTTAGCACTGTGACACACACTGCAACATTCACATCTGTATACTTCAGTAGTTCCCTGTCCACCTGCCACCTTGTATTTAGCACTGTGACACACACTGCAGCATTCACATCTGTATACTTCAGTAGTTCCCTGTCCCCCTGCCACCTTGTATTTAGCACTGTGGCACACACTGCAACACTCACATCTGTATACTTCAGTAGTTCCCTGTCCACCAGCCACCTTGTATTTAGCACTGTGACACCCACTGCAACACTCACATCTGTATACTTCAGTAGTTCCCTGTCCCCCTGCCACCTTGTATTTAGCACTGTGACACGCACTAGAACACTCACATCTGTATACTTCAGTAGTTCCCTGTCCCCCTGCCACCTTGTATTTAGCACTGTGACACGCACTGCAGCATTCACATCTGTATACATCAGTAGTTCCCTGTCCCCCCTGCCACCTTGTATTTAGCACTGTGACACGCACTGCAACATTCACATCTGTATACTTCAGTAGTTCCCTGTCCCCCTGCCACCTTGTATTTAGCACTGTGACACGCACTGCAACATTCACATCTGTATACTTCAGTAGTTCCCTGTCCCCCTGCCACCTTGTATTTAGCACTGTGACACGCACTGCAACATTCACATCTGTATACTTCAGTAGTTCCCTGTCCACCTGCCACCTTGTATTTAGCACTGTGACACACACTGCAGCATTCACATCTGTATACTTCAGTAGTTCCCTGTCCACCAGCCACCTTGTATTTAGCACTGTGACACGCACTGCAGCACTCACATCTGTATACTTCAGTAGTTCCGTTTCGCCCTGCCACCTTGTATTTAGCACTGTGACACGCACTGCAGCACTCACATCTGTATACTTCAGTAGTTCCGTGTCCCCCTGCCACCTTGTATTTAGCACTGTGACACGCACTGCAACACTCACATCTGTATACTTCAGTAGTTCCCTGTCCCCCTGCCACCTTGTATTTAGCACTGTGACACGCACTGCAACATTCACATCTGTATACTTCAGTAGTTCCCTGTCCACCTGCCACCTTGTATTTAGCACTGTGACATGCACTGCAACATTCACATCTGTATACTTCAGTAGTTCCCTGTCCCCCTGCCGCCTTGTATTTAGCACTGTGACACGCATTGGAACATTCACATCTGTATACTTCAGTAGTTCCCTGTCCCCCTGCCACCTTGTATTTAGCACTGTGACACGCACTGGAACATTCACATCTGTATACTTCAGTAGTTCCCTGTCCCCCTGCCACCTTGTATTTAGCACTGTGACACGCACTGCAGCATTCACATCTGTATACTTCAGTAGTTCCCTGTCCACCTGCCACCTTGTATTTAGCACTGTGACACGCACTGCAACATTCACATCTGTATACTTCAGTAGTTCCCTGTCCCCCTGCCACCTTGTAATTAGCACTGTGACACGCACTGGAACATTCACATCTGTATACTTCAGTAGTTCCCTGTCCCCCTGCCACCTTGTATTTAGCACTGTGACACACACTGCAGCATTCACATCTGTATACTTCAGTAGTTCCCTGTCCCCCTGCCACCTTGTATTTAGCACTGTGACACACACTGCAGCATTCACATCTGTATACTTCAGTAGTTCCCTGTCCCCCTGCCACCTTGTATTTAGCACTGTGACATGCACTGCAGCATTCACATCTGTATACTTCAGTAGTTCCCTGTCCACCTGCCACCTTGTTTTTAGCACTGTGACACACACTGCAGCATTCACATCTGTATACTTCAGTAGTTCCCTGTCCCCCTGCCACCTTGTATTTAGCACTGTGACACGCACTGCAGCATTCACATCTGTATACTTCAGTAGTTCCCTGTCCCCCTGCCACCTTGTATTTAGCACTGTGACACGCACTAGAACATTCACATCTGTATACTTCAGTAGTTCCCTGTCCCCCTGCCACCTTGTATTTAGCACTGTGATACAAACTGCAGCATTCACATCTGTATACTTCAGTAGTTCCCTGTCCCCCTGCCACCTTGTATTTAGCACTGTGATACAAACTGCAGCATTCACATCTGTATACTTCAGTAGTTCCCTGTCCCCCTGCCACCTTGTATTTAGCACTGTGACACACACTGCAGCATTCACATCTGTATACTTCAGTAGTTCCCTGTCCCCCTGCCACCTTGTATTTAGCACTGTGACACGCACTGCAGCACTCACATCTGTATACTTCAGTAGTTCCCTGTCCCCCTGCCACCTTGTATTTAGCACTGTGACACACACTGCAGCATTCACATCTGTATACTTCAGTAGTTCCCTGTCCCCCTGCCACCTTGTATTTAGCACTGTGACACGCACTGCAGCACTCACATCTGTATACTTCAGTAGTTCCCTGTCCCCCTGCCACCTTGTATTTAGCACTGTGACACACACTGCAGCATTCACATCTGTATACTTCAGTAGTTCCCTGTCCACCTGCCACCTTGTATTTAGCACTGTGACACACACTGCAGCATTCACATCTGTATACTTCAGTAGTTCCCTGTCCCCCTGCCACCTTGTATTTAGCACTGTGACACGCACTGCAGCATTCACATCTGTATACTTCAGTAGTTCCCTGTCCCCCTGCCACCTTGTATTTAGCACTGTGACACGCACTAGAACATTCACATCTGTATACTTCAGTAGTTCCCTGTCCCCCTGCCACCTTGTATTTAGCACTGTGATACAAACTGCAGCATTCACATCTGTATACTTCAGTAGTTCCCTGTCCCCCTGCCACCTTGTATTTAGCACTGTGATACAAACTGCAGCATTCACATCTGTATACTTCAGTAGTTCCCTGTCCCCCTGCCACCTTGTATTTAGCACTGTGACACACACTGCAGCATTCACATCTGTATACTTCAGTAGTTCCCTGTCCCCCTGCCACCTTGTATTTAGCACTGTGACACGCACTAGAACATTCACATCTGTATACTTCAGTAGTTCCCTGTCCCCCTGCCACCTTGTATTTAGCACTGTGATACAAACTGCAGCATTCACATCTGTATACTTCAGTAGTTCCCTGTCCCCCTGCCACCTTGTATTTAGCACTGTGACACACACTGCAACATTCACATCTGTATACTTCAATAGTTCCCTGAAGTAGAAGTTGTTCCGACATGTCCATTTTAAAGAGAGGCTCATGATGAAAGTTGCTCTTACAGAACTTCCGAGAGCTCCCGTCTGTTGATCCCATGGACGTTTCCCGGTACGGAGGACTGGTGCAACTCGCTGACTACTGTCCCTTTGTACAGGTATGTTGTCATTTGATTTCCTGAGCAGAAAATTTCCACCACAAAATTATTTTTGTATTAGAAATCGACATGTTAATGTGGATGGGGGTCTGACTGTGGCATGTGAGTCACACCATGTGAGTCACACCATGTGAGTCACACCATGTGAGTCACACCATGTGAGTCACACCATGTGAGTCACACCATGTGAGTCACACCATGCCACAATCAGATCAAGATTTGCCATCCAAGCCAAAGGCCCAGATGGCAAGTGGACAAGGAAGCCATTGGCTTATCGAGAGTCCAACAATGTTCATCTACGTGTAACCTGCCCTCCGGAGATATGTGTCAACCTTGTTTTTAAACATATTCACGCTGCTAGCAGTTACACAATCTGTAGACAATTTGTTCCATTCATTTATTGTCCTCTGTGACAACTTATTTACTGATGTCCAATCTACACTGATCCTTTACTAAGTTTACCTCTAGAGTTGTTAAACCGCATTCTTTCAGGTGTTCTTCATAACTAAGGTCTCTCAGTAAAGGAATAATTTTAGTTGTTCTCGTTCTAGCATATCTATATCTTTCTTTCGATATGGTCTCCACACTTGCATACAGTATTCTAAATGAGTCCTTTTCTTTTACAGTAGTACCTAGAACAGTATCTCCCATATTATAGTATATATCCAAGTTCCCGTGTCCTGTATGTAGGCATTTACATTTCCAAAAATTTAATAACATCTGACATTTTTCAGACCATTTAACTAATTTGTTTAGATCGTTTTGTAAATGTTGTTTATCACCATCAGTGTTAACCTTTCTAAACACTTTTGTGTCATCCGCAAATTTCACTACGTTGTTATATTGTCGCCCAAGTCATTGATATATATTAAGAATAATAAAGATCTTAATACTGATCCTTGTGGTACCCCACTCAAAACTGGTTTCCAGTTTGAAACCTCTCCATTTACTACAACACGCTGTCTTCTGTCAGTCAGCCATTGTTCTGTCCAGTCAATTATGCCATCCCCGATACCATGGGCTTTTAATTTATGTAGTAATCTTTGATGTGTCACTTTGTCAAAAGCTTTCTGAAAATCTAAGTAGATAATATCTACTGGCGATCCCTCGTCTATCTACTTGGTGACTTCGTCCAAAAAACATAACATATTTGATAAGCATGACCTCGCTTTAAGGAATCCATGTTGAGATGAACTTAATAATTTATGCCTAACAAGGTCCACCATATGGTCTTTAATTAACCTTTGTAATAATTTACAAATCACTGACATTAAACTTACTGATCTGTAATTCTCTGACTTATTTCTCGAACCCATTTTAAATAATGGTATGATGTTTGCTTTTTTCCATTCAAAAGGAACAACTTCCTCCTTTAATGACAAGTTGAACACTCTTGCAAGTGGTACACTGATTTGTTCTACTGTTCCATCAGTAGTTTTGAAGGAACTCCATCCGCTCCGTTAACAGTATGGCTATAACAACAGTTCACTGTATTTTGTTAACAGTATGGCTATAACAACAGTTCACTGTATTTTGTTAACAGTATGGCTATAACAACAGTTCACTGTATTTTGTTAACAGTATGGCTATAACAACAGTTCACTGTATTTTGTTAACAGTATGGCTATAACAACAACAGTTCACTGTATTTTGTTAACAGTATGGCTATAACAACAACAGTTCACTGTATTTTGTTAACAGTATGGGTATAACAACAGTTCACTGTATTTTGTTAACAGTATGGCTATAACAACAGTTCACTGTATTTTGTTAACAGTATGGCTATAACAACAACAGTTCACTGTATTTTGTTAACAGTATGGCTATAACAACAGTTCACTGTATTTTGTTAACAGTATGGCTATAACAACAACAGTTCACTGTATTTTGTTAACAGTATGGCTATAACAACAGTTCACTGTATTTTGTTAACAGTATGGGTATAACAACAGTTCACTGTATTTTGTTAACAGTATGGCTATAACAACAACAGTTCACTGTATTTTGTTAACAGTATGGCTATAACAACAACAGTTCACTGTATTTTGTTAACAGTATGGCTATAACAACAGTTCACTGTATTTTGTTAACAGTATGGGTATAACAACAGTTCACTGTATTTTGTTAACAGTATGGCTATAACAACAGTTCACTGTATTTTGTTAACAGTATGGCTATAACAACAACAGTTCACTGTATTCTGTTAACAGTATGGCTATAACAACAGTTCACTGTATTTTGTTAACAGTATGGCTATAACAACAGTTCACTGTATTTTGTTAACAGTATGGCTATAACAACAACAGTTCACTGTATTTTGTTAACAGTATGGCTATAACAACAGTTCACTGTATTTTGTTAACAGTATGGCTATAACAACAGTTCACTGTATTTTGTTAACAGTATGGCTATAACAACAACAGTTCACTGTATTTTGTTAACAGTATGGCTATAACAACAGTTCACTGTATTTTGTTAACAGTATGGCTATAACAACAGTTCAGTGTATTTTGTTAACAGTATGGTTATAACAACAGTTCACTGTACTTTGTTAACAGTATGGCTATAACAACAGTTCACTGTATTTTGTTAACAGTATGGTTATAACAACAGTTCACTGTACTTTGTTAACAATATGGCTGTAACAACAGTTCACTGTACTTTGTTAACAATATGGCTGTAACAACAGTCTATTGTACTTTGTTAACAGTATGGCTATAACCACAGTTCACTGTATTTTGTTAACAGTATGGTTATAACAACAGTTCACTGTACTTTGTTAACAATATGGCTGTAACAACAGTCCATTGTACTTTGTTAACAGTATGGGTATAACAGCAGATCACTGTACTTTGTTAATAGTATGGCTATAACAGCAGTTCACTGTATTTTGTTAACAGTGTGGCTATAACAACAGCTCACTGTATTTTGTTAATTAACAATATGGCTATAACAACAGCTCACTGTATTTTGTTGATTAACAATATGGCTATAACAACAGTTCACTGTATTTTGCTAACAGTATGGCTGTAACAACAATTCGCTGTATTTTGTTAACAGTATGGCTATAATAACAGTTCACTGTATTTTGTTGATTAACAATATGGCTATAACAACAGTTCACTGTATTTTGCTAACAGTATGGCTGTAACAACAGTTCGCTGTATTTTGTTAACAGTATGGCTATAATAACAGTTCACTGTATTTTGTTGATTAACAATATGGCTATAACAACAGTTCACTGTATTTTGCTAACAGTATGGCTGTAACAACAGTTCGCTGTATTTTGTTAACAGTATGGCTATAATAACAGCTCACTGTATTTTGTTGATTAACAATATGGCTATAACAACAGTTCGCTGTATTTTGTTAACAGTATGGCTATAACAACAGTTCACTGTATTTTGTTAACAGTATGGCTATAACAACAGTTCGCTGTATTTTGTTAACAGTATGGCTATAACAACAGTTCACTGTATTTTGTTAACAATATGGCTATAACAACAGTTCACTGTATTTTGTTAACAGTATGGCTATAACAACAGTTCCGTAAAAAAGTCCATGTCACTTGGTCGGAGTTGGTCATACTTTGTACTTCGACCACCATATACAGGTCAAAATTGTAGCTGATCGCAAGTCTACACAATCATCGTATGAACTGTGTATCTGCAAAACATGTTGCATGCTAAGACCACATAAATTCAGTTCAATATCCTGATTTAGCTTATTGTGAATCTGGTTCGTTGATGTCCTGATATGTAGTATGTGAATAGTTTATGTAACATCTGCAGTAAATTTTTTTTAATGTGCCTATGTTTGTTCAAATCATCAAAAGAATTGATATTAGTCGTTAGATTTGGTAAGGTTTAAAATAGTGCATATCCAAAATGGTAAACATTGTGCGGGTTAGTGACGATGCCAGGTGTGACTTCCATCCTCTCGCCATGACACCAAGGGTGAAATTTGTGATTTTCCAGAATTTTCATATTTGCTTCACTTAATGTTTGACCAAATATTAAGTAATTTAATACTTTGTCTGATGATTTCACACAAAAATCCATACAAAAGTTTCACAAACGAGCTAGCATGTCGTAGTGGATAGATAATAGGTAAGTTTTTGCAAAATGAATTTCAAATGAGACGAGCAAAAAAACGAATTGAGGAGGGACCTTTAATTGAGGAGGCACCTTTAATTGAGGAGGGACCTTTCATTGAGGAGGCACCTTTAATTGAGGAGGGACCTTTAATTGAGGAGGGACCTTTAATTGAGGAGGCACCTTTAATTGAGGAGGCACCTTTAATTGAGGAGGGACTTTTAATTGAGGAGGGACCTTTCATTGAGGAGGCACCTTTAATTGAGGAGGGACCTTTAATTGAGGAGGGACCTTTAATTGAGGAGGCACCTTTAATTGAGGAGGCACCTTTCATTGAGGAGGCACCTTTCATTGAGGAGGCACCTTTAAGTGTAGTTTTGTGGCAAGACGCGTCATACACTAACGCTATTGACTATATATCACTTAACTCTGTGCCACAGACAACATGATTTATCTCGAAACACACAAATTGGGTATAATGTGTTGTGCAGATAAGCGCTTCATATATATGAGTAGTTACTGTTTTAATTACTGTTCTTTGTGTGTCAGGCCTTCAACTGGCAAAAGGAGGACAGTGGAGAGAGAGGAACAAAGTGTTCTGTCCATCAGAACAATGCAGGTTTGTTGATTCCTAGTTTCTTAGTTGTTTCCAGCACTCTGTAACATTCTATTAACTCACCAGGCTGTACGTGTTGTGTTCTCTAGAATCTGATGGTCTTATGAAGTCTCATCCAACCAGTCAGTCATTTCAGGACATTAACACCAAGCCATCCTTTATATGTTGGAACGGACAGTGGTCACTGCGGGTGGTCACTGCCAGGGTCCTGAGGGTGGTCACTGCCAGGGTGCTGAGGGTAGTCACTGCCAGGTTGATCACTGAGGGTGGTCACTGCCAGGGTGCTGAGGGTAGTCACTGCCATGGTGCTGTGGTTGATCACTGCCACAGTGTTGAGGGTGATCACTGCCACTGTGGTCACTGCCAGGGTGGTCACTGCCAGGGTGCTGAGGGTGGTCACTGCAATGGTGGTCACTGAGGGTAGTCACTGCCAGGGTGGTCACTGCCAGGGTGCTGAGGGTGGTCACTGCCACTGTGGTCACTGAGGGTAGTCACTGCCAGGGTGCTGAGAGTGGTCACTGAGGGTGGTCACTGCCAGCGTGCTGAGAGTGGTTACTGAGGGTGGTCACTGCCAGGGTGCTGAGAGTGGTCACTGCCAGGGTGCTGAGAGTGGTCACTGAGGGTGGTCACTGCCAGGGTGCTGAGGGTGGTTACTGCCAGGGTGCATGTCGGCGTCAGTGATTCTTTTACATCCCCAATTAACAAGATAGGGCAGACATTAAAGTGACCATCCAAGCCACAAGTGATACACAATTCCCAATGTTAAAAGCCAACCATGCCCATGCCTGGTCCCAGGCCTTGAACCCAGAACTCTGGCATGTACGTTGCCATGTTGACATTTATTTATATAATGATCTGAACAATTTAGATCTGTACTTTTAAAAAGCATATGATATGTGTTTGTGTGAATGCATGTGTATAGCCATTTGAAGATTTAGTTTTGAGAATTTTTGATTTATGTTGGACCTTTTACAAAGAATCTTTAAAACATCTTTGTTTACAGACATACACAACTGATGCATAAGTAAGGTAGTGTGAAAACACTGGTTTTATGATTTAATAGAACATTAGTAACAAAAGGATCACTGTGTGTTTTCAGACCCAGAGAAAAATTTTGTCCTGGAGCACTATGGGGAGGAGTCGATGTGTTTCCTGCACCATTCGTCCTGGTCCTTGCACCAATGTGACACAAGTCAGGACGTTGCACACTGGGGCAGTGGCTGCTATATGGTAAGTGTTCAACACTATGGCAGTACCTGCTATATGGTAAGTGTTCAACACTGGGGCAGTGGCTACTATATGCTAACTGTTCAACACTGGGGCAGTGGCTGCTATGTGGTAAGTGTTCAACTCTGGGGCAGTGGCTGCTATGTGGTAAGTGTTCAACTCTGGGGCAGTGGCTGCTATATGCTAACTGTTCAACACTGGGGCAGTGGCTGCTATGTGGTAAGTGTTCAACTCTGGGGCAGTGGCTGCTATATGGTAAGTGTTCAACTCTGGGACAGTGGCTGCTATGTGGTAAGTGTTCAACACTGGGGCAGTGGCTGCTATGTGGTAAGTGTTCCACTCTGGGGCAATGGCTGCTATGTGGTAAGTGTTCCACTCTGGGGCAATGGCTGCTATGTGGTAAGTGTTCAACTGTGGGGCAGTGGCTGCTATATGCTAACTGTTCCACTCTGGGGCAATGGCTGCTATATGGTAAGTGTTCAACACTGGGGCAGTGGCTGTTGTGTGGTAAGTGTTCCACTGTGGGGCAGTGGCTGCTATATGGTAAGTGTTCAACACTGGGGCAGTGGCTACTATATGGTAATTGTTCAACTGTGGGGCACTGGCTGCTATATGGTAAGTGTTCAACACTGGGGCAGTGGCTACTATATGGTAATTGTTCAACTGTGGGGCACTGGCTGCTATATGGTAAGTGTTCAACACTGGGGCAGTAGCTGCTATGTGGTAAGTGTTCAACTGTGGGGCGGTGGCTGCTATATGGTAAGTGTTCAACTCTGAGGCAGTGGCTGTTGTGTGGTAAGTGTTCAACTGTGGGGCAGTGGCTGCTATATGGTAAGTGTTCAACTCTGAGGCAGTGGCTGTTGTGTGGTAAGTGTTCAACTGTGGGGCAGTGGCTGCTATATGGTAAGTGTTCAACACTGGGGCAGTGGCTACTATATGGTAATTGTTCAACTGTGGGGCAGTGGCTGCTATATGGTAATTGTTCAACTGTGGGGCAGTGGCTGCTATATGGTAAGTGTTCAACACTGGGGCAGTGGCTGCTATATGGTAAGTGTTCAACACTGGGGCAGTGGCTACTATAATTATGGTAATTGTTCAACTGTGGGGCAGTGGCTGCTATATGGTAAGTGTTCAACACTGGGGCAGTGGCTACTATATGGTAATTGTTCAACTGTGGGGCAGTGGCTGCTATATGGTAAGTGTTCAACACTGGGCAATGGCTGCTATGTGGTAAGTGTTCAACTGTGGGGCAGTGGCTGCTATGTGGTAAGTGTTACACTGGGGCTTATTTACACTGCCACTGGCCAACTAACCAACCCTGCTAGCTGTTAAAGCCTGCTATTGTTTTAATATTAATTTTGTGTGAACTGTGGGGCGCGATGGCATACCGGTTAGAAGGCTGGACTCTCAATCGATCGAACTTTTGGCAAGTTTGATCACCCCACATTGCCACAGTTCAATCAGCTGTGTAAACGAGTACCTGGCAATACAGACAGTGGTGGAAATGTGAACGAATAGTCTTCGCGCAGTAATTTCAGCATGGCTTCCCAGAGAGGTTGAGATGGCCTTGGAATGAACAGTTCTGCCAGGGGGTGAAGTGTAAATGCTTTGAGCGGTCTGGTGGACTGGATACCGTGCTATATAAGAACGTACCTTTTAACTGATAACCCTGTATAGTGGCCAACCCTGTTTAAAGCAAATTTTACAGTGGGAATAGTGAATCATTCCATTCCACCAAATATATTTGTGTTGTACAGTAGTGAGTACACAGGTAGAGAGGTGATGACCAGTGACTTTGTGTTGTACAGCTCAGATGTAGAAAGATGATGACCGAGTACTTTGTGTTGTATAATATGGATGTAGAGATGTGTTGACTGAGTACTTTGTGTTGTATAATACAGATGTAGAGATGTGTTGACTGAGTACTTTGTGTTGTATAATACAGATGTAGAGATGTGTTGACTGAGTACTTTGTGTTGTACAATACTGATGTAGAGATGTGTTGACTGGGTACCTTGTGTTGTACAGAACAGACAGACATGTTGACCAGGTACTTTGTGTTTTATAGAACAGGTGCAGAGCTATGTTGACCAAGTGCTTTGTGTTTTGCAGTACCGATGTAGTGAGGTGGATGGTGTAGTGGTCATTGTGTCAGGCAAGGAATACCCATGCCATCACCGTGGTCACATTCTGGACATTAGCAGTGTCCAGAACGATTGGCTGCACAGAGGAAGCATCTTGTGTCCCTCATGCCATGAGACTTGTGAGGTAAGTGACGTTTACCTACAAATACAATTGTCATCCTACAACATCAGTAATTGTGCATTAAGCATCGTCATTGGGTGGGGCATGAACGCTTTATTGTGTTCTGTCATATAGAAAGAAAATGTCTGATGGAACGGCACGATAGGGTGAGGTTGTTCAAGTGACAAAGGGTGAGGTTGTTCATGTGACAAAGGGTGAGGTTGTTCATGTGACAGAAGGTGAGGTTGTTGATGTGACAGAGGGTGGGGTTGTTGATGTGACAGAGGGTGAGGTTGTTCATGTGACAGAGGGTGAGATTGTTCAAGTGACAGAGGGTGAAGTTGTTCATACGTCAGAGGGTGAGGTTGTTCAAGCGTCAGAGAGTGACGTTGTTCAAGTGGCAGAGGGTGAGGTTGTTCATCTGACTGAGGGTGAGGTTGTTTTTGGTGACACAGAGGATGAGGTTGTTCATGTGACAGAGGGTGAGGTTGTTCAAGTGACAGAGGGTGAGGTTGTTCATGTGACCGAGGGTGAGGTTCTTCAAGTGACAGAGGGTGAGGTTGTTCATGTGACCGAGGGTGAGATCGTTAATGTGACAGAGGGTGAGGTTGTTCATGTGACAGAGGGTGGGGTTGTTCATGTAACAGAGAGTGAGGTTGTTCAAGTGACAGAGAGTGAGGTTGTTCATCTGACAGAGGGTGAGGTTGTTTTTGGTGACACAGAGAATGTGAGGTTGTTCATGTGACAGGGTGAGACTGTTCATGTGACAGAGGATGAGGGTGTCTTTGGTTACACAGAGGGTGAGGTTGTTTATGTGGCTGTTCATATGCGAGGAGAGTGATGTTGTTCATGTGACACAGTGAGGGCGATGTTGTTCAAGTGACAGAGGGTGAGGTTGTTCATGTGACAGAGGGTGAGGTTGTTCATGTGACAGAGGGTGAGGTTGTTCATGTGACAGAGGGTGAGGTTGTTCAAGTGACAGAGGGTGAGGTTGTTCATGTGACAGAGGGTGGGGTTGTTCATGTGACAGAGGGTGGGGTTGTTCATGTGACAGAGGGTGAGGTTGTTCATGTGACAGAGAGTGAGGTTGTTCAAGTGACAGAGGGTGAGGGTGTTCATCTGACAGAGGGTGAGGTTGTTTTTGGTGACACAAAAGGGTGAGGTTATTCATGTGACAGGGTGAGGTTCAAATGACAGAGGGTGAGACTGTTCATGTGACAGAGGGTGAGGGTGTTTTTGGTTACACAGAGGGTGAGGTTGTTTATGTGGCTGTTCATATGCCAGGAGGGTGATGTTGTTGATGTGACACAGAGAAGGTGAGATTGTTCAAGTGACCCTCTGTCACTTGAACAAGGGACATATATTTCCTTGGAACTCAAATCATGTAATCATGTAATCATTTAAAATACATACCTAGCCATACATTTTCTTGTTTGTGTCCAACATTATTACTTATAATCCACATAGAATACATGGCATAGACATGGGAGAGACAAGGAATGGTAGTGTCCCAGTCATAGTTCAGTTTGTAGATTTACCTTTACGTGTGAGACGTGTGATCTGAAACATTATGTCACACATAATTTCTACATCACGTTCGCTTCTTGTATAATTGTGTGTGCTAATTATGTGTCTGGGTTTTGTTGAAATTTGTTTGTATAATATAGGGTTATGAATGTGGCTTGTAATCTCTTACATGACCATTTATGTAATAAACTGTTGAATATCATTACTATATGTTTGTATATAGTGTTATGACAGTGGCTTGTAATCTCTTACATGATTATTTATATAATGTTCTCGCCACTTCCAGAATAATGGACTAATTTATTCCCCATATAAACTCAAGGTTTAGTGCTGACTCAGTGTTACTGCTCACAACAATTGTTGTGTAATTCAATTATTGTTCTTTCGAATCTGGTGACATTATCAAGTTGTTCTTAAAAAATTATTGCTTTACCAATCTGAATAGTGCTATCCTGTATTAAGAATATTTTTATACCTAAAAGTGTAGTTAGCAAAAGTAACTTACATAAGTTGTGGTCTTAGAATGTTTTTTTCTCATTTGATACATTATGGTATTATAAAACTTAACATTTTCAGATTTCGCCATTGAGCAGTGGGATTCTTCTTCTTTGTTGATATTACTCAGAATTAATTAAATTAATAAGTCAACAAGAGTTAATCTCTTATAATTCTTTAAATTTAGTTTTGACACCTGTCGCTGTTGTCAGCAAAAATTTCAGTTCAAACAAGTTTCACATCAAGAGTCTAAAAATGATTTCTGCAAAGAAACAAATAAACAGCAGTACTCAACGACATAGACAAACTGACGTATGGAATGACTGACATAGACAAACTGACGTATGGAATGACTGACATAGACAAACTGACGTATGGAATGACTGACATAGACAAACTGACGTATGGAATGACTGACATAGACAAACTGACGTATGGAATGACTGACATAGACAAACTGACGTATGGAATGACTGACATAGACAAACTGACGTATGGAATGACTGACATAGACAAACTGACGTATGGAATGACTGACATAGACAAACTGACGTATGGAATGACTGACATAGACAAACTGACGTATGGAATGACTGACATAGACAAACTAATGTATGGAATGACTGACTCTGAATAATACTAGCAATAATAAAACAAAAATGTGTAACTACAAAATGTACAGTTAATAAAGACTAACAGTAGCCTTGCAAATGCTTATTATTTGTCAGTGTTACATTGCAGGTGCATTAGACAGAGGTGTAATCATGGGGAGCCACGGCCCCCAACCCAAATGAAAAAAATATATGTATTCTACATTGATCTGTCTCCATCCCCCTGCCATACATACCTCGCTCAAAATGGCCCCCACCAATAACAAATCCTGTCTGCACCCCTGCACGTAAATGTAACAGTCAAAAGGTGACTTATCACTGGAACTCGCTTGGTTGCAGTACCACAAATTTTTCTTTTGAAACATCACTTGACTATGGTAAAATTGCATTGTTTCTTTCCAGGAGTGGGGTGTCAGTTGCCCCCCAGAGAGCAGCCCACCCCCTCCCCAACAGGTTCCCCTGATGATCCCATGCAGTGGGGTACAGCCGCTTGGTCTACGCCTTGCCCTACTGGTCACGCTCCATCTGCTATGTACCACACTACTGCTACAGACCAGGGTCTGCTGCTGACGAAGATTATAAAATATTTAAACTTCCTGTTTCTCCGTGTGACTGCTGTGGTCGTGGTGTGACTTGGTCACAGGTCACCAAGTACACACTCTGTACTAGTGCGATGTAGCTCAGTCACAAGGCACCAAGCACACACTCTGTACCAGTGTGGTGTGGCTCAGTCACAAGGCACCAAGCACACACTGTACTAGTACGATGTGGCTCAGTCACAAGGCACCAAGCACACACTCTGTACTAGTGCGGTGTGGCTCAGTCACAGGGCACCAAGTACACACTCTGTACTAGTGCGGTGTAGCTTAGTCACAGGGCACCAAGCACACACTCTATACTAGTGCAGTGTGGCTCAGTCACAGGGCACCAAGCACAGACTCTGTACTAGTGCGGTGTGGCTTGGTCACAGGACACCAAGTACACACTCTGTACTAGTGCGGTGTGGCTTGGTCACAGGGCACCAAGCACACACTCTGTACTAGTGCAGTGTGGCTCAGTCACAGGGCACCAAGCACACACTATACAGGTGCAGTGTGGCTGGGTCACAGGGCACCAAGCACAGACTCTGTACTAGTGCGGTGTGGCTCAGTCACATGGCACCAAGCACACACTCTGTACTAGTGTGGTGTGGCTCAGTCACAGGGCACCAAGCACACACTATACAGGTGCGGTGTGGCTGGGTCACAGGGCACCAAGCACACTCTGTACTAGTGCGGTGTGGCTCAGTCACATGGCACCAAGTACACACTCTGTAATAGTGCAGTGTGTAGTACAAAGCCATAAAAGTGTAGCCCGAGGCTGGTTTCCGTAAGGCATAATTGGCATTGCGTATGAGAGTGCAGTGACATCACGACTGACAAGTGGTTATATATATCAGCTCAGTCAGATATGGTGTGTTGTTTTTGGTAATTTATGCGGAGTCAGTTGTCAGGGCATTCAGGCACAATGACAGTCAGGTGCACCATGGGATACCTTCAGGGCTGGGTCCATTTAAAAACTATTAAACTTCTAAGATTTCATCTGATTGTAAAACAACACGTTTCTTAGTTTTCGCGAGTAAAGTGAAAAAATTACTGTAATTAATTGTAATTGCACAAAACAGATCAATTACAAACGTGACATAATTTCAACAACAAATACAGCAATTTCCCTGTAATCAATTACATAATTGGACCCTGCTCTGGTTACATATGGTCCAATGTGTAACATGTTGATACATCCAATCTCACCCTTATGAAAATATACCATGGTAAATGCCATGGTAAATACCATGGTAAATGCCATGGTATACCATGGTGTTTTGAACAGGTAAACCATGGTAAAATACCATGATATTCCATGGAAACCATGGTGCTTTGAAACAGGTAAACCATGGTTTACCATGTAATACCATGGTATACCATGGTATGTTTTCATAAGAGCTGGTGTAACATGTTGATGATACATGTGGTCCTATGTGTAACATGTTGATGATACATGTGGTCCTATGTGTAACATGTTGATGATACATGTGGTCCTATGGGTAACATGTTGATATTACGTCTGGTCCAAAGCGTAACTTGTAATATATTGATGATGCATAGCAAAGACATTAGAAGTGAATATTTATGCTTATATTAAATTTTACTATTTTGTACACTGCATATGCTTAACTCTAAATGCGCTTCATAGATGGTGCATTACTAACATATAGTTGCTAAAAAAGAACTTGATCTCTTGAGGTTTTATTTTTTATATATACTACATGCTGCATGCGCAGCCCGATTATGCGAAAACACCACCCACGGCAGACCGCTCCTTCACGTGAAATAGGATATCTAAACGCTCCGAAAACAATGTGCTCAATATTACCCAAAATAATGTTTGTCTGCAAATAATGACACAGATTATTTCATTTTGGTTATACTGTGTATGTTAGCAATTAGAATGGCAAACTAAAATGTATTATTCATGCAAACAGAGATCAAAACTTAAGGCTGTGATCTACTTATGGTAGTAATATGGCAGTCTTTCCATGCGCTGCACAATTGGTCTGCAAATGCAGCGACTTGGAATATATATATATATATATAATAATATATATATTTTTTTTGGCATTTAGAATTACTTCAATTGAAATGTATGTCACTGTGTACCGAAGGAATATGTATCTGAGAGGAATATGCGGCCTGCTCTGGGAATTTGAAGAAAAAGACAAAACCTTGTTACATAACCGTATTTGTTGGTCACACATGCAGCATAGCTAAACATGCTATAGAGAGTGGCTGTAGCATACAGTTGTCTTGAAACCTTCACCATTTCATTAGGCCAAGTAAAAAAGAAATATGTTTCTCGTCCTTGTCTGCTTTCTTTTTGCCACCGCCTCCTTTTTTATTATTTACTATTGGAAAAAGAAAGGATTGTTTTAAAACGGTTTCGGTTCTGTGAAGAAATTATGGTTCAAAACATTCTGTAGTACTCTTTCAATTTTGTCTACAAATCAGCCACAGTGGCCATCTTTCAGAAATAGCAGAAACATCTGCCTCTTCCTTTAAAAAAAAAATCCAGATGAGAAACAAGTTTCTGTTTTACGTGGCCTGTTCATTTGCTGCTATGTGGCGTAGACTGATGTCACTGTTTAGTTACAGACATTCCAGATTATTAATAGAACTTGTTTCTTCATGGTCAAACGTCAATGCACAATATTGCGCTGTTGAATTGTTTCACTGTGGCAGTATTTTTTTGTAATAACTTATCTCTTATACAACAACATTTCCGACACTGCAATGAAACAAAGTTTATAATAAAGCTCTTGTATCTGTGATGAGTGTTAGAAGACAAACCACAAGTTACGTGCATGAGTTGTATGCAAAAATCAAATTGCTGCAATGTTATCATGAGAGAACTATCATAATATATTTATTTGTCCTATTAATGAATGAAATAATGTACTTACAATCATGTATATATATATATATTCTAGGAAATTATGGCTACATGACTTTGATGTTGGAATGATACATTGATGACACACTGTTTGTTTGTGATTTGAAGACTATTTATAGTCATTGTTTTGCACATTTGCTACTGCAAGAAAACAGGAAAGGGGACACTCAAAGCATTGATTGAAATGTAGCACTGATTGAAATTACAGGGGAATTGTTGGTCTATATAACACAATGTTATAGCGGGCGGGTGGGCGGGTGTATGGTCGTTTAGTTATATGATACTCATTTATTTCTACACAGGAATATTGTCAGGCCACTCTCCTAGCAAGACCACTACATGAGTTTAGTTGAACACTATGTCTGTGTCATAGTATTCGCTAGGAAATAATTATATTTATCTTTCCATTTGGATTTTATCAATATTTTATCTTTTTAAATTGCACTGTCCCATACACAGGGGATAGTCAATGTAATGATTATATAATTTTTGAGGTCCATATTTGTGTGGCCTGGTTTAGTGGACTGGTGTAGTGGCCTGGTGTAGTGGACTGGTGTAGTGGCCTGGTATAGTGGCCTGGTGTAGTGGACTGGTGTAGTGGCCTGGTGTAGTGGACTGGTGTAGTGGAGTGGCTGATGGAAGTTGAAGTGTTTCATGAAAGGTGTCTTATGTAATTTTTAATGTCCCCTTTGTAGATCCATCACAGTGTACACTACAAATGTCAGCTTACGTAATTATTACTTATCGAATTATTCATGTACAGAACATTAAAATTGTTGCAATCTGTGTGTGTCTCATGTTCTGCTTTATTTTGTAGGCCTCTTCTTTTCCAGAATGTTTGGTATTACATCATGTACTTTTCTGTTGTCATCAAAATAGTGGCACAGTAAGTGTTATCCAACCACAGTTGTGTGTAATGTTTGATGGCTTATAACATTAAATGCTGAAGGTTACACTTTAACAGTTCACAACATTTAATCCCCGGTAACAATCTTAAATCTAAAAATATTCATCTATGCTAGCAATAAAATTAGCCTGTTTGGTAATATTTAATTTATGCATGGTTATTTTTGAAACATTTTGCTATGTCTAGACACATAACCATAACCTTTCATAACAATGACATCTAGTATGTGCGACTACTCACTGCGTAGCAGACCCTGAAGTATGCCCTCGCATTAACATAGTGTCAGTCCCCTGATATAGTGGTACATGGTAGTTCACAGTAGAAGATCAACAAACTGCTGATGCGCAACAACCATAATTATATTTTTACAAGACAATATTTAGCAACAACAACATTGTTGTTGAACTGAACAAGCTTCAGATGGGAACTGGACAAAGAAGCCATTATCAAGATTCGAGTCGTACTCATATAATGGCTAGTTTTGGAGAATGCATTCAGAATGTATACAATAGAATATATATATATATATAATCTATTGTGTGTGTGTATATATATATATATATATATATATATATATATATATATATATATATATATATATATATATATGTATATATATAATATAATATATATTCTATTGTATATATAATATATATATTCTATTGTATATATTCTGAATGCATTCTCTGAATGCAAAGAATATATATATATATAATACATATATTATATTGTAGTGAAAAGCAAATATTGTCAATACATTCTCCAAAGACAGCTATGCCTGTACTATTTTTTTAGTTTCTCGTATAAAATTGTCCTTTGTAGGGAATCATTTCAAACTCAAATTATGGATACTTGGGCATGTATAGACATCGTTGGCAATGCACCTAGGGTGATACTTGGACATGTATAGGCATCGTTGGCATGACAACTAGGGAGATGCCAATTTCATGTATTGGTAAATTGGCTACAGTATCAGCAGCATTTGAATATTCATAAAAATATAAATATTCATACTATAAAACAATCCCTTTGTGAAGTTCTAAAGGAATGCAAAACAATGATGATTCTAAAGTGCTATAATAAAATATCCAGTACCTTTTAAGTTTAGTAATTGTTTAATTATGTATTGTTATAATGCAGACATTTAGTTTTTTTTGCCATAGAAACAGGGGGTCTGGCAGACAAATGTTCAATAAATTTTTTTACTCAGCAAGACCCACTACAATTTGGACAGAAAGAATTGCACCAACTATGCAATATAGAAAAAATAATTAGTGGTAATTGCGGTAACCCAATTTTTCCCCTCATTTTTGCAATCATTAAAATAAAATAGCATGTCCATCTTCAAGGGGGGTCGACCATTTTGTTTTAACTAACATTTTGAGAAATCATTCCAGAAATCCTCGGATGATTGTGTATGCTGGAACCCCCCTTTCAAACCCAGAGGACGGGCCTGAATAACTATAATTTCACTTACTGATCTGAAATTTTGCAAGCTTTAGTGTCACAACAGGTCTAATGTGTGTGCCAAATTTGGTCTAAATCGGAGGGGCTGAAGAAAATTTCTGGTTGATTTTTTATGAAATTTCATTATACAGGCTTAACTTCAGAAGGTAGGGGAAGGCAGTGTTAGTTGAGCCACTGGATTAGGTGAACGACCCATGTTTCCCAGGAAACTACAGCAGCAACAGTTACATGGTACCTCCCAGTGACTGAACATGTTATTACAACATGATTGATGTACAATAAGTGCCATTTGTCACAATGGGCAGAAAATGTGAGTTAAAAGTGTGTTTTTTTATGTTTTTCAAAACTTGTTGGTGGTGATTAATGTTTGCCTGTGTGTAAATTATCAACGCATGTGACCAGACTTTATTGTCTGTACACTTACATATGGTTTAACTATGCACAGGGATGAAGATTATTTACATCACTTTGCACATTAATGAGAAGATAATTAAAAATCTTACTTGTCGAAATGGGGCTAATTGAGCCACCCAAGGGAGGGTTAGTTGAACAGCGGTAAAAGAATGAAGACGGGTGTTCTTTACCCCAAAATGCATCAAGGAATTCATTTTTCCAAGCAAATTGGGACATCGGATAGCCACAAGGCAACATATTAGCATTAGTTACACTAGTTGCGGTCTATTTAATTAAGTGTGTCAACTTATTAATTAAGCATTTAGACTTATCAGCAATGTGTTGTACCCATTGGGTAGATGTATTGGCTGCATTGTTATGAAATGTTAGTACAAGCTTAGGTAAATTGTACAAATATTTAGCATTTACCCAACTTATGCTACACTGTGGCTCAACTTACAAGTGTTACTTGAGCCAGCTTACCAACCCTATTTGAATCAGCTACATATAATATATATATATATATATATATATATATATATATATATATATATATATATATATATATATATATATATATATATATATATATATATATATATATATATATGTCATACTAGATATATTATCTTGGTATAACATGATTCACTAATAATCATAGTTTATGTGAGTAAACACAATTTTGACTTACGAATATGATTGTGCCCTACGTATAAAAAGAATGAATGCGTGCGTGCGTGCGTGCGTGCGTGCGTGCGTGTGTGCGTGCGTGCGACTACATGATCATGCGACTTTCCTTTCACCAATCAGTGCAACTATTAAATATTAAGTGACGATTGTTTGGTACAAGGCCATACGCAAGGACACGTAGTTTATCGTTGGTGGTTATGTAAACTAGAATGGCGTCCGGTCCACTAAAACAATTCGTACAGTGCGCAACGCTGTCCCGACTTATGGTGATTCACGCGTGTTTCACTCGTGTGGCCTGCTCACTTTCCACGTGGCTCCTCCCTCTACTCATTACTACTGACGAACCGAGTGCACTGACTAGACAGCCTTATTCTACCCCACCCTCTGTAGTGTTTTGTACCACTCAAATAAACACCCCGTTAAAATGATACGTGACCGCCCAAGACTGGGATTTAGCCTACATTCGAACCGTGTAGTGAGCATAAATGTTGGCCCCAACAAACGTTGTCTGTTTGCTGATTAAAACTTGGGTCGTCTACATGACTTCTCCGCGACAGGAATGTTGTGCGGCCTGTGGATCTACACAATTCTAAAAGGCAAACCCGCTCCCGGAAACCCACAAAAACTGCGGCGTTAGTCGATAGTAGGTTTATCTGGAGAAAACATGCAGACGTTGATAAAATAATCTTGGCCGATTGCATCATCCACGCACGTGTCGCAGGGCCGCATCTAGGCTTGTTAGCGGGGGTCCAGTGTAAAAAAGCCAGACCATAATCTCTGTTTAGATGGAAACATTAGGGGAGACCGGGGCTAGCTGTATACAGGGGCAAGTTGTTACAGGGTCGTTTTACAAAAACATAGCACATGTTGGAAGCTAGTCTACCAGCAGACACACTGTCCAACATAGCACATGTTGGAAACTGGTCTACCAGCAGACACACTGTCCAACATAGCACATGTTGGAAGCTGGTCTACCAGCAGACACACTGTCCAACATAGCACATGTTGGAAGCTGGTCTACCAGCAGACACACTGTCCAACATAGCACATGTTGGAAGCTAGTCTACCAGCAGACACACTGTCCAACATAGCACATGTTGGAAGCTAGTCTACCAGCAGACACACTGTCCAACATAGCACATGTTGGAAGCTAGTCTACCAGCAGACACACTGTCCAACATAGCACATGTTGGAAGCTGGTCTACCAGCAGACACACTGTCCAACATAGCACATGTTGGAAGCTGGTCTACCAGCAGACACACTGTCCAACATAGCACATGTTGGAAGCTGGTCTACCAGCAGACACACTGTCCAACACAGCACATGTTGGAAGCTGGTCTACCAGCAGACACACTGTCCAACACAGCACATGTTGGAAGCTGGTCTACCAGCAGACACACTGTCCAACACAGCACATGTTGGAAGCTGGTCTACCAGCAGACACACTGTCCAACATAGCACATGTTGGAAGCTGGTCTACCAGCAGACACACTGTCCAACATAGCACATGTTGGAAGCTAGTCTACCAGCAGACACACTGTCCAACATAGCACATGTTGGAAGCTAGTCTACCAGCAGACACACTGTCCAACATAGCACATGTTGGAAGCTAGTCTACCAGCAGACACACTGTCCAACATAGCACATGTTGGAAGCTAGTCTACCAGCAGACACACTGTCCAACATAGCACATGTTGGAAGCTAGTCTACCAGCAGACACACTGTCCAACATAGCACATGTTGGAAGCTAGTCTACCAGCAGACACACTGTCCAACATAGCACATGTTGGAAGCTAGTCTACCAGCAGACACACTGTCCAACATAGCACATGTTGGAAGCTAGTCTACCAGCAGACACACTGTCCAACATAGCACATGTTGGAAGCTAGTCTACCAGCAGACACACTGTCCAACATAGCACATGTTGGAAGCTAGTCTACCAGCAGACACACTGTCCAACATAGCACATGTTGGAAGCTAGTCTACCAGCAGACACACTGTCCAACACAACACATGTTGGAAGCTAGTCTACCAGCAGACACACTGTCCAACATAGCACATGTTGGAAGCTAGTCTACCAGCAGACACACTGTCCAACACAGCACATGTTGGAAGCTAGTCTACCAGCAGACACACTGTCCAACACAGCACATGTTGGAAGCTAGTCTACCAGCAGACACACTGTCCAACACAGCACATGTTGGAAGCTAGTCTACCAGCAGACACACTGTCCAACACAGCACATGTTGGAAGCTAGTCTACCAGCAGACACACTGTCCAACACAGCACATGTTGGAAGCTAGTCTACCAGCAGACACACTGTCCAACACAGCACATGTTGGAAGCTAGTCTACCAGCAGACACACTGTCCAACACAGCACATGTTGGAAGCTAGTCTACCAGCAGACACACTGTCCAACACAGCACATGTTGGAAGCTAGTCTACCAGCAGACACACTGTCCAACACAGCACATGTTGGAAGCTAGTCTACCAGCAGACACACTGTCCAACACAGCACATGTTGGAAGCTAGTCTACCAGCAGACACACTGTCCAACACAGCACATGTTGGAAGCTAGTCTACCAGCAGACACACTGTCCAACACAGCACATGTTGGAAGCTAGTCTACCAGCAGACACACTGTCCAACACAGCACATGTTGGAAGCTAGTCTACCAGCAGACACACTGTCCAACATAGCACATGTTGGAAGCTAGTCTACCAGCAGACACACTGTCCAACATAGCACATGTTGGAAGCTAGTCTACCAGCAGACACACTTGTCCAACATCGGGAGCTAAGAAGATGAATTAACGAAGTTCGGACAAAAATTACTTTTTAACCGCCTAAAACTGTTTTATATGCCCACAAATAGTAATAGCACCCGACGCTGCCAATTTTTATGTTTCGTGAATGTAACTTGAAACATGTCTACTATATAGTATAAGGGGTTATGCCAATTAGAAGTTAAACTGAAATTCAGGATTTGCTATCGTTCACGTGCGTTCAACTGCAAAACAATGTGTTGCAACAACGCTCGGGCGGCTCGTACCGACGGCTCAGTCAGCGAGTTGTGTGCTGACAATGACTGAAAGAATAACAGTTATTTAACAACGACGTGTGAACGCTTTATTTCACTTGTGAAGCCTAGTGTGCTGGTTTATATATTTGTAAATGCTAGCAGCGTCAAACAAAATTAACAAATATCTCAGAAAGGCGGGTTACACATCAATGAAAAATCGTTGGACTTTCGATAAGTCAATGGTTTCCTTGTCCACTTGTCATTTGGGTGTTTTGCCTTGTACAGCAATCTTGTTATATCTTGTTAATTTTTTATGACACAGCCCTATTTGAGCAATTAATAAATGTTGCAAGATACATTGAATATGGATGTTCGTGCGTGTGTGCGTACGTGTGTGTATCATTCAATTAAGTAGAAGTCGCATATAATATAATATATATTGCCATTCACTATTTCATACTCAATTCAATAATTTATATTCCGAACACCTATACATTGTTATGCACGCTGTGTATAAGATATATAATTGTGTATAATCTAATTAATGTGATAACAGTAACATGTACGAGTGACACTTGCTTTGCGATCCACGCGTCGTTTGTTGCAACAACATGCTCTGTATGATGTAACAACTTGCCCCGCTTACAGTGCTAGTTGTTACAGTCAACCGCGCCTGGGAAACTTCACATATCTACCTAGCTACAATACGGAATATCAATGATATGGTACATTTTATTAACACAAATAATACATTTAATTAATACTTTGACAGAAATAATGCATCTAACACACTTTTCATAAAAAAATGACTTTAACTGAAAATTGTAACAACTAACCCCGGTCTCCCCTACTTTCAGATTTTCATTCTATGAGTGGTGATCAGAAAATGAGCCAAAATAAAAAAAATGCCCAGTCTGTTGCAACGATTTAATAATCTTATTTTCAAGATAGATAAAATTGCATAACATAATTATAATTGGATTGGCTAGTTGTGTGTCCATTATCTCAACAGCTGTCAAAGATCTCCCCTTACAAAATTTGTAGAAATGTCACAAAATATTTGGTAGTTAATACTAGCCAACTATTACTTGCGTCTTTACATTGGCATAGTTCCAATGTATATATTTTGTCCTTTACACTAATATTTGCCTGCGGTGTCAAGGGTGGTCTTTGGACCCTTAAGACCCCCCCCAGGATCCGCCGATGTGTCGTGATTTTTACTCCCTACCCTATATTGTACTTTTTCTCAATGATTTTATTTCGCAACCCCAAATCTTACCAGATAACCCGCCAAATTACCGCTTAACAAATAACCGGACCAAATTACCCGGATTCGCGCCACATAAAACATTATAAAAGTATCCATGCCTACGTGAGCCAATCACCCCGGGTGGCCTATGAAAGCGGGTAGTCGTTGGCCTTAATGGGACATTGATACTTGTTATTGTTTATTTTACCTAATAGTAACTCTGCGCCAGACAACGCCACATTCGCACCAATGTTTATACTATTGTAGAACGTGTAATTGATTTTCTCTAAATATTAACTATTATTAAGTATTTAATGGGTCAATTAACCTTTTCACTTGTAATAATTGATCAAATAAAGAATACAATGTCTAACTGTTTGTCATTAAGGTGACTCTATCTGAGTGAGGGTATGACGTGGTGACACGTACAGGCCTGTGTGACGCGTCTAGTGTCGTACCGCAGTCAGTAGTTTGTATTGCAAGCGCTTCACGCTCTCGCTTTCAGCTGCAGCCGCCAGCTGGCTCCTTCGTGGGGGTAAAACGGGACCCGAGTGCGCCAGCCTCCCTTGCAGGTACATAACCTTTCGATAGACAAGACTCTGGCATAACGTCCTCGTGGCACACCCTGGTAACTTGACACAATCATCCCTTCCCGTAAAAACACTACGACTAATGAAACCACAATAAAAGTGCGGCCTTATACACCAAAAGAAGAGATAAGTAGTCAGCTGAGCGAGTCAGCGACGTCTAGCCGGGGAGCAAACGTAAGCAAGTTAAACTCGTGGAGACCCACACTTGTGATCCGCTTACAGCACAGGACCCAATGAATACATCTGTCTGTCGTCGAAGTGTGACAAGAGACGTCGCTGCTGCGTCGGCTCAATGCGCTCCGATAAACAAGTAAATATTTTCCTGTCACCCGATATGACCCGACTCGCACTGCTGTTTGCTCGAGTGCTTGGAAAACAGATTACATAACGACACTGCAGGAGGTGTTACTCGTGGCGAACGTTCGCCAGATTCGCGTCGCAAAGTTCGCACTACAAGTTCTAGTTGACAAACAAGACTGATTACATCAGAGGCCATTACAGTAACGTGTGCACCCTATTTGAACATCCACCTCTTGAATTTGTGCATAGGTAAACAGTTACGTATCTAGGATATCGCGAAAGAGAAGGCCAAGGCCGGGTGGCCAAGCCTGTAGTTATCCCGCTACCATGTAGAGTCTACTTCCCACCAATCCCTCGTCCCACTGATTGCTCAGGCCAACATCCCACTTCCTGCCATCCTCCCTTCAATATTGGGACTGAGACCTCGACCATCCGGTTAATTCATAAACAGGTTTAGGTGTATAAAATCAATGTCAGAACTACGTAGGCTAGCCAAACACTTGCGCTTGTTGAAAACATCATTCAAGTACATTTCGTTGGTTTTAATTCAGCAGCATTTCTATTTAACTTTTGTTTTGGACCTGAAAATGCATTAAAAAATGTTTTTAAGTAAAAGCATATAATAAAGTAAGGTATATAACACACGATGAGATATTATTTTTTATATAGAGTTAATTGAAATCTAATAAAATATTGGGGCTAAAATATAACGGCACCTCAACCAGAATACACTGTGTGGATGTTTCCGGTTTCGACGTCTATGACATAAGCTTTTTCGGTAAGAATGATTTCGGATAATTTATCGCTCTTCACCTTGATGCACTCGCCAGACGGCTCGTGAATGATTCATGGCTAGTGAATGACTTACCACGCACAACAGTTCAGCTAGGTTCGCGGTCGCGATGGGCGGGCGATTGGAGATGTGTGAAGCACGTACGGTTCACATAATGCGTTTTAGGTGCGAATGACTGATGCGTTTCACATATCTGTATTTTTACAATTCGGAACCTGGAATCACCCGTCGCGTGCACCGACGGATAACACAAACACTCGGGCTGCTCAAACAACGGTCTTCTCTAACCATGACATTGCACATTCAAACATTATGGGAAATGTTCTTATAAACTGAACATATCGCATCTTAGTATCATTTTCGTGACATTGAAAATATGGATAACGTAGTCAGAACGCTTTGACCAAGACCCTTGCAAATACCACAGATCCATAACACATGTTTTTTTAATATAATAGTGAATATATAAATACTAGTTACAGCTAGACAAATCACTAGTATTAACTTTATTTGCAGCCAGCCTAGTTGGCCGGCTTTGCACTGGAGAAAAGGCTGTCACTACAAGAGCTTATGACTCCTTGCACTACCCATACCTCCAAAATAATTTACAACTGCTGGTTTCGCGAAGCGTTCGTACCGTACGAACGAAGTTGTGATGACGTTTGACGTTGATCACGTAACTCGGGGGAGTTTTGAATTTTGTTAATGAACAAACTATCCCCATGGACCCTCGAGCACGCCCCCGGACCCCCCGGGCACGTTTACAAAATGTTAGCACGCGAAACTGACGGAGATACGAACAAACAGACAGAGTCACATACTACTTTGTGGCATAAATTTTTGTTAACACCTCCCACCTTAAAATCCAACCTCCCACATATAGTTGAGACCAATTAACCTCCCACCTCCCACCATTTTAAGGCCAATCGTCTACCTCCAACTTACTGACACTGTGACACACCGCTCGTATGAAAACAAGGAACTTTTTGTCACCTTGTCACCACGTTTTTTCAATGTTTTCACTTTCATTTAATAAAATGTCCACATTAAAAAGATGACTTCTTTATGGACAATTGTAGTAGCTCTATGAGAAAATAAATAATTAATAATCTTACTTAAGGGGCAATTGATTGCAGTGACTATATTACGCACGAGAAACTAACAACATAGGTATTCATATTTTGCTTATTTACCCAAACAATATGTTGTCTAACAATAAAATTGACAAGTGTTTCATAAGGGCGGTTTACACTTCGATGAATAATCTTTGGGTTGTCAATATTTGAACTATCGGTAAACCAATGGCTTCATTGTCCACTTGTCATCTATTGTTTTTGTTTTAGGTGGCAATCTTTTTTAATACTGTCTTGTTAAAAACAAATTATACGCATAATGATAATGTTTATTTTCCAACACATGAGAACACAGGAATTGCATGGTAAATACAATTACTTACAATGTTAAAAAAATAACTCGTAAGAAAGAGAGCGAGAAAGAGAGAGCAGGGAATAAATGAAAGACAAATAGACAGACATAAATTAATTACATACATTAATTACATATAATCGAGAAAACGGTAGCTTAGTGAAACACGGCTCATTGTCCGCCATTATAAGATATTTACAACAAAAGCAGAATGTCCGAGCATGTTCCAAGCCGACCTCACGAGACGAGTTATTAATAACTTGAGGTCAACGGTTCAGCGCGGTCCGTGGGCGCGATTTAGACACTGCCACGGTGTGTGAAGTTATGTGAAGCACGTACATTTCACCAACTACGCTTCACATATTGTCTATGTTTCACATACTATGTTTCACATTTATGCGGCCAAATTAACAACTAAAGCATTTCACATGTTGCTGTTTCGTAAGCGCCTATATGTAGAGTCGTGTAGGCGTGGGTTGATCGAACACCCGGAAGAGTGTCGATCGAACACCCGGCCATTTAATCAAGGCTTTTAAAAATAAGTTCCAACCCTACATTAACTGTTGCATTCTTCATAATGTCATGTTTGCAGACAGTTTTCTTTTTGATGCTTATGCGCGTGTGTGCTTATATAATATATTATTATTATGATAATAATTAATTACATATAATCGAGAAAACGGTAGCTTAGTGAAACACTGCTCGTTGTCCGCCATTTTAAGATATTTACTTAAGGCGTAACGCATATGCCCAGTGGCGTATCTTGAATGTCGCAAAGGGGGATGCCAGCGAGAGGGGGAGGATGGCAAATTAGCTTAAATTAGTCACCCATTAGTTTACTATGCTATCGTCTGGTAGCGCAACAGGTTACATACAAAAAATAAGCCAAGGAGGAGGCATATGGCCCAGTGACTCCCCTAAAATATACACCACTCCATATAGCTAGACTATGGCATGCCATAGTCTATGGCCCATGGCCATGTAGATAATAATTAATGTTACATTATTTGTCTAATGCTTAGAAGCTCAATAACAATTTACAGCACCATCCCTAGCATAAATCGTACATTTATTTTACATTTCGTAAGTATACATGTGGGGGTTAGTCATTGCTGCACATTTTATATTGACAGCCACGGCAGAAAATCCATGACTTGTTTGGCTTGTCCTTGAAAGGTGAACGTCATCCCAACGTAGCGAGACGGATACGTCTACGCATGCGCATGCCGGGGTGACGCAATAGCCGAGAAGCACGGTCAGGGACACCCCTTCGAGGTTACTGAGCACATGCATACACTTCCGATTGATTCCTGAACATTCTCCGGATATAGTTGGTGTGTGTCGACAATGTCACGACTGCATCTCGTCAGCGAACTATATAAGCATAATGAATCGACCACTCGACAGCAAACCAGGACAGAAGTGACGCGAAGGATTGTTTCGGACACATTTCTGACACGGAGACATCTGCGGAATCGGTGTTTACCATTATTCTCAACAAGTGCAAATTGTTTTCGCTACTGTTGTTTAGCACTCAGAAATGGCCACGTGTATAGTACCGGCTACCTTTCGTCTGCTGCAAGTGCCGCTGAGAAACGCGAAAACCGCTCGCTTCGTGATCGCAAATGCCGCGAAATATCACAGCTACTTGACAAGAGCCGCGGCGCCATCTACCGTACATGGGTGCAACGTAAGTTTGTATTTGTTTCACTCTGAAAACATGTCTTCAACGTATGCTTAATGGTACCTGGGACTCGAATGCTTCGTAGTTAGAACATCGGCCTTTCAATCGGGCGAATCCTATTTCGAACCCTGTTGCTGTAGTTTCGAAGTTTGGGCAATTTCGTTACCTACTCGATGCTTCAGAAGTTCAGTTCGCTCAGTTACATAATGATAAATAAGGACCGGTCCCGGTCCTGGGCCTGGCTGTAGACAGCGGTGGGTGTGTGAACAAATAGTCTTCACGCAGCCTCGCATCCACTGGTACTCGAAGAAGCTTGAGTTGGCGTTGGAATGAACAGGTCTGCCAGGAAGTGAAAGGACACTGACTGTTGGATATTTTATCACAGTATCAGTCAACCAATCCATTAGGCATTACTCAGCATTTTCACAAGTTTATTTAAATGATATGCCTGAATAAATAAGCATAGATATGGCAACTGTCAGAATCCTCACTTCAGTTAAGGCTTGAGTTGAGACAATGAGATGTGAGTAATAGTTTGGAAATTTAGTTTTGGCAGCCTTTAATATCAAGTTACATATCAACTTTAGGTACTTGTCTAGAATCCGGGCCCACATCATTTTCAACGTATGGACACATTTAGTCACCTTTTTCGAAACTCAAATTCGCAAGTTTTAATTTGCATTGAGTGCCCTTTAATTTTGGCTTTATTCGCAAGATGGCGACACTTAAAGCAAGTTAAATGTGCGAATTCAAGCATCAAAAAAGTTGATTAAATGTGTTTTTACGCACAACATGGTTAATAATTTACATATCCCGTAGTTGAGTATGTATTGATTTAACAAGATTTGCCATCCAAGCCAAAGGCCCAGTTGGCAAGTGGTAAAGGAAGCGGTGCACTAATGGTTAGAACACCCGCCTGTCAATCGAGAGGACGGTGGTTCGATTCCACCTCCGCCGTTTCGAAGCTAGGGCAATTTCGTTCACCCCACTTTGCCCGTGTCTTTCGGAAGAGACGCTAAAAGCCGTTGGTCCAAAAAAACTCCTGCGTTAGCTCAAGATTGGGCTGTTTGGAGTATGACTACTTGAGACTTGAGAAGCCACTGCTTATCGAGAGTAACCCGCCCTCCTGAGATATGTATCCAACTTGTTTTTAAACATATTCACGCTGCTAGCGGTTATACAATCCGTAAATAATTTGTTCCATTCATTTACTGTCCTCTGTGAGAATGAGTACTTCCTGATATCCAATCTACACTGATCTTTTACTAACTTTTGTCCTCTAGTTCTGCTATCTTTCTTGAGAGAGAAAAACATTTCTATCAATGACAATATTTTCATACCCATTCAAATTCAATATCTTAAAAACTTCATTCTGATCTCCTCTTAACCTCCTTGTCTCTAGAGTTATTAAACCACATTCTGTCAGGTGTTCTTCATAACTAAGGTCTCTCAGTTCTATTTAAGTTATATCATTGTGCATACATTGTGTAAAGTGTAAAGTTACGATACATATTATTGCATTTTGTAACAGAGACACTGAGGTGGGCCCGGATTCTAGACAAGTGCCCAATTTTCAAATCTGTTGGTTGTAATGTAGAAACAGTGCCCTCAAATTCAATTTGTGCCACACTTGCTTAGTAAAATCAGTTGTGATTTGATGTACAACTTCTTTCAGGTAAATAACTATACTCTGTAACGTCAACACGTTTCTCATCAAGCACATTTTCTACCCCATGGTAGCTCACTTTTGTTTTTGCTAAATATTATGATCTTAAAAAAATCCATCCGCGCACATCCATCCAAAATATCCCAAATGATAAAAGTTGTGTATGGACTTGGAGTCAATTACATAGGAATGGAAATGCCAGTTCTGGAATTTGTGTTTTGTTTTTAAAAGTAATTGAAATCACTGAAAATATAATTGATATTTTCAGTTACATTTCAGATATATCATGTAAGTTTTTAATTAGAATTATTCACTTCAAATAATCATTAAAATGTAGTATGTTGCACATATATAATTAGTTTATCATTAGTTTATCATCAGTTGTTTATCATTGTGTACTATAATATGTAGAAATTAAATAAACCTGTTTATTTACCTGTTCTAAAATAGATGTTGTTATATTGCGATTTGGAATTGGCATTTTGGAATTGTTTTTGTTGAGGTGTGCTTGGAATTGGTATTTGTAAATAATGTGGAATTAGAATTTATATGGTGTATGGTTGTGTATATCGCATCATGAACGCGTTCCCCTTTTGTTGGTGCACGTATAACAGTAATTATTTTAACAGCAGCAACTTCGATGGAGGAGCACTGCACCATGCCGAGACGACTACAGCTTCCAGGAGGACCTCGATGACCATGTCAAAGATGTGAAAGACAAGACATTTGACAAGATCACTGATCCTGACAGACTGAAGCATTTCAGGTTAGTCTGCTATACTATAGTTATATAACTTATAAAAAGTTATAGAGGGTAAAACAAGGAGTCTGGGATTTGCAGACTCCCAGAAAAAAATCGAAGCCTGCTTTATGTAATTTAATTAATGATAAAATATTTTAAACCATTAATGCATTCTTTGTTCGTGTGGTTGAACAGTTACGTTTTATATTGCTACTATGTTGGTACAGATTTCAGAGAACTGTGTTTGACGGATTGTTGTTTTTGTGACAGGATGACCCAGAAAGTGAAGCCTTCCATCATTGAGGACCCATTACTCAGTGTGGAGACAGGAACCGCTACGGAGAAGGACTGTGATAAAATTGAGGGACCGCTGCCACATGTTATCTGGTATGCAAATAGAGGCACACATGTTACCTAAATCACACTAGGCCTGAACATCTCAACTGTTTGGGGACCAGCCTCCCATCTTCAATCTTTGTGGGGCCATTATCCCCCCGTTCCACCATTTTTGAACCCATACTCCCACCACCCACCACATTTAGGACCAACCTCCCATGTCCCACCATTCCCAGTGCGCTTCATAGAGCAGGTGACTTCGATCTCTAAACTCACTATACTACCTCCCAGCTTAGCTGTGATCAGCTGTAAAGGGAGCATCTCATCAAGCACCTCCTCTCGAGTCCATTGCTCTTATGCCATTGCTCTTATGCCTTTTATGGTGTTTTGTTCTGCGATATATTTTCAATTCTTGACTAGCCTATATCTATGGCAAACATGTTACCAGCCTTTGCAGACAGAAAAATATTATTTATTTTTTGTTATTAAAAAATATTGTAGTTTCTTTTGACGTAACATGGTTTATTGTTTTAATGCATGTTTTACCTGAGAATTTGGGAACTTTTTAAAGATTTAGTGCAGATGCCAGTGTTCCTTTGAAACATTTTATTATATGACGGCTACAGTGGTATGGCTCTTACATTCAATATGATCTCATTCGACAGGACAGAAGAGGAACTGAAATGTGTGAAAGTAACACACAAGCCACCAGAAGGAGTCGTAGACAAGGTGAGTTCTTTCATCAGTATAAATATTCTAGTTGCAAAATAACTAGACTGCAATATTTAAGTATTCCGAGTGTTGTAGCGTGAATATGTTTAAAAAATAATTGAGAAATATATCACAAGGGCGGGTTGCACATAGATGAATAATCATTGGACTCTCGATAAGCCAGTGGCTTCCTTGCCATCTGGAGTGTTAGCTATGCATGACAATCTTGTGTGGTGACTCGGCGACATTATACATTTGGTATGACACAATTGGTGATGCAATATTAAATATATATTTCGATGTGATAATAATAAACACTGATAATTGATTGTAACCTTTGATGAGGCCAGTGCTGTGCAGACCCAACTTGCCAACACAGTCCTTGTCCCAGGCAGGCAACAGTGCCAAGTGGTATAAAACAGGAGTCAGACAGTTGTTTGGTTAGTCCAAGATTGAGAAAATTAACACTGAACTACAGTTAATACTTGTGTTTCTCTTTCAGCTTGCCCTGTTCACAATACGGATGCTGAGGAAGAGCTTTGATGCGATATCTGGTTTCAACCGACCCGTGCGAGACGAGAAGATTTGGGTCAAGTAAGCAATGTGAAGTTGTTTATTGTCATTAGGTAAATTTGTTAAATAAAATATATCCGTGATAAATTAGTAATAATTTAGATTTCGTATTAGGTTGTCACAGAAAAGTTATATGGAATATCGTAGATATGGTTGAACGGATTTGGTTTGCAGCATATATATGTTCTGTAATGTTTGTTTGCCAGATAACTTAGATTTTACTTGCAGAGATCTATGTAACAAGATTTATTCTTTGTTTCATCTGCAGCCGAATCACATTCCTCGAGACGGTCGCTGGCGTACCAGGAATGGTGGCAGCCATGGCAAGACATCTGATGTCACTGAGGAGAATGCGTCGCGACCACGGTTGGATCCACACACTCTTAGGTAAGTCAAGGTCAGATCGACGCACTTACTAAGATTATGACTAAGATGAAAGTGAAACGGAGGACTGAGCAGAGGAAGTTTGTGTGTGTGTGTTCGTGTGTGTGTTTGTGTGTGTGTTCGTGTGTGTTACACAGTCGAAGAAAACAGTTAATGGTCTACTAATTAGGGACAGTACATCCATTCATTCCCCCCTGAAACCCATGCTAATAGTCAGACAATCCATGCAAAATAACTATTCGCTTTTAATAAAAAAGTATACACTTAAATTTGTTGTCTTCTCACCAACCTGCAGTAGCATTCTTGTTAAATTCTACATTTATGTTTTCAAGGAAATCAACTTGGAAGTTGCTTTCTGTTATTTGTCACCCTAACAAACTAGACATGTCTTTGTACATCGGGGATCCTTCCATAATTGACACCTACATATTTTACTTGTTTTTTTTGGGGGGGGGCTATTTTTGTAACTATTTTCCTTCTAACTTTGTTTCTGACATTGACAGAGGAAGCAGAGAATGAGCGAATTCATCTCCTGACTGCTCTGCAGCTGAAGCAACCATCCATGGTGTTCAGAGGATGCGTAGTTGCAGCTCAGGGTAATTTATTTTTTATGACTAGGTTCTTTTCCCTTTTGCAGATGTGTGAATCTGCTATGTAGGTGGCAAAGAATTTAAGACATCCTATGGTTCCATGTGCACTAAAGGTACAAAGTATTTAAGACATTGTATGATTTCATGTGCACTAAAGGTACAAAGTATTTATTACATTGTATGATTTCATGTGCACTAAAGGTACAAAGTATTTAAGACATTGTATGGTTTCATGTGCACTAAAGGTACAAAGTATTTAAGACATCCTATGGTTTCATGTGCACTAAAGGTACACAGTATTTAAGACATCCTATGGTTTCATGTGCACTAAAGGTACACAGTATTTAAGACATTGTATGGTTCAATGTGCATTAAAGGTACAAAGCCTGTTCATTTGTATCATAAAACCATGTCATATAATATAAACTACATCTGTTCTAGCATCTTCTCTGCCCAAACGTGTCTTATGTGTCTTGTTGAACCACATTTAAACAATATACTTGGACCATCTTCTGATACTGTGAACCCTGCTGAAAGCTGTTTTCAATAGATTAATTAAAGGTTTAACTCAATGGGTCTGTTATGTTTTCAAGTAACTGCAGAATTGGATGGGTGGTGCATTTTTTTATGTTATAACTTGGTATGGTACAACAATATGGTATAAAAACAGAAACGATATTGCGTTTACTCTATCTTAACATGGTGTCTCAATATGAATACGCAAAAGAAAAGCTCTTGGCTTTAGAACATAATACCTGCTGCAGTTTAAAGGCTAGATTCCGTCCGTTTTTTTGTTTTTGCCACGTCTGACAACTTGTGTCCTTGCAGGTGGTTTTGTGGCGTTCTTTGCTACGGCTTACATGATTAGTCCGCACTACTGTCACAGATTTGTGGGTTACCTCGAAGAGGAGGCTGTGATCACGTACACAAAATGCCTGCAGGTACGTCCTTATCTCTACTGTTTGTCTATAGAACACTGGTAAGAAATCTACACTATAAATGTTGAACTAATTGGTTAAACTGACATGCTGCCACTGACTTATTTAGAGTAGGCTCAAAAGAGGATTTTTTGGGTTGCCGCAGAGTGGTTTTAAGTCTCATGTTTAAAAAAGCTGTCATTGATTTAAGTTATCACTGTTAGTATTTCTTCACCAGTTTTATCACTGAGTAGTTTTACACTAGTTGATTATATCACCTTTCTGTCTCCTGTATTTCTGCACCAGTTGTATCACTGTTAGTATCTATGCACCAGTTGGTTGTATTACCTTTAGTATCTATGCACCAGTTGGTTGTATCACCTTTAGTATCTATGCACCAGTTGGTTGTATCACCTTTAGTATCTATGCACCAGTTGGTTGTATTACCTTTAGTATCTATGCACCAGTTGGTTGTGTCACCTTCAGTATCTATGCACCAGTTGGTTGTATCACCTTTAGTATCTATGCACCAGTTGGTTGTATTACCTTTAGTATCTATGCACCAGTTGGTTGTGTCACCTTCAGTATCTATGCACCAGTTGGTTGTATTACCTTTAGTATTTATGCACCAGTTGGTTGTGTCACCTTCAGTATCTATTCACCAGTTGGTTGTATTACCTTTAGTATTTATGCACCAGTTGGTTGTGTCACCTTCAGTATCTATTCACCAGTTGGTTGTATCACCTTTAGTATCTATGCACCAGTTGGTTGTATCACTGTTAGTATCTATGCACCAGTTGGTTGTATCACATTTAGTATCTATGCACCAGTTGGTTGTATTACCTTTAGTATATATGCACCAGTTGGTTGTATTACCTTTAGTATTTATGCACCAGTTGGTTGTGTTACCTTTAGTATCTATGCACCAGTTGGTTGTATCACCTTTAGTATCTATGCACCAGTTGTACCACTTTTGGTACCAGTTTGTTGTATAAACTGTATGATACATTTCAGCCTTCTGTATGTTTCAGGACATCGACCATGGTAATCTGCAGCACTGGAAGACAACACCTGCCCCAGAAATCGCCAGACAGTATTGGGAGCTGAAGGTAAAAAAACTTATTTAACTTAATGAATGAGTTAAATTAAAAAACTTAATTTAACTCATTCTGATCACACTTAAATTGCATGGTAATGTGAATAACTTTATGGAGAAGCATTGCGCTGTATGTAAGTTGTTGAAGAGTTCAATAATAAGACGCTGTTTTGTAAGAAAGTATAGCTACTGTTAGTTTATTGCAACAAAAATATGGAATTTCAGTTTGTCAATTTCTAAGATGTTTCTCAGGGATTTCTGATGTAGTGGAAATAACACGCGACTCCTGTTTGTGTTGCTGTCATGCAGTTAGAACGTCAGTTGAGAAAACCCGGGTTCGAATCTTCTTGCTGCTGTTTCAAAGCTTTGGTAACTTCGTTCATCCCACGTTGCCACAGTTCACTCATCTGTATAAATCAGTACCTGGCTACAGACAGATGGATATATAAATGAATAGTCTTCGTGCAATAACTGCAATGTGGCTGAATGCTTCCCAGAGATGTCAAAATGGCATTGCAATGAATAGGTCTGCCAGGGGGTGAAGTGTAAAACTTTTTGAACAGTCACAAGGACTGGATCCCACGCTATATAAGAATTTAGCTTTTTATTTCTGGAACATTCTGTTCATAGAAGCACACAAAGTATACATTTTGAGTAGCATAATTATTCTGCATATATATATTCACATGAAGACACCTAAAAATGCTTTATAAATTTTGGTTTCTTGAAATTTACAAAGACCTTATGGACCTGGCTACCTGCACTGATATAGTCCATTTACTGCAGCATGACGCAACTATGCAAGATGTCATCCTGAACATCCGTGCCGACGAGGCTCACCACCGAATTGTCAATCACACTCTGGGGTCACTGAAACCCGATGAGTACAACCCATACTTACCAGGGCACTGAGGCCACCACATGGAACCAACCACTCCCACTGGTTCAGTTGCCACGCTGCCCCAGCTGCACTCAACAGCTTGTAACTAGTAGCATAATGAACGTGGTAATTGATTGTGGTTGGTAATTTATTGGTGTAAAATAATTCATTCATATTATTTTGTGTGTTATCCAAGTTGATGTGTTGTAGTTCAATCATGTGATGGTTTGTTTTGCAAGATAACATCCTCTGTCTGGGAAGAGATCTGCACTTTGTGTATGTGAAAAACTGAAGGATCAGTCGACATTAGTGGAATGACTATTGTTAATAATTTGTCAGTAATATATCAGCATGATGAAATGATACTACACACTTTGCAATGAGTTGTCTTGTTTTTGTGACATAAAGGACAATCAATGCATGTTGAATGTACAATTTAATGCAGATGTTGACTGATCTCACTAGTAGAAATGCTCGACTCTGTCGAGCAAGTGGTGCTACTTAGAATATGTGCATTGTCTGCTGGTCTAGTGAGCACAGGCTGTGGTCCTCTTTGGGGTTATTTTGACATTTGCTTAAATACGTCCAGAAATTGCATGTAGAGCCCTGTTGTTTCTGGCAGTGTTGATCACCAGAAAGTGGTTGTTTAAAGGGTGCAGCTGCGATAGGATATCACTGAGATCACTGAGACACAAATATTGTACACGTGCAATGTGCACAGACATTTTGTAGCAAATGTGTATTACTTTTCCCCAGCAAACTGCTGTGATTGCAATTCTACAATAACCACAACTAATCAGTTTTGGGTTCATCTGATCATACAAGTTGTATAATGTATGGTTTATGCTCGTTGTCTTACCATCGCTACCAATGCAGTAACATTATATATCCTCCATAGTACACTGTGTCTACATAGGTAATGTTTATGTGTATATTTGATCATACAAGTTGTATAATGTATGGTTTATGTTCGTCTTACCAATGCTCCCAATGCAATAACATTATCATTTATATCTTCCACAGTACACTATGTCTACATAGGTAATGTTCATGTGTATATTTTCTGTCTCGTTATTAGTAATAGTTATGTAACTGTACCCTCTTGACACATATCTCAAGAGGGCGAGTTACACGTAGATGAACATTGTTGGACTCTCGATAAGCCAAAGGCTTCCTGGTCCACTTGCCATCTGGGCCTTTGGCTTGGATGGCAAATCTTATTAAATCTTGTTAAATCTGTGTAAGCAGCTGGTTATTTCAGGGTGAATTTTAGTCAGATTATCGCATATTTATGATATTAATGTTGTGAAAGTTGTGTGCATGGATGTGGGAGACGGTGGCATGGGGCAGATGCCCCCCCACCCAAACTTTGCAACTTTCACTGTACCGACAATCTGTGATATTGAACTTAGACCGTTCCCTCCACTCCATATTTAAAAACGTCTTGTTTTAATGATACGTGACTTGAAAGTAATTATTTGTATGTCAAGATATGTTTGTCATTGTACAAAAGACTTGTTCATGTTTTGCATTATTTGTGTGGAAAATTAATAATCGTGGGTGGTCCTAAGTAGCAGTTTAGTCAATCAATACTAGAACTGTTGAAAAAAAAATGGACGTATTATTTAAATATATGTATTCATGTTTTTGTGTTTATATCGTGATTTTGTAATAAAAGTGTAACTTTATTTGAATATTGGCTATTTCTCTTGTGATTACATCATAGTTAGTCTTTAGTTGGTGAGACAAATAAGTTAATTCCCACGTATAACAACATACATGTGGTGGCACAGTTGATTCCCACGTATAACAACATACATGTGGTGGCACAGTTGATTCCCACGTATAACAACATACATGTGGTGGCACAGTTGATTCCCACGTATAACAACATACATGTGGTGGCACAGTTGATTCCCACGTATAACAACATACATGTGGTGGCACAGTTGATTCCCACGTATAACAACATACATGTGGTGGCACAGTTGATTCCCACGTATAACAACATACATGTGGTGGCACAGTTGATTCCCACGTATAACAACATACGTGGTGGCACAGTTGATTCCCACGTATAACAACATACATGTGGTGGCACAGTTGATTCCCACGTATAACAACATGTGGTGGCACAGTTGATTCCCTTTAATAGAATCACAATTTCATTCTGTTCAGCGGCTGATGCATTTTAATAGAGCGGGAATAGGGAATGACTCCCTTCCAGCTAATATATTTAATTCTGCTAAACGGCTGATTCTATTAAGCGGAGTCCAGTGTAAGTGTATACCCATGCCGTGAGCGGCTGACATAATTTGTGTAACTGCTAGCAGCGTGCATATGTTTGAAAACAACGTTGACACATATCTCAGAAGGGCGGGTTACACGTAGATGAACATTATTGGACTCACGATAAGCCAATGGCTTCCTTGTCCATTTGCCATCTGGCCAGTTGACGTGGATGGCAAATCTTATTAAATCTTGAATTATTTGACACCTTCCAAACAATTCCCGCGATTGTTTTGCGCCAACGAGATAAAATCACGCGGCATTTCCCGCCCGAAAACGGTGATGTTGACACCGACACAAATTACGTGTAGGCCCCTATAGGAAAAAACACGTAGGGCGCACAGCTTATTTTTAACTTTCAGAAGTGTGATTGCAGCTTCAAACTAAGAGGAGATGACAAAAATCGAATTAATTAGTAGTAAAATGTCGTAGTTATGGCAACACAACTAACTAGTCCTGCCATAGTCGTCGGAACCCCTATTTTTCGGTAGGTATTAGTGCCCTGCGCGGGCCGGGCTTTGGGTCCAAGCCCGGCCCGCAGCCCGCAGCCCACGGGCCGGACCGGGCCGGGCCTCTACATAATTCCGCGGGCCGGGCCGGGCCGGGCCTGGGCCTACATACTGCGGGCCCGGGCCGGGCCTGGGCTGAAAACAATTTAAACACATCGGGCTTGGGCCGGGCCTGGGCTGGGCCTGGGCTGGGCCTGGACATAATAAAAATATTCATAAAAAACACCGATTATTACTTTATTTTTTAATAAAACCTGATTATAAATTGTAATTCCGGTTAATGAATGCTTAAAATTATTTCTTTAGTATTATATAGTTGCAAATTGAGACCTTGCATGGAATCTAATGGCCCCATAAGTTCACTTGGCTGGAAGTAGCCAGCCCCAAATGTTTACTTTAGAAATATTTGCAGAGGCAATCAAGCCATGATTAACCATCAACTTTGACCCTACCAGTGGATATTCTATTGTCTAGGTCTTCCCTCCAAACATTGCCCACCTGAATGACCTGCCCACTGCCAAGTGCCCACTAGGCCACCTGTCCACTACCCAGTACCCAACCCAGTTGGTAATTGGTATTTCTCCCCAGTCCTAATTCATTCACACTTGTACTAATTCACACATGTCTGAACCGGTCTGTCTCAGGCTAGTGACTGCAGGCCTGCTGGAAATGCCACTGGGTATCAGTGCCAGTGGGTGACATTTAATTGAAATATCATATTAAATTATGTTAACTTAGTTGAGCTAATTCAATTAACAATATAAATTGGGGTTATGGCTTGCATAAGGGTTAAGTCAGGGTTAGATAAACAAATCTCGTACCCTAACCATAAGCCAATACATTAAAGTCAAATATAACAAATCTTATCATATTTAATAGTAATGACACTAAGAAGTTTTTCTTTATTTTTCTTCAGGATATTCGTCCGTTTGAAGAAGTTGGTGGTGCTGTATTTTTAGAACTCGTCCAGCACACTATGGACAAATAAACTGTTTTACTGTTTATTTGTTTTTCGTCTTTGTTATAAGATTATAGGTTTATCTTCTCTAAACTTAGCGGACCGCGGGCTTTCGGGCCGCGGGCTTACCCATCTTTGGTCCGCGGGTATGGGCCGGGCATGGGCCTGAAACTTGCGGGCCGGGCCTGGGCCAAACATTCACGGTCTGGGCCGGGCCTGGGCCTAAGTTCTAGTTTGCGGACCTGGGCCGGGCCGGGCTTGAAAAATTATTGCGGGCCTGGGCCGGGCCTGGACTCTAACTGCTAACTGCGGGCCGGGCTTGGGATCAAATTCTAGGCCCGCGCAGGGCACTAGTAGGTATATGTTAAGTATATGTTGCTCCCCAAAATAGTCGCAGAAACAAACTTGCCGCCGCCCCCCCCCCACCCACTCAGTATGCAATAGTTTGTTAGGCATAAATTATTAAATCCATGGCATACTTGACTGGATAGAAAAATGGCTGACTGACAGAAGACAACGATTTGTAGTAGATTTCAAACTGTAAATCAGTGTTGAGTGGGATAACAGGATCAGTATGATTTTTATTATTCTTAATATAAATCAATTACTTTGACGGTAATATACCAAACAACGTACTGAAATTTGTGGATGAAACAAAAGTGTTTAGAAAGGTCAACAATGATGGCGATAAACAACATTTACAAAACGATTTGGACAAATTAGTTAAATGGTCTGAAAAAATGGCATGCTATACGATTTTGGAAATGTATATGCCTACACAAATCACACGGGAACTTTACAATGGGAGATCCTGTTCTAGGTACTACTGTAAAAGAAAAGGACTTAGGAGTAACAATAAGTGCTGATATGAAAGTTTAAGAGCAGTGTGGCATTGCAGCTTCAAAAGGTAATCAAATTTTTGGGTTGATCAGGATAAATATAACATACAAGGAAAAAACTAATTACATCTCTGCATAAAGCAATAGTTAGGCCCCATTTAGAATACTGTATACAAACTTGGAGACCATAATCGTAAGAAGGATATAGATACGCTTGACCGAATTACTTTAATTTTGTACTTGAGTAAAAGTAATTCAGCTAAAAACTAGTTTTGAGTAAAAGTAAAAGTACTGTGTAAAAAGTAATTGAGTAAAAAGTAAAACTACTTTTCAAAAGTACTAGAAGTAAAAGTACAACACTTAGAAATAACAACAAAATCATCTGGCAACTGTTTTGCAACCACTCTACCTATAACAAAGTGTTCCCAGACAGTCTTAGCTGGTCAATCGGTCTGCCACCTTTGAACATGGTGCTCACTTGGATGCTTGGACAATTACATTATCATTAAAGAGAGCTCACAACATGAAATAATTTCAAATAAATACAGAATTTAATTAATGATTAGGCACAATCTGTCTTTTTATTGACCTGTTCCACTGGGGTATGGGAGGAGCTAGATTGTACAACAGGATGTGTTTACGCAGGTGTGATTGTATCTGATTAGGTAGAGGGTCAGTACAGTAGTAGTAGTAGCCTCTCATGGAAACTGGTCACAGGTAATACCACCTAGCACTGTCCATAGTAAAATTAACAAAGACATTTGATGCCTAGCTAATGAAGCCATCTGGCTTGTGAACGCCCACCTTCTCATGTCTTCCCAGACATGTCTTATCAGCTCACACAAACATTGAAACAACACGCTTTAACAGCTAGCTGTGTTGGTTGCCTGGTACCAGCTTGGCTAGCTAGTTAGCTAATTGCTAATTGGAATTAAAAGTGCCCTGTCAGGGCCCCTGTCCTCGATATTATGGGTCAGCGCGAATAAGCCATTGCTGGGAAAAGATGCTGCCAAATGGCAGAGTATCATTTCTTTACTTCTAGTTCTATAGAGTTATCATTATTTTGAATTTATTAAACACCTCAATATGAATTTTATTCGTGAAAGTAAAATTCTGTTTAATGCTGACGTAAGCCGGTAAGGCCGTTGCTGACAATGATAATGTCAATGGGCGAAAATCGGTTCTCGTTCTCGATCCACGATGCGCGTTCGCTCACGAATATCAGAATTGTGTCAGTGTATGGGGATTATCAATACATTGTCGAAATTGCAAATTTTAATATTTATAATACGTATTGGAAACTTACTGATTAATAGTTTATATAATGCAACGGAGACATTTGCATGATGGTTTGAAATGGCGTTCAAGTTGCGTTGTGTGCTCGAAATGACATTTCATGTCAACGGCATTGACCTGACCTATGCCAATATTTGGCAGACTTCGTTCACTGACGTAGATAAAAAACAGTGATGCGTCGATTTCCCAATGAAATGTCGTTGTGGTGGAGCGCCACCGGCAGCAGCGGTTTCGCAAAAAAGTAACGAAAATATATTGCGAAATAAATAAACGTAACGAAGTAAAAAGTCGCGTTACTTTAGATAAAACTACTTCGTTACAAGTAAAGTAAAAGTATTTAGTCAAATTCTACTTCGTTACATGCCAATTATTTGAAATAACTACTCAAGTATTGTAACGAAGTACTTTTACTTCGTTACATGCCAACCCTGGATATAGATACGCTTGAACGAATACAGAGGAGAGCAAATAACAGTAGTCCAGACCTCAGATACCTTTGTTATAAAGAACGCATGAAAGAAGGTAGTTTAACAACTCTAGAAACAAGGAGGTTAAGATGAGATCAAATTGACGTTTTTATGATATTGAATGGGTATGAAAATATTGATGGAAATAATTTGTTCTCAAGATAGTAGAACTAGAGGACATGAGGTAACATTAGAAAAGGATCAATATAGATTGGATACCAGGAAGCACTCGTTCTCACAGAGGACAATACATGAATGGAACAAATTATCTACATATTGTGTAACTGCTAGCAGCATGAATATGTTTATAACAAAATTGAAAAAATATTTTATATCTCAGAATGGCGGGTTACAAATAAAAAAAATTGGGCTCCCGATAAACCAATGATTTCCTTGTCCGTTTGCCATCTGGGTGTTTTGCCTTGGATGTCAATCTTGTTACATCTTTATGGCACAGCGCTATTCCAACATTTAATCAATATTGCACGATTCATTGACATGTGGATGTTCGTGCGTGTGCGTGGGTGCGTATAATCAAGTAGATAATAATAATAATAATTGACTTCTATGACGCCTATATCCTCAGGAACCTGAGCTCAGAGGCGCAACAAAACATAATCAGTAAGCGTAATCGCAAACAGGGACGCGAGTTGTAGATAAGTCGTTTACGATGAGCACGAGCGGTGGTTACTAAAAATAGACCCACATATCGCTGACGTAGCGTTTAATTGGGATTCAATTTCACTTTCAAATTTAATTTTAATTTTTACTATCGCTAACGTGACGGTTATTTAGGGAAAACCCACATATCGCTGACGTGGCGGTTATTGAGTACGGTATCAATGAATGAGAAAGCTAATCAATCAGGGTTCAGTACGTTATCGGTGAATGGTATAAAGAGCTGTGATTCGTCGGTTATAGTTTTATAAAAATTATGCGTATGAGTTTCATAAAAATCGTGGATGATTAAAAACGCCGGACGAGAGTGCAGTCGTCAAGAAATCGCTTACGTAATCGGAAGTAAAAATCTAGCTGTAGGAAAAGCACATGCCTTGCAGTATACACGGTTCCCAATGACGCAATAGCTGTCACTGTCTGGTGCAGGCTCCAACGTCCGTTTCGCTAGGAAGGGGTCAGGGTTAGGGTAGGGTTAGAACTCGAGGGTAGCGATAGGAGGGGTTGGGTTAGGGTAGGGTTAGGTTTAGGGGGTAGCGAAACGGATACGAGGGCGCCACCCTAAACGCTCTATTATGTTTCGAAAAGTTTGTGTTTTGACTTCAAATCATATGATATTTGACCTAATTAATGTTGCTATTTGACCTAGTTCATTTGACATAATAATAATAATAATATAATTATAATAACTTTATTGTAAAAAAATGGAAATACGTCTTACACTGAGGAGGTAGCATAAAAACATACTTTAAATCATATTCAACCATGCAGTATGTACAGTAATAAAATCAAGTATGTAGACAGAGTAGATAATGAGTAATACCAAGTGTTATATACAATATAATCATTTGCCTTAATTAAGTTGAGATTTGACCTAATTAAGTTGACCGTGTATTCCACGGGAAGAACAGCTAAACGCGTTGCATAGTGAATGTGTTACATCCTTGGCAAACAGCTTTACATATGTGACAAAAACGCATACGTAGTTAAAAAACGACACAAAAAATGTCACACAGTTAAAGGAAAAGGTTGTTTTGCTAATTCGTTATTTCGCCAGTTCGTGCAGTCAGACGGATGTAAAGATTGGGGGTGGAGGGCATTGATGGATGAAGAGTCAACGAACGGATGTGGATGGAGATGCAAGTGGCCAGTAATGGATGAATATTCTTGTAGGGGTAGACGAACGGCGGTCAATGTAGGGGGTAGTGGGAGGGGATGAATGAAAGGAGAGATGGGCGGTAAATAAAATGTTTGAAGATACCACGAAGGGCAATTGTGGATGGGGTGAACTGACCAGTAATGAAAGAATATTCTGGTGCATGGGGTGACTATACAGGACGAAGATGTTAGTGGACGGAAATGAAGATAGCGAACAGACAGGCGGACATACGTAGCTAAACGCGTCACTACATAGCTGAATGCATTGCATACTTGGTAAAAAGCGTTACATACGCAGTTAATATTGGCCTGTAATGGTTAGTGAGGTGACAATGAACACTGTAAGTGTCAGGTAGGTGACTTGTGCGCTCCCACTCGTCTTGTCTTTTTTGACATTGGTCAGTCGCTGTTGGTGGACTTTGACTTGTGCGCTCCCTCTCGTCTTGTCTTTTTTGACATTGGTCAGTCGCTATTAGTGGACTTTGGCTTGTGTGCTGCCACTCGTTTTATCTTTTTTGACATTGATCAGTCGTTGTTGGTGGACTTTGGCTTGTGCGCTTCCACTCGTCTTGTCTTTTTTGATATTGGTTACACCTTCTTGCAGGCTATCTAGGGTTATTCAACCGACAAGAGGTTGGGGTTACACCTTTTTCCGTACCGCCGTCGCCACGGAACACGCGCGCGTGCTCCGTGGCGGCGCCGCCACTGCCGTTGCCTTGGCGGCAGTGGCGGCGCCGCTGTGGAGACTGCGCTGTGTATGCCATTGGAAGAATAGCTAAACGCGTTACTACATAGTGAATGTGTTACGCACTTAGAAAACAGCGTTACATATGTGACAAACCGCATTAGCTAAGACTGGTAAAATGTCACGCAGTTAAATAAAAATACACAAAAATGTCACAACAAAAGAAAATAACAGGTCACGCAGTTAAAGAAAATGACTGCGAAATGTCTCGCAGTTAAAGAAAATGCCAACTGTCTCATCGTGTGTGTCTACCGGCGGGAGTATACACATTTTAAAAGCATGCAGCAATGTTTCCATTCACGAGACTACCAATGAAACACGAATACTAAAATAGTTGCTGATGTCACTGCAGTCGTTGCGCATTCTTTGTTCTTTTTCTTTCATACACCCAGTCAAGAAAAGTACAGCCTAATTTAATCTATTTGACAAATTAGCAATTAACTCTGAATTAAGTGCTCGCTTAACAGTAGGTATTACAGGATAGTTCACAGTCGTGTTACCCAGGTGTCTAAAAAGGCCTGCAGTAACTATTCCAGTCACTAGCCTGAGAACACATCCTAGAGTACCGTAGCACTAATAAGACAACTTGGTTCACCAAAGGTTTAAAACGTGCTAACAATAATAATTCATAATCATATTATAAAAATAGTACTAATACAGTTTTAAGCAGTCAAGTGTAAATTGGAAGAGTAGACTATGTTATCATTGATTTATAGTACAGCATTGCGAACCAATGAAACCTGCATACTAACTCTTTAAATATACCAATGAGTTTATTTTCAAACAAATATTTATATAACTGCTTGATTTTTTAAAACCAAACATGCCATAACTTTGTTAGAAAATTGAAAATTGTGTCAGTTTTAACAGGACGTCGGTTAAATTCCAGACTTGTCAAATTGTTTTGTTTGGGTGACTGCTTTAATACTTCTAGTTGATAAGATACAAGGTGAACGGTTTAATTTCGATACGCCACCATAAAAGGGTATCATAATGACCAGATACCCTGTGCGATCATCTTTCATAGATTCAATAAAAATGGTACAGCAAAAATGACACATGGTTTAGAAAATGGTAGAGAAATTTCATACAGTTTATAAAATGACAGACACGGCTAACGTCATGCTGTTATGACGCTCGTCTATACAGTTAGCAAATTAAAGTGCACCACAATTAAAAAAGATTAGTCATACAATGCAAGTGTACCAAAACAAACATAAACTATAGATGCAGTTCTTACAACGATGCAGGTTGTTACATCGATCGTAACAGCGCTAGCCGCACCCCGTTCGTTGCTACGGCAACCGGAGTCCACAGTCCACAGTCCACTCGTTCGTCTATACTGATGTACTTACCTCGCCCAGTGTTTTAAAATAGCTCTCTGCTATAGCGCGCCCCGACAGGCGTGGTATTACAATAATAATTCATAATCATATTATGTAATACTTGTAGTGATTTTGTTTATCCATAATTCCTACAGGTTACCCATAACTCCTATAGTTTACCCATAATTACTACAGGTTACTCATAACTCCTACAGTTTACCCATAATTACTACAGGTTACCCATAATTCCTACAGTTTATTCATAATTCCTACAGTTTACCCATAATTCCTACAGGTTACCCATAACTCCTACAGTTTACCCATAATTCCTACATTTTATCCATAATTCCTACAGTTTACTCATAATTCCTACAGTTTACCCATAATTCCTACATTTTATCCATAATTCCTACAGTTTACTCATAATTCCTACAGGTTACCCATAACTCCTACAGTTTACCCATAATTCTTACAGGTTACTCATAACTCCTACAGTTTACCCATAATTCCTACAATTTAGCCACACCTCCTACAGTTTATCCATAATTCCTACATTTACCCATAATTCCTACAGTTTATCCATAATCCATACAGTTTACCCATAAATCTTACAGGTTACCCATAACTCCTACAGTTTACCCATCATTCCTACATTTTACCCACACCTCCTACAGTTTACCCATAATTCCTACAGTTTACTCATAACTCCTACAGTTTACCCATAATTCCTACAATTTACCCATACCTCCTACAGTTTACCTATAATTCCTACAGGTTACCCATAATTCCTACAGTTTATCCATAATCCCTACAGTTTACCCATAATTCTTACAGGTTACCCAAAACTTCTACAGTTTACCCATAATTCCTACAGTTTACACCACACCTCCTATAGTTTACCCATAATTCCTACAATTTACCTATAATTCCTACATTTTATCCATAATTCCTACAATTTACCCATAATTCCTACAGGTTACCCATAATTCTACAGTTTACCCATAATTTCTACAGTTTACTCATAACTCCTACAGTTTACCCATAATTCCTACAATTTACCCATACCTCCTACAGTTTACCCATAATTCCTACAGGTTACCCATAACTCCTACAGTTTACCCATAATTCCTAAAATTTACTCATAACTCCTACAGTTTACCCATAATTCCTACAGTTTACCTATAATTCCTACAATTTACCCATATTTCCTACAGTTTACTCATATTTCGTACAATTTACTCATACCTCCTACAGTTTACTCATAGTTCCTACAGTTTACCCATAATTCCTACAATTTACCCATACCTCCTACAGTTTACACATAAGACCTACAATTACCCATACCTCCTACAGTTTACCCATAATTCATACAGTTTACCTATAACTACAATTTACCATACCTCCTACAGTTTACCCATAACTCCTACAGTTTACCCATAATTCCTACAGTTTACCCATAACTCCTACAGTTTACCCATAATTCCTACAATTTACCCATACCTCCTATAGTTTACCCATAAGTCCTACAAGGATGTGGTTGGAGGTAGGAGAAACAGAGGACAATATGGTGGACGCAATGTATAAGGAGCAAGATGTGGCTGGAGGTAGGATAGACAAAGGACTGTATGATGGATGCAATGTATAAGGCGCCAGGATGTGGCTGGAGGTAGGAGCAACTGAGGACAGTATGGTGGAGGCAATGTATCATGCGCCAGGATATATATATATATATATATATATATATATATATATATATATATATATATATATATATATATATATATATATATATATATATATATATATATATATATATATATGTATATGTATATATATATATATGTATATGTATGTATATGTATATATGTATATATGTATATATATATATATATATATATATATATATATATATATATATATATATATATATATATATATATATATAAATTAAGGCAACAGCATGATGGAATCACTGCACACAGTAAGTAGTGAGTGCATCTATTATTCATATAATTATGCATCTTTTATTAAAGCAGAGTGTCACTGCACGCAGTGCGGAAGTCCAGACAGGTTTGATCTTAGTAATAGTTTGCCTTGCCTGGTCAATCAGAATATAAGGGGTATGTGAGTTACACGATCCGTATGAAACTAAAGTCCCGTTCTTTTTATAGCTAGGTGAAGGAACAAACACACTACACTACATATGTGTGCTGGGTAAATTGTAGGACTGATGGGTAAATTGTAGGAATTAGGGGTAAACTGTAGGAGTTATGGGTAAAGTGTAAGAGCGCATTATTTTTTTTTAATATTGATATATAACGAAAATATGCTGATAGTACACTTTTACGTCAGCTGCATGTCCTTATTTGATATTGTTCTGCGTCAGCTGCATGTCCTGACACGTTTATAGCTTACGTCAGCTGTACGTCGATATGGCAAGAGACTTTAGAGTCCTCTGTCTAACGTCTGTGGACAATATTGTGTCATTATTTTCAAATATTTAATAAAATTTGCTTGTACTCTTATTCAATAGGGGAATTATGGGTAAATTGTAGGAATTATGGGTAAACTGTAGGAGTTATGTGTCTTGACACGTTTATATCTTACTTCAGCTGTATGTCGGTATGTCAAGAAAAATTAAAATTAAATTCAATCGCCAGGGGGCTTTCTAGGGTTACGGGTCCTGCCAGGGGGCGCTCGGGCTACCCAGAAGGCTGTGCGGCTGCGCGCGCATGAAATTAAATTTGATCTCAGTTGTTAATGACCACTATTAACAGACCCTTTGATCTCAGTTATTAATGACCCTGTTAGCACGCCACACACCTCTCCGGGTCACGGTTCACCGTCGACATGGGATTAGGGTCAGAACTACGGTTCGTTTTAGTCGATAGGGGCGCTGCGCACGGTATTTGGTATTCCCACAGCCGCCAGGGGGTGCTCTGGTGCGCTGCGCGCGCAAACGGAAGTCGTTCAGGCACATGGTCTCCGGATTTGATGTCTCAGAACCTATCCTCTACTACTGACGAAGTGGAACATGATGTTCTCGACGACGAAGTGGAACATGATGTTCTCGTCGACGAAGTGAAACATGATGTTCTCGACGACGAAGTGGAACATGATGTTCTCGACGACGAAGTGGAACATGATGTTCGATTAGGTGTGAAATAAATTGCTTTATCACGAACAGCACAGATGTACGTTTTCTGACATTGTAGCCACGCATACATGCATGCAACGTTTTAAATAGCATGATATAACTAAGACGTATAGTTATTTCTCCATTATGCAATATTTTGATTTTTCTTATGCTTTGAAATTATTATTTAAACAAAAACTTTCACTCCTGCGTGATTTTCTTTCATGCTCATGGCGACAAATAAACTACCAGCCTCAAGCAATCTCTAGCTCGTCGTAATTCGTTTCCTTTTCCAGTTTTTTTTTATCAGAATACATTCTTGACGATGTAGAATAACTGCACATCCATTTCTTCCTTTTATATCCTACCTAAGCATTACAAAACGAGTCAGCCCCAATTCGGAATATGTTGTGTCTTGCTGGATGACAGGACCATATGGCCAACGCCCGACTGTATGGTGACATACCACGTCAACTTTTGGAGATGGAGGCGACTTTGTTGGTCATTGCAAGATAGCAGTCGACCAACCAGTATCCTACCTAATGTTTCGGAAAAAAAGTGGCTTGAGGTAGATATTCTGCAGTTGTTCTTTCAGTCGTTTCGCGGATGGTGATTCCTCTGCAAGGGGGTTGGTTTTATGAGAGTTGCTGCTATCTTGGTCTTCGTCGCGGGAGGTATAATGGTACTAAAGACGTCTGTGGCGACCGGCCCGTCGCTAAGATACAACATGAGGTTTCAAGGCAGTGGTGGAGACATTTGCTACTTCGCTGTCGACAGCATGGAAATCTGGCAGCCGCATTGGACCACCACCGAAAAAGGTTTGTATTCTCGCTGTCATACCCAAAAGCCCACGACATTATTATCAAAGAGTGTTTCTGATCAATTGTTTCCAAGATTTATGCACAAGCATTGTCCACGATAACCAACATACCGAGTACACAGTACATAGAGCTGCCGGCGCTGGCTTGGAAGAAATGCCTGCTTGCGGCATCCACTTCAGATCACCTGGAACCTTCCAGGTGGACGGCATAGGTCCTCTACTGCTTTAAGATGTGGCTCTTTCGCAGACAGTTTAAGCTCAATGCTAGTTTGAAGGTATTGCGGAGGTTCAACCTCAACGTTGCTGCATAGCAATGGATGACAGCGCCAGTGGCAACCACTACGCACCAAACAATGACTTCTCTTTCATTGGGAAGTTTATACAGAATAGTTATTCGTCCTTGACGTCTTCAGCAACGATGTACCTCTTGCAGTGAAGGCCAATGTTGCACCCCCGAAGCGATTGGAAGGACAACTGCAGAATACCCACCTCGAGTCATTGGATGGGTTTTGCACAGTTTATTCAGAAGGCTAGTGCTGAGTCTTTGACAACACCAAATGTGAAAACTGTAACCCTAAAGTAACTTTTGGACTTGACTGATGTCTAAATGTATTGACTTCTAAATGTAGAGAAAGCTCCTCATGTGGGCATGATCACATTTACGTAAACCGGACTACACCGAACTTAAAAGTACATGTTCATGTTCTGAGAGACAAAATACACCATCCTTATCCTCTGTACACTTTTGTGGGACATTGGCCCTTGTGTTAATGTCGAAATTCATATCTTGCCATAAAAATCGCAAAAAAATCCCCTGTTCGCCAAAATGGAGGAAAGAATGGTGATGCAAACATCATATTCATGAATATGTTTATTATGGACACATAAATCACATTCTATACATAAATGTTGTCTTCCTGCAAATCAGCACGTCTCTCCAGCTCAGGGAATTGATCAGTGGCAGGTGCACCAACAAAAGGGTTGTGCTGTTTAGTTATGCTGCTTGTCACAAACAAACCAGTCATGAACATCTGACCCAAAATTAACGTCACTGTGATCAAACAATTCATCAATTAATTAGCATGTACTCAGCTGGCACCCAGGATTTCGTTTGTTCTACTGCCATCAGTGTAGTCAGCAGCAGTGCAGCAGCAGAATCCCATAACAAGACCAGCAAATGCAACGTTCAGTATTAGTCTTGCAAGACGTCTTCCTGTAGCAATCTACTCGAGGCTACGTATTTATTTGGCACATATAGGTCTACAACGGACACACGACGAGACCGAGTCGACAGCCAAACACCTCTGCGCACTCCGCACACAAACCCACAATGTAATTATAACATATTTACAAGTTAATTTGCCGTCACAAATCAAATACCTTTTTACCAAATTTACACCTTCTGCGATCGCGTTACGACATTTAACATGATTATCTGGGCAACGTGATCAGACTGATAACTTAAGTACATCACGCGAGTCGTGGTGTAACTTAGTATACACGATCAGACTGATAACTTAAGTACATCACGCGAGTCGTGGTGTAACTTGGTATACACGATCAGACTGGTGACTTCTGCACATCTTGTGAATCAGAAAGTGACTTGCACAATTAACACGTGGTATTTTTAAAAACGTCATGAGTTGATCAAGATTGGCCACTGCAGATAGTATTTGATATGATTTACATTGGTATTCGACACGATATTTCGATTTGGCATTGATGATATTGCTATGTGGCACAGTTAACAATGGTTAACATGGCATGACTGACTAGACCAGAAACAAAGAACAGACAGTAACATTGGCATACGATCGCTCAGTCGGCCAGTGACTCCATACACAAACATATAGCATTGTATAAACACTCGCGACATTCGATGTAGATTTAAGAATCACGTTCAGTACTTCTACGTATAAACATGTAACAATTAATAAATACTACAACAGACAAGAATACATAATGTGTAGAACTACAACAAGATGCGTCCGATTTTCTATTATTATAACCAACATTATAATTACTTTAATACTTGGCACGGAGGCTTGTGCCAGCATCTGTCACATTTACAAAATAGTAGAACGCAAATATGTGACATGATCGGCTTTGTATGCAACAAAATAAGAGAACCACTTTGCCTCTTATTCAGTGTCAGCATAGTTATGATGACCACGTAACAGTGAAGAGTCATTAATTCAGTTTACACTGATGAAGAGACAAAAGATTATTCCATGCCCTGTCCACGTTAATCGTAGAGTTGTAATTTAATACTGTTATACAATCAGTCAAACATCATTCAAATGACTAATATGATGTTATTAATCAGCAACAATGTCTCGATTTGGAAAAGGCCAAGTGGCGAATGCCAATGATTAAGTGTTATCATAGTTTGACTCAGCCGTTCAATGTGTCAACCATGTACGAGATAATATGCAAACATAATAATAATTATAGCAAGCAATATTAAATCACTGTAGGCCAAGCATACAGAAAATATGCATCTGTTAACGCATTGGCACAAATCACTGGTATATTATCTAGTGGCACCTAATGTAGTTCTACATTGGTACAAATCACTGGTATATTATCTAGTGGCACCTAATGTAGTTCTACATTCAATGTTGGCACACAAAACACAATGCTCAATTGTAATTCGTGCTTTCTCTGCTTCTGAAGACAAACAGTTCAGGCAAGTCTTTCTAAAACAACCATTCTTTTACAATAGTTATTGCTCTCTGCAGGTAAATTTCTTGCCGTTTCCAATTTGACAGACAGTTGAGGCTGACTTATCTGATAATGATGTAGGCTTTGACTGAAACACAGAGACTTGAAATGGGGAGAGAGGAACAGAGAGAGAGAGAGAGAGAGAGAGAGTGAGGATGATGAAGACTAATGAGAAAACTATAGATAGGACACATCACCAAACACAGCACCACTGTAGACAATGTCAGTTCAACTGTGTAAACAACGGTTTATGTACACAACAGACAAACAAGTGCCACGGCAACACACGGCTGAATATAGACACTGGCAGATGAACCGATGAGGGCAACTTGGTACCCCAGGGCGCGCAGTCAGACCCTGCACAGCTGTGAGGATTCAGAGTCGTAAACAGCCGCCAAGCAATGATATGTGTTCGGCAAGAACAATAAGCACAACTGTGGCACTGCCCGTGTCGCCAGGGGGCAGCACTAGTGAATACCCATGCCACATACTTCTGTCGTTATCCTACAACATATGCAACAAACATCGGTGTGACACTCCGGCCCACAGTGAGCCAATGACATGCCCCCCCCACTCGAGGGCAAACGCCAAAGATGAGATCTATTTGCTTAGACATCACTACATCTAGAATCCTGTGCGTTATTTGCTTACAACAATTTCCATATTGCACATCGTCCCTCTGTCTCTCCTGCGGATATTGCACAACAACCCCCATGTCATAGATACATAACACAGATCACATCGCTGATAGCTATGTACAGGAATGTTAAATCCTGATATTATGCTTCACTGAATACAATATACAGTAGTGACTCTTTACACTGTTACCGATATAGCAGTAAGATGCACGTCACTGACGACATTAACTGGAACTATCTTGCCAGCTAAACTTAAACACGCTAACAACCATATTGTAACAGGTTCCTGCTCCACGTGCGTGAGCAGCGGTTGACGCTCACTAGGCACCACAAACCAACTACACACGCGCACACGCACACACACACACTTCACACGCACGTAAACAACCAGGAACCAATTCCCACGACAGACAGCACCAGCGTTCCCCATGCATCGAACGTTCAACACGTCGGGTTACACAGAAGACCATGTCATTTCTCTGCTGACCATCTGCGTGTGTATCAACTTGACAATGGGTGACACTGTACCATGCAATATTCTGGCTGTCACGGGAGCACAGTGTCCTATTTGGCTTCCCCGCTGACCTGTCAGTCTCCACCCATATGTGTGTCATAGTTCTATGTCTACTGTTCTGGCATGAGGTCACGACATCGCCCCTCGTCGCACCCTTTAGTAGGGTGCAAATTTGTTGGCACCATGTAGACCAGTGGCTGCTGCCTGCATCACTAGTCCGCCCTTTATTTTGGTCGTCAGCCCTCTGTGCTGCCCCAACATGCTGTCAAATGTGCCAAGGCCGACACCCATCAGTGGAGAGGGCGCCAACAACTTTGGCAGCTGTATGGCCATAGCTGGAGTAGAGGTCAAGGTCGTTGTGGAAGTGGGGGTCGAGGTCGGGTCAAGGGTCAAGTTCTTATGCATCTCGAGGCTGTGGAGAGATAATGGGGTAGAGAGTGTGAGTGGTGAGGTTAATAGCATCAAGCATGGCCTGTGACTGTTGCAATCTCGCACAAATACATCTACACACAATTCTAGTTCTATAATAGTTGAACTGATCCGAGACAAAACAAAATACTTCTGTTCAAAAGTATTGCCATGAACTGAATGGGCAGAGAGACAATGTATTTGGATGTTTTGATAGCGTGTTATACTTTTCACTCTTGTAAAATTATTAAACGTTCTACTGGAAAATCTTGGCAATGATAGGTTAAATAGCAATGATATCTAGTAGATCTGTTATGTATTGTCTTACCACAGATGCACGTTGGCTTTGATTGCGTAGACAGCCACAGGCACAACACAACACCTCAAAAATTCACAACCTCAGGTACTGGTCTAAACATCATAACAAATTCACCTGCACAATGCACCAGTTGGCTTGTGGAGCAGACGTTGAATATTACGCACATTTGTAGGGAGGCATTGCACTCGATACAAGAAGCAAATCATACATAGACTGGTAAGCAAAAATCATTGACATAATCTGTATTGTCACAATTAGTTAAATGCTGAATTCCCGTTTGAATTCAGTTCCAATAAAAAGGTGTTCAAATACATTTCACCAAATGCAAAGTTGCTTATTGTAGCAGTTAAAAAACAAACAATTTTGTCAACTAGTCATTGCACGTATTTTCTTCGAGCAAGACACGAAAGCATAAAATAAGTTGTTAAATTTTTTCCACGATTTGCAAGATCACAAACATCGTCGCAATAAAAACACAAAACCGGAGACAGTCGACAAAATAAAACAGCTGCTGCTGGTGCATGAAAACGTCAGCTAGATTTACTTCTTGTCACAGGTTATAACACCAACAATCCAAAATAAGTAGAATTAACAATGATCATGCATTTGGCAAGTGCAGGTACACACGATCACATCGGGCACTATTTGAAGATAGCACAGCTTACAGCCAGCATCGTGAGCATTAACGTCAGATTATGGCTAAATGAAGCTGGATGAAAAGCCAAAACATTTCGCCAAAAGGTGAACATAACGACACACCTGTTGGTAATGACACACCTGTTGGTAATGATAGGAAGCTGCATTGGTGGAAAACAACATTCGTGCAACTGAGGGGGGGAATAAGGGTAAATTTGGTTGGGTTGGTTTTGTTGTTAGTGAAAGCAAGCAGTCGATGCAGGACTGGGGAGAGACTGCCCTGGTGGTGGAGTTAGTAACATTAACTGGAGTGGATTTTGACAGATTAACGATGTGAAGATACAGGCGACCTCGATGACATTGACTTTGTATGAAGGACGGAGCCAGCAGCGGCTTGGCAGTGTGCCAAATGTATGATCACTTCAGTCAGTCTATCCCAGAATGCTGTTTGACAATGCTGCGACTGACGGAACAGCTTTTCTGATTTGCTTCGTAACATGAGTTGGAACAATTCTGATACGCCTTGTACATGACCCACATTCAATTATGTGCATGACTGTACAACATCTGTACACAATCATCTCAGTGCAATTATGTGTCTGTGTACAACAGTATGAAAATTGACTATGTCACGTGTCTCTAATTACCAAAGACTGCTAGAGCAAGTCTGCACCACAGCCAAATGACACATTAGACAAAGAGCTTTGCAAGAAAGTGTCTTCATCTCACCAACTGGTCGTGTGGTTTATCAAACAAATTACAGAACGCTACATACACTAATGATGTCTACGTTTTGCTAAATGTCAAGTATTGATATAGAAACATGTTTTTGACATATTGGCACATTCACCCGTCTGGACACACTGTTGTAAAAGAGCAACAATGGACTGTAAATAAGCATCCATGTATAAATAGGCATCCATGTATAAATAGGCATCCATGTATGAATAGCAGCTGTAAAACAGCAAGTGATGCAGCCGTTTCTACAGATCCTTCGTCATTAGATGTTGGATGACAAACTCGATTCAGACATCGTTTGGGTTTCCGTTTCACTGACACTTAATCTAATTAATTAAATTCGTTCACTAAACCGCCTGCATTCTCGGCACGTTAGAACTTCAAAATCTGATCATAATATCTATTTGATATCAACAATATCTGTTCCAACATCTTGAGCGCCTAGGTGTGTTTGAATGAACCACCATTTCCTTAATAAAATTTGAACGTTATCTGTTTATGAGTACCCACCCAGCATGCACTGCAAACATGATATTCTAGTCGAAACATTAAAACAAAACAGATAACGGTCAAATTGTATTAACAAATTGTGGCTAAGTAAAACACATTCGTATGGTTAATATGCTACAACAGATGTAGTTTGTATTCTATGACTTAATGATAAAAACGAAAAGTTTTTGTACCTCTAAAAAGGCAGACGATGGGATAAGAAGAAGTGTTAATCATAATTATAAATAATTCTGTGGTAATTATATAAATAAAAGCCTGATAAATAATATAAACCCCATTTTGAGTAATACCACATGTGCTGTCATCTTTGCTATTCTGACGTCTGTCATTTCTATGTGACACGGCACTGTGACTGAGGGTGTCTTACCTGGCATTAATGAGGTACTGTGCTGTGCTGATTGTCTCTGGCGTGCCTGTGATTGTCACTTTTCTGTCGGAGCAGCCTTCCTCCACATTTGCGATCTTGATCATAGCTCCTGAGAACTGCCTGTGGGAAGAGACTAGCTCAGTCAGACAAAGGAGCGACCGACTGTGGCACCATAGCCAAATAAAATGTCTCAAGTGCCAACAAAGGGGGTAAAAAGGAGTTTTTAAGATCAAATGGAAGTTTTTAAGATATTGAATGGTTATGAAAATATTGATAGAAATATTTATTTTGTGCTAAAGATAGTAGCACAAGAGGACACAACGTAACATTAGTGAAGGATCAGTGTAGATTGGATATCAGAAAGTACTAATTCTCTCACTATACACGTATGGAACAAATTATCTACATAGATGCTAGCAGTATGAATATGTTTAAAAACAAAGTTGACAAATATCTCAGGAGGGCGGGTTACACGTAGATGAACATTGTTGTCTACTTGCCATCTGGGCCTTTGCCTTGGATGGCAAATCTTGTTAGTTCTTGTTAAAGATGAGAGCACATGTTATGAGACACATGAACAGCAAGAAATCTTATTTCTGCAACTACTGCATGCCCCAACATTAAGCTTTTGCATCCAGTGGCCCATGGGGTCAGTAGATTTAACTGGCCTGACATTTTACAAGGATAAAAACTTATTTAAAAACACATACAATGTCTGCAATACATCGCATTACAAGTTGAAGGATGCAAATTTTTTTGTCATTTCTTTTGTTCTTGGTGATTAACTTTTGTTCTTGGTGATTAACTTTTATTCTTGTTGATTAACTTTTGTTCTTGGTGATTAACTTTTATACTTTCTGCCAATTTTCCACATGGCAGATGATATTGCTGCTGGAAATGTTTGAGAATCAGACTCCGACTTTTGGTGAATATGCTTATCAAAACAATGTGGCGATTGCAGGAAATGATAACATGAAGTCAGATTGATGAGATGAAGATGTTTAATTGTGTCACCAATGTGGGAGAGCAAGGACAGGTGATAGAAATGATTTGAAACGATGACAGCGCGACCTGTTATCAGTCTGACAAAAACGATTTGAAACTTGTGGCCCAACAGCCCAAAAACAGATGCCAGGCCAGTGTTAATGTCGAGGCCTGTATTGTGCACATTCAGGAGTTGGACTAACAGCAAAACAGACATGGTTTTTGGTAACTGCTAAAGTAGTTTACATTTTCGGAAAAGATACGATGAACTGGCTTCTATAAACCTTATTTATAATATACACTTTCATTCAAATAACATCTAAAATTGATATATGGTATTTAAAATTCCTCTGTTAGTAACAAAATGTTTGATCCCCTATTCGGGCCGCTTGGAAGGTAAACGATCTAATGTTGTATAAATTTTTTATCCAAACAATGCTTTATGGACTGTGGATCAAATGCTGTACAAGAAACTTTGTATGAAACAATGCAGATAATGGATTTCACAGCATACTTGCTAGCAATTCAAGGAAGACATTCAGACAAACAATTTTGGGAGAAACCCATCGATAGACTATTCTTATATGGATTTGTTTCAAATCTACGGAAAAATGGCTAGGTAGATTTCTGGTCAAACCTAGCTGGTATTGTTTTACGTAGGTATATTCCGTAGCATCATAGATGGTGACATTCATCCAGAATCTGAATGCCACAGGCCGATTAACCAAGGAATTTTTACACGGATTTGTAAAATATTTCAAGTTCAGTAGTTTTGTGCACTGTGATGACTCTTACCTGATCTCGTTGATCTTTGATCCACCACGCCCAATGATGCATCCAATGAGATCATTTGGGATAATGATCTCATGAGTGTGTGCATTGTTCGTGGTCGCTGGAGGACTCGGTCTCGCCACATAGTTTGGTGCCATTCCTCCGCCCATTCCTACAATCATCATGCAACCTTAATATACTGCACAGCCTCTCTTGACCGACCACATTCACCTTCTTACAGCAACCACTACCAACATGATATAATGTATATATGTATAAATAATTACATTTGTGTATAATGGTGTGTGCGTGTGTACATGCATGCATGCGTTCGTGCATTAATTATATTCTTATTGTATGACTAAGCGCATAGAGCACACTTTGTTAGCACCACACTCCCTCCTTGGTTTATTTAGCCCAACATTCAAATGTGTACAGGGTGAATAGTTTAAGCAATTGCAGCAGTTGCTTTAATAAAAGTATGCATACTTTTGTTAAAAATTATCGAAATAAATTTGATCTATAGATCGGGTAACTTCAGAAAGTGTAAGTAGTATTATGTGGCCTTATGCATCAACAAGGGGACTAAGAGGGTAAATAAGTATGTTGAGGCGAAGCTACTTTTGCCCTTTTTTTGAGACACTTCAACAGGATTCTGTAAAAAAAATGTATACTTTGTCTAATGATTTGATCAAAACTAAATAACATATCTGCACAAACAAGCTTGTCATAGTGGATAATAGGTAGGGATGAGTTTTCACAAAACAATTCTGAAATGAGATGAGCGAGAAATTGAATTGAGGAAGGACCGTTAAAGTTGTATTGAGGAAGGACCGTTAAAGTTGTATTGAGGAAGGACCGTTAAAGTTGTATTTTATAATTAGAACAACAAAATTATTTGTTTGGAAATTATTCTAAATTGAAAAAACTTAATTGTGGGACAAATATAGAATAACAGATCATTAACTTGTCATGGATTTTTAATGGTAAGAAACATTTGTATTTATATATTAAGTATACCATGTATTTTTTAAATATGATACAATGTCTATAGTGATGATTTTAACATAATCGTTATGCTTGACAAAATTAATAAAAATATTATTTAATTATCACCGCAACGAAAAAAAATGCATGAAATTGAGAGATTTAGTGTACAAACCTGCAAGGAGGCCCTGGGGTGTGCCTATGATGGGCATGCCCGGCTGCAGAAGTCCCTGGTGAAGTGCCATCTTTGTTAACTGAACACAACACACAACCGTGTCAAATCACTACAACTATTCTTACGAAGAATTCTTGCTTTTTGGCAAAATTAACAGATGTACAGTGATCCAGATCTGGCAGCCATTCCAGGATAAACGACTGTTGGCTGACTACTATATGATATCCCAAAACCACACCAGGCAAGTCCAGAACTATGTGCACCCAATAACCAACCCAAATCTGTTACACTGGAGTCACACAGAAACAGCTGTATATATTCTGAATCACAGCATATTCATCTGGCTATATTAAAATAAAATAACTAAAAGATGTCTCTAACATCATGACGTTATAAATACTACTGATAGTGATGCCTCCAAACTCCAATGACCATTACTAAAACTGCACATACTTGCTATCTTAACCATACTGTTAAGTCATTATAGTCCTAGACAGTTTATTAATTTTGATAGAGCTGGCATACTGCAAGTCGGGCAATCTGCTGACACCATTTTAGTATTAGATTTCAAGTACTGAATTATTTAGAAAGCTAACATACAGAAACAACATGATCGAAATAGCAACATTAGAATATTATTCATAAACAAATCGCCGACAATAACAAGGAAACCATGATTTTTCACAGCATTCATAACTACTTCATTTCATTGCACTCAAACTGACATTTTCTACCAGTGCCCAGACATCAATTGTGCCCGCTCAACCAAGTAAGCCAGTCCAGGTAAAAAGTTCTTATTTCATTGCCAGTTTAACAAAATGTACAACAATATTTTGTAGTGTCACCCAACATTGCAGACTAGACTGACAAACAAAATGCTTGTGCTACAGAGGTCACCAGAGCATTTATTACTTGTGCCAGTGGCGCCATCTGCAGTGTACAACAGAAGACAACCAATGAATGTGGCTTCAAGTGGTGCATGCATGCTATACATGTAGGGTAGAAAAGGCAGATATAACATAGCACAGGATGGACACTACAAATGGTGTTTTACCCTGCAGGATGGGTAGTGTCGTCACTGGTGATACAGGGTTGAAGAAGCAAGTTACCAAAGACCTAACAAGTGTACCTGAAAAATTATGTATTTTTAATTTTTATAATAATTATTATATTTTTATTAGGTTGTAACATTGATGACAATAGGTTTTTTATAATTTTTAATAAGTAAATTTTATTTAACCTAGGTCAAATCTGATTTTGTAAATTATCTCTTACTATTACTTTTAAGAAAAACTAGTATATTACAATTAATTATAATTATTAATTAATTAATAATAATTAATTGTATCACTATATACAGATATATCTGCAAATAGAGGTTCAGTTACATGCAAATAAAAATTAACATGAATAGCATAAAAATGTCCACGGTGCAAAGTAGACGAAAAATGTATCACTCTTTATAGGGTAAACCAGATCAGGGGAAAACCTGCTTCATTTGAGAAAACAATCCTACCATGCCATAAGGTGGGAGTACAGTTGGGGTAGTATATCAACCCGGGGGAGGGGGGGAACAGACAGACAGTAATGAGACCGCTATATACCCACACCACATGGCAGTCACAGTGGGGTGGGGTGTGCAGCTGCCCCATTCAGACAACAAGGGTTAAGGGATGCCTACCTGTGGCATAGCTGCATAATGCATGGCTGGCACCCGTGGCTACAACATGGGTTAACGGAAGTTAGCACCGTGACACTGAACCATGCCAGCGACCCTGAAGGCATCTTCATTAATCATGGCATGTTGGGCTGTTAAATCTGTCAGGTGGTCAAACTATTTGCTCCACTGCCCCATGAGTGTTTGAGTGTGTCTGATTGAACAAATGGTATTCAATGACAACACTAATAAATTACAGAAAGAATCAAAAGACAAAATGTCTGGGCGAGTGAGCGCAATGAGCAACCATTATTTGGCAACAATACATTGTCACTTGACAGTTGAGAGATAATGGGAAGGCCAAACAGTACTATGTTCTCTTTACAAAATGTAATTGATTATTACTTACTAGCAATGACCAGCCAACAAGCAAGTGGCGGAAACAGTTTGTGACTTTTCTCGGAGAGGTTGATTGTTGAAGTTATGCGTATGCTTTGGAAAAATATGCTCTATGCCATGATTGTTGAAACATTGCTTGTCGTGCTCTGATGGCAACTAAATCATATACCACAACACAATCATTTCTACAATTAAATGCTACATAAGCAAGGAAGAAGAATTAGAACCATTCAGCTGGGCTACACAGCGCTACAGACATTGCAAATAATGCAGACAGAAATGTATATTGCAGAAAATAACGTGAAATGCGGCCTCTAAAGAGGCACATTACAGAGTTAGTTGCTAGGCAACATTCGGGTGAGAATAAATGTACTTGGTGCAACAGAACATTGCAATGCAGATGAGGAGCTAGACTGTGAGGCAAACCCAGCAGAAATAACAGCATTCGACAAATGTGACACAAGGCGCATCCCCACTCTCCTGTAATGGAGGTGTATTAGTTCTACCATGACAGCAGCTGGTAAGGCAGATTTTATTGCATATTTGGTGAATTTCTGGGGCATCTGCTGTCAAATATACATATAATTGTGCAGAATAATTCCAGTTGAATGAGTTTTTCTGAAATGATGTAACTCAAATGGGAACACTGTTTTTAGTTTTGCACAAGTCGGGCTAGCAGCAATCAGTGACACTACCAGGTTGTTACATTCCCTGAAATGAGAGTGGGAACCTTTGTAATGATGTACTGCGACTGGATATATGCCATTCCTATGAGTCTGCCATTAAGTGACATTGTGAAATCTCCAGTCTACCACAAAGTGTTAATGTGCAACGCAATTGACATACTATGACACAACGTTTTGCAACAGAATAATATATCAAACAATTTTTTTAAATTAAACCCCTTTAAAATCACACCTGTTTAAACACAATTTGCACATTTTAAATGACAAAATACATTAAAACAGAAATCAGTTTCACTTTCAATGAATATTAGTGTAAACAAAAACAACCTTCACCAAAACATTTATTTATATGGAAACTGGGAGCAAGCAGACCTGCCACATAGGGCAGATTTTGTGGATTTGGGGAGGAATACAGGTGTATCCCTTTGTAATATGGGTGTACCCCATTATAATAGGGTGTATCCCACTGTAACACGGGTGTAGCCCATTGTAATATGGGTGTATCACACTGTAATGTGGGTGTATCCCACTGTAATATTGGTGAATCCCATTGTAATTTGTATGTATGCCATTGTAATATAGTTGTACCCACTGTAATATGGGTATATCTCATTGTAATATGGTGTACCCCATTGTAATATGGGTGTATCCCATTGTAATGCTGGTCCCACTTTTGGTGCTAGGCAGATTTTCAACACCTTTTTACGGAAATTCAAGACACAAATACGGATTTCAACCAAACAATGTGGCAGGTCTGAGTGAGCCGAAGTGAGTGACTTTGAAGGGTGACTTTGAAGGGGTTCGGAGAAGATGCCATAGAGGCGACACGACTGTACTCACGTCTGGCTGCGGTATGGCGTACTGACCCGGCACCGCATACGCCTGACCACCAGCAAAGATGACGGGCGCTATGGCAGGTTTCGGACGGTATGGGATGGTCGCTCCTTTGGGAGGGGACTATGGGAAGAAGGAGAAAGGATTACAGAGGAGCAACGCAGGTTGACGCTGATGTGGAAGACATGCGACAGGATGCAATTGCTGCAACAGAAACCAGAGGGCGCCATCAGTGTCTCGGCTTGCCACCGTGGCCTCACGTTACTGGCCACCAGGTTGCAGCACTGATGGATGGCAGATGGGGACGGAAGCAGAGTCTACGAAGACGGAAGAAAGGACAATTGTGACGGAGTGTAACAGGAGGCTGGGTAACAACAAACATCGACCAGGTTCGGGGGAGATCTCAACAACAGCAGGCAGTACAACTGTTTATGGCAAGAAGAATGCTCGGAAACTGACCTTTCCCTTTGCTCCCTAATGATCGATTCTGCTGTATCGATCCGCTCGATTAGGTGCACCTGTCTGATTTAATTGCAGATGCTTAATTTTACATAGATCTAAAGATTGGCGGTCTTGCAGCAGTAATTAGCAGGGCCATTTAAATCATAATATTTTGTTTGCGGATATGAAGTCCTTAATAAAATAGTTTCATTATTTAGTCACTGCTGTGAAACCAGTAATAAGGTCCATTTAAATGGAGAGGCAAAATGAAGATGGGAAGCTCAATTTAAAACAGATTCCATTTCTTTGGTCACAAGACTTATAAATGCAATTTTATTGGATACAACAAAAAGGATTTACTGTAAGAAGATCGGATCATTTCAATATGTGATTGGTCGGCTGTTTTAAAGACTCAACTGATAGCGCCTCTCGACTACATTTTCTTATTCCATTCTCAAAACAAACACTGCACATATATTACTGTATGACATATACACACAAGTACATAACTGCATACTTTTGCTGATACATAAGTATACATACATATATACATACATGCACAAACATTACAATGTTCAAACTTAAGAACATGTCGTTACTTTAAATGACATACATCAACATGTTCTGTGTTCACGAACTGAGCTTCAAAGGGGGATGTTGGTTAAGGGGGGGTGTTAGTTCAACAATGTGTATATAATTTGTACACGATAAACGCCAATAAGTTCTGTTTTGTGCTCACAGAAATGGGTATTGGTTCAAAGATGTACAGTTAATTCTAATTCAGGATGTAATACAACAGGACATAATACAACATATCTTTGCAATAAGATAGTATTATTAAGGTCAAGAAGTTTAAGTTTGTAGTGCGAATGAGTGGATGTGGTTGTAGATGTGTGGGAGTGTGGTCATGTTGTTGTGTGGATGTGGTTGTAGATGTGTGGTCATGTTGTTGTGTGGATGTGGTTGTAGATGTGTGGTCATGTTGTTGTGTGGATGTGGTTGTAGATGTGTGGGAGTGTGGTCATGTTGTGTGGATGTGGTTGTAGATGTGTGGTCATGTTGTTGTGTGGATGTGGTTGTAGATGTGTGGTCATGTTGTTGTGTGGATGTGGTTGTAGATGTGTGGTCTTGTTGTTGTGTGGATGTGGTTGTAGATGTGTGGTCATGTTGTTGTGTGGATGTGGTTGTAGATGTGGTCTTGTTGTTGTGTGGATGTGGTTGTAGATGTGTGGTCTTGTTGTTGTGTGGATGTGGTTGTAGATGTGTGGTCTTGTTGTTGTGTGGTCTTGTTGTTGTGTGGATGTGGTTGTAGATGTGCGGTCTTGTTGCTGTGTGGATGTGGTTGTGTGGTCTTGGTGTTGTGCGGATGTGGTTGTAAATGTGTGGTTGTGTGGTCTTGTTGTTGTGTGGATGTAGATGTGTGGTTGTGTGGTCTTATTGTTGTGTGGATGTGGTTGTAGATGTGTGGTTGTGTGGTCTTGGTGTTGTGCAGATGTGGTTGTAGATGTGTGGTTTTGTTGTTGTGTGGATGTGGTTTTAGATGTGTGGTTGTGTGGTCTTATTGTTGTGTGGATGTGGTTGTAGATGTGTGGTTGTGTGGTCTTGTTGTGTGGATGTCGTTGTATATATGTGGTTGTGTGGTCTTGTTGTTGTGTGGATGTGGTTGTAGATGTGTGGTCTTGTTGTGTGGATGTGGTTGTAGATGTGTGGATGTGGTTGTAGATATGTGGTTGCATGGTCTTGATGTTGTGTGGATGTGGTTGTAGATGTGTGGTTGTGTGGTCTTGTTGTGTGGGTGTGGTTGTAGATGTGTGGTTGCATGGTTCTGTTGTTGTGTGGATGTAGATTTGTTGTGTGGATGTGGTTGTAGACGTGTGGATGTGTATGTGGTTGTAGATGTGTGGTTGTGTGGATGTGGCTGTAGATGTGTGGTTGTGTGGATGTGGTTGTAGATGTGTGGTTGTAGATGTGTGGTTGTGTGGATGTGGTTGTAGATGTGTGGTTGTAGATATGTGGTTGTGTGGACGTGGTTGCAGATGTGTGTGTGTGCGTGCATATGTGTGTGTGTCCGTGTGTGCGTGCGTGCGTGCGTGTGACATAGATGTTGCAGCATGGCAGTGGGAAGAGTATGACATACCTCGAGCATGACACAACAGATGTGATAGATGCACTGTGTGACACAGTCGGCCGTCCCTGACAGTGTGACCGCACGCTCCGTTGAGTTGGGCAGCATCTCACTGGCCACTTGTATTGATGCCCCAGTTACCTGCAGCAAACACATGACTGTCTACAGGCCAAACACATGACTGTCTACAGGCCAAACACATGATTGTCTACAGGCCAAACATGTGACTGTCTACAAACCAAACACATGATTGTCCTGGGCCAAACACATGACTGTCTACAGGCCAAACACATGACCGTCTACAGGACAAACACATGACTGTCTACAGGCCAAACACATTTCTGTCTCAGGCCAAACACATGACTGTCAACAGGCCAAACACATGACCGTCTACAGGCCAAGCACGTGACTGTCTACAGGCCAAACACATGACTGTCTACTACAGGCCAAACACATTACTGTCTCAGGGCAAACACATGACATTACTGTCTCAGGGCAAACACGACTGTCTACTTGGGCAAAACATGTGACTATCTACAGGCCAAACACATGATTGTCTTGGGCCAAACACATGACTGTCTACAGACCAAACACATGATTGGCTTGGGCTAAACACATGACTGTCTACAGGCCAAACACATGATTGTTTTGGGCCAAACACATGACTGTCTACAGGCCAAACACATGACTATATCCAAGCAAAACAAAACAAAACATTTCCAGTGTCTTATATTCGTGGCATGAAAATGGGTTTAAATCACCGCAGTGACAAAACTACAAAAAAAATTTGTGTAGCTACATTTGTAACCCAGAATAACGTTAACGAGTAGATTTTAGCATACAAAGAGGCCACATTTACTTGTAGAGATCTCACCTCTCTGATTTCCTTGATCTTGGCTCCTCCCTTGCCAATGAGGGACCCGCACTGACTAGCAGGAACAATGAGGCGTACTGTCACTGGTGGTTTTGGCAGGCCACCATTGTGAAGGTTATTGAGATCCTGCAAATGTTAACACAACCTCTACTCTAAATATTTAACAAGATTGAACAAGATTGTCATACAAAGCCACAAGCTCCAGATGGCCAGTGGACAAGGAGGTTATTGGATTATCAAAAGTACACACATTTTTCATCTATGTATTGCTCACCCATATCAGATTTTTGGGTCTGTCATACCCATTTGATATTTTAAGAACTTATATTTGGTCTGCTCTTAGTATCTAATGTTGGCGGCTTTCTAAGGTCTCGCAGTTCTGAAAGCGGCTTAGTTGCTCTTTTTTTTAGTATTCTGCACAAATGTGAAGTCACACCAATGGAAGATTAAACAGACTACGTAGAGAACTTCGTGGAACTGAATACATGTGTTCATTCTTCTAAGGAAATCAGAAATAAATGGCACAGATTGTTTTTGTAGATATAGATGTAAAACTAACAGGTTCAATTGCATACGTACCTCTTCGAACTTCTTGCAGATCATTGTGAATGCTTTAAAGATCTGATCTGTTGTACCCGTAACTGTGACAATTCTTTCTGGACACGATGAGTCGGAAATATTTATTTTAGCACCGCTCTGAAAACATGTCAACATCACCATATTTATATATATTAACATATTTATATATATTAACATATTTATATATATATATATTAACATATTTATATATATTAACTGGAAGTGCTTCCACAGTAAGTAATTGTAGAAAGATATGGTGTTTAATTAAGAAGAAACAAGAACAAACTGGTGGTCTTATGTTAGATTCAAACTTGGTCATTTTTGTTTTAATGCATATTTTTACTTGAAATTGTGTGCAAAGCCCATATGACATTTTCCATTACTTAACTAGCCTATAGCATTCATATTGAATTTCCCCATCGATCAGACTACAAAATATACTTCCGTATATGAAGATGTTACAATATAGTTTATACGTACTACACTACACTGTAGATAATATAATTTTGCAACAGGACTTTCTATCTTCAAAGAACCGACAATGTTGATATTGTTTTGACTCAACAACTGTGTACAAGTTTGTGTGATACAAAACTGACCTCCTCCCTGAACTTCTTCACATTGTCTCCTTTCTGTGAACAGACAAGAACAGGATGTCACCGTTCCACATTGCCACACTGACTTCAACATGTGACAAGTCACTCATGACTCGTCACATTCTCTTATTATATTTAGCATCATAACGTCCATCATGACGCCCATCATAACGTCCATCATGACGCCCATCATAACGTCCATCATGACGCCCATCATAACGTCCATCATGACGCCCATCATGTATCACAAAAAAGCAATATCCCAAAACATATTTTATCACTCACCACAAAGTTAAGAACATGATGAAACCGGGCTAACTCAGACTTTTCATATTTAAGACTAACCTGTTAACTAGCACACACAATATGTAGAAATACAGCCATTATACTGCCCACTTAGAGCAATTTATTGGTGCTTCCACTTGTCAAAATGCGATGCAGAAATAAAGATGGATTTTCAGAATGTGTGGTCAAAATATTGAAAACTGCACGGGAGCCATCTCTGTCTGTGCAGATATTGGACTGTTTCCATGTTCTGGGGGTGGTCCCTAATTACTTGATCCCTCCAGCATAACGATCCCTCCATTGTGCCTATCCTCATGTGACAGTGGGGGACGGAGGGAGATATTTCTGGGAGTACTACTTATGAAATCAATGTAGCTCAATCAAGCGCGTCATCCTCTGCCGTAGTGGCTCCATGCATTAGCCCTTAACAGCCTTCCATGGAAACCAACCGCAAATGATCAACAATATCCAATTTACTAATGTCGACATCGGTCGAGACTTTGTGTGCTGTATTGATTGACGGTCAATGTTATGAACAATCGACTTGAAGAGAGTGACCAACTGCCCATTAAGCATGCAATGTCCATTGGCAAGAATGTTGGACGAGACCATCCACAGACACCTGCATTGCAGATGTATAGCCAAAGACCACATAGCCAAGGTTTAAACTAAAAATTGGTTGGGAAATATATCGATATGGTGAGAAACGAGGAAGGTGCCACCGCGGTTTGGTCCATTTCTTGAGGGGCCAGCTAAAATTTGGCAACACTACCAAGGTACTTTCCTTCTTTAGTTTTGTCATTAAGATAACCCCTAACGTCCACTCCTCATCATTTCATAGCACTGTCTTGAAACCTAGTCTCTGTTCTCTGTCAATGTACTGAAGTAACAGCCATGTTTTATAGATTATTAGGCTGGCCTGTTTAGTCACTAGAGTGTTGTGGGAGACTCCCATTTTTGGTAGCCATCTCATTTTCACAGATATGCGATAAAATTTCAGACAACTCTGATTTTTCAAATAAATATCCCCTTTTCTGAATGATCTCCCGCCATTTTTATTTTCCTTTTAAATTTGGCAGACTATATCACAACTTTCAATTTGGTTGATCAATAACTGTGTCATTGATGTATCTTCTGGAACCCTTGCATTTGGTACAAAGGGCGCAATTTTGTATCATGTAAGAAATATCCAGCCTTGCCATTTCCAAGATGTAACAGGTCTGTTATTATGGGTGAGTGACCTTGACACAAAGTGCTCACCTTGCCTATGATGCTGCCTGCCTCCTGCAATGAAACAAGTCACATCATTAGGCTTCATCACACAAAGTATTGCAAGTATAATAATAAAAAAAAATTTTTTGTGACTATGTCCTTGGAAACCATGCTCATAGGTGAATCATCCTTCTTCATTATTCAACAACTTTATTTTACATAACCATGTCTTTCAATGGACCATCACAATCATTATTATACATTCCTGCATCCACAATTAAGTGTTGCGAATACATGACAGGTTACACCTTTACTCCATGCGTGGGATCTTGTACGTTCCCTGGCATAGACAGTAGATATAAGGCACCTGTGGCATTTAGTGTCTCATCCAAGTCACAAACTCCCAACTTCATTCCCATATGTTAAGTGCCAGGTGAGTTGGTGAGTTATAGTACTTGTACCCAATTTATAGGAAATGGCCAGGTTGGCCACCATCCTGGGGTTGGCCACCAGCCTGGGGTTGGCTGCCATCCTGGGGTTGGCTGCCATCCTGGGGTTGGCCGCCATCCTGGGGTTGGCCACCAGCGTGGGGTTGGCCACCATCCTGGGGTTGGCCACCAGCGTGGGGTTGGCCACCAGCCTGGGGTTGGCCACCAGCCTGGGGTTGGCCGCCATCCTGGGGTTGGCCGCCATCCTGGGGTTGGCCACCATCCTGGGGTTGGCCACCATCCTGGGGTTGGCCACCAGCCTGGGGTTGGCCGCCATCCTGGGGTTGGCCGCCATCCTGGGGTTGGCCGCCATCCTGGGGTTGGCCGCCAGCCTGGGGTTGGCCGCCATCCTGGGGTTGGCCGCCATCCTGGGGTTGGCCGCCATCCTGGGGCTGGCCGCCAGCCTGGGGTTGGCCGCCATCCTGGGGTTGGCCGCCATCCTGGGGTTGGCCGCCAGCCTGGGGTTGGCCGCCATCAAGGGGTTCAAACCCAGCACATTCTTGTCACTGAGCCACCGTGCTAGAACATGCCAGAAAGTCTGGCCCCAGTGCATAGAACATTAAAAAATTCCATTGACCCTTAATGAAATTCACAGCAGGTTTCCCCAGACATGAGAAGCTGTTCCCTGGAACTTTGGTGCCCCTCTCCCTGCCTGGCTGACTGACCCAGGGATTGTTCTGCCTCCCTACACCTGTTAGAGGTTCGCAGCTGTAAACAACAGTGCATTCCACCTCGGTTGTGGTTAGCCAGAGAACATCACCACACTGCTTGGTTTACTGAGTACACTCCAAGTCCAGTTGAGCAGTCAAATTGTTGTTTATGGTACTGACTTGTTGCAGCTCTCCTCTTTACCCCTAAGTCTGGGGTGAGGTTGGCATCAATACTGATCGTTGATTTTTGCTTCCTTTTCCTTCAGTCACTGTTTCACTGCCGTCTCCGCCACCTGTCTCCTCTCCCCATCCCTTGCTCTCAATCTCCACTCCCCTTCCACTCCCACCAAATGTCTCATCACACAGTCCTCCCATCTCAACCATTGTATTCCGCTTCTCATTCTACCCTCCACTCTCTACTCGATTATTCACATAAATGTGGACAAGTTGGACACGCTTTTCATGAAATATGCAGATATGATTGAGAAAGTCTTAGCCAGTTAGTCAGGTATCAGCTGACATTGCTAAGGTCATATCTTTCTGCACAATCATAGTCAGTAGGGAAAATAAAGGTACGAGCCCAAAGCTGTTGATGTTACAGTTGCCCATTTAATCATGTTTATTACAGTACTTTACGTTGACCAGGATGTCAAAGAGGGGAGCAGAAGGAAGTTATATTATATAAATTAATAAGGATATAATATACTTATTATTTATACATATACACTTATTATCAAATATGTTTTTATTATATTGATTAACATTTGACCATTCCTTTATTTATACGACTCTGAAAATACTTTTTATTCCGGATATATGGCACTTTATAAATTAATAAAAAGTCATTATTATTATTAAGATTAATAGCTGGTGCAGTAGGGCAGAATGCTTTCAGCCATGTACACTATCAGCTGTTCTGGGGCCTGTCAGCTGTCCAGCCACATGACTGATCTGAAGCATTCCTAGAATAGGAGACAGACAAAGACTTTCTGTTGTGTAGTTTATTAAAATGTGGTTAATAAGGCACCTGAGAGGGCCAGGTAAGGGGCACCGGCTGGACGACATGGCTGACTGAGAGGGTCAGGCTTACACGGGGGCCAGCTGTCAAAGACTGTAATCTCCACTACAGTGTGGGGGGGAGGCCAAGTGACTGGAACCATGCTTCAACTGATCTATAATGGGAACAGTTGTAGGATCTTTCAATCAACAAAGTGAGGTTCATAATTTGTGTTTATATATATATATATATATATATATATATATATATATATATATATATATATATATATATATATATATGAAAACATATGATAAACATGCACAACAAATTTATATTTATTTGTTAGAAAAGAGGGGATGCGGTGGTTGCAATATCACTCTAAACTGAGGACCGGGTTTTGGATTCTCTTGCTGCAGTTTCAACACAGTTTAGTTCACTCCAGCTGAAGCTGTACAGGGGTGTGTGCTCTTGCTCCCTGTTCCCTGCTGTACAGGGGTTCTGTGTGCTCTTGCTCCCTGTTCCCTGCTGTACAGGGGTTCTGTGTGCTCTTCCTCCTTGTTCCCTGCTGTACAGGGGTTCTGTGTGCTCTTCCTCCTTGTTCCCTGCTGTACAGGGGTTATATGTGCTCTTGCTCCTTGTTCCCTGCTGTACAGGGGTTCTGTGTGCTCTTGCTCCCTGTTCCCTGCTGTACAGGGGTTCTGTGTGCTCTTCCTCCTTGTTCCCTGCTGTACAGGGGTTCTGTGTGCTCTTGCTCCTTGTTCCCTGCTGTACAGGGGTTCTGTGTGCTCTTGCTCCCTGTTCCCTGCTGTACAGGGGTTCTGTGTGCTCTTCCTCCTTGTTCCCTGCTGTACAGGGGTTCTGTGTGCTCTTCCTCCTTGTTCCCTGCTGTACAGGGGTTCTGTGTGCTCTTGCTCCCTGTTCCCTGCTGTACAGGGGTTCTGTGTGCTCTTGCTCCCTGTTCCCTGCTGTACAGGGGTTCTGTGTGCTCTTCCTCCTTGTTCCCTGCTGTACAGGGGTTCTGTGTGCTCTTCCTCCTTGTTCCCTGCTGTACAGGGGTTCTGTGTGCTCTTGCTCCCTGTTCCCTGCTGTACAGGGGTTCTGTGTGCTCTTCCTCCTTGTTCCCTGCTGTATAGGGGTGAGGGTATCTGTGATATTATTTTAAACCTTGGCCCAGTTCTTCTGTTTTAATGCTGAACATAACAAAACTTGCCTGTGATTTTATTTTTGTGACTTCCCAGTAAGTTTATGTCTGTTACTTCCCTATATCTAGAATATATAGTATTCTATCTTGTGACTTCACTTTCATCCTCCTGGTAATATGTTTATTCTTTCTGGCATGTTTGTTGATGTAATGGAGCACCAGTCACTAACAGAGTGCTACTGTTTATTTATGTCACACAGTGCTTTGCAATATATTAAATGTAGTGTCAATGGAGGGAAATTGAGATTGGTGAGTATAATAAAGGTACAAATTTAACATTTGTATCATAAAATAAGGTTTTAATAGTACAAACTATATATAATTCTAAAACGTTGACTGCCAAAATGTGTTTTTAAAAAACAGTTTTTTTTTTACAAAATGACCATTCATTTTATGATTATTTTAAATGTCACCCTCGCTGTTCGGTACATTTACATTCACACACAATTTTTAATAACTGAGGACAAAGTTAATTGGGATCAGGAATTCAGAAGACCATGTGATGGGCGAATCATTAACACCCATGAAATTACATTCGACTCTGCATGCAATGTCAACATGATATTCACTTAGAAATATCCAAATTAAACCGACAGCGATCAAAGCATTGTTTAAAATCTGGGTACCGTATCACTAACATTCTAGTCAGCCCATAAGCACGATTTCGCTCTTAAAAATCATTGATGGATTCTGTGTTATGAATCTTATGATGGATTTTCCCTATAAGCTCTTAGTCTTAGTGAAATGTTCCACTGCTTTACTAAGACACATCTGGGAGGTGTAGATGTTAAAATACATATTTTATACTGCACAACATGATTTTATGATAAAATTATCAGAATAGGCAACTTTAATAAAGTAATCATAACATAAACAGTGAATGTCTCTATATTCTCTCTATCTGAAAACCTCTATTTCGTACAATAACAAAAATATCTGTGCCTTTAAATGGACAAACTAAATATGACTAATGGCTATATATAAATAAGACATTTAAAGACACTGCTAGGTGCCTGATAGAACTTCATAGCAGACACTTACCTTGCCCTGCATGATGACACGAAGTGTGACTGTCGGTGACGCTGGTGGCGACGTGTCACCATTGTTTGCATTTACTAAGCAGTCGTTATCGTCAGAAGCCATTGTTGTCATCCAGAGATTTCTGCTTGTGTGGCTGGTTACTGCAACAGGACATGGTGGACATACAGCGGTCATTCTGGTACACACTGGACACACTCTGGACACTGGTTGCACACGGGCTGGGGGCTCTCTGTGGCACAATCAACACTGGGCTCTCCTGCTCAGTGGCTGGCTGATGATGAATGCAGTCAGCCTCTCTGTGGAATAGAGACCACTGGCCCACTTGTTGAGGTAATCAGTCCTTGCTGGCAGCAGAGGAGGCTGCAGGCTGGGAAAAGGAATCCTGCACAGGTGCCACTGGGCTTAAACTGTCTCTGTGAAATGGATCACCCTGTGGTCAACAGGGGCAGCTGAGTTGAGACATCAGCTGTCAGATGACCCCCCCATTCATCCCCACCCCAACCCTAGCTACCACCCCTGGGGTCTTTGTCTTTCCCCATCTGGAGTTTCCATATCAGAATCACTAAATCTAAATCAGATCCACACAGATTTCAGTACTGGTCAATATTTATCTTCCTCTGGCAACACTGATAACGTTTATGTTATTCACAAATTTGCATTTTTAATCTTCAGAAAATCAACAATGAACATATTTTAGAACATATTCTAGGCCATATTTTTATATCTTAAGATCCTATCTACAGGTTGTTTGCAAATGAAAATGACAACTGTTTTTTATTAAACTGAAGAAGTGATGGGTGATACCGTTTTGTGCTCAGTGGCAGAGATAAGGCGATCAGGTAATCCTGGTTGGCATCAAAAGCAGTGTAGACTGGATATCAGAAAGTATTCATTCTCACAGAGAACGATAAATGTATGGAACAAATAGTGACACAACCTGTCTTCCTGCAGGAATAGTACAAAGCAATTATGCTGGACAGCAGCAGAACACCTAGCATTAAGCTTCTTGTTATACCTGACTGAGTACTCACTCATGCATGGTAATCCCACAGATGACATGAATGCAGGCAACTGAAATCCTTGATTGAAGCTGGCTACTGGCATTTTCAATTGCTGGAGACTGATTACCCAACTGATTACCAGGAAACTTGACTGGTGCTGTGAGCACTGATTTCACATCAGTGAAGACTTTCTTCTGTATTGGATGTATTGGCTGGCTCACACAAACACTTATACAGAAGATATGTATTGGCTGGCTCACACAAACACTTATACAGAAGATATGTATTGGCTGGCTCACACAAACACTTATACAGAAGATATGTATTGGCTGGCTCACACAAACACTTATACAGAAGATATGTCACCTCATAAATATTATCACAACACAGTGCACATTCTAAGGTCTTAAGGTTTTTCATGTTTAAAAAAATTCTTGACCTAGCCATTGAGATTTAACAAGATTTAACAACATCACCTTCCAAAACTAGACATTCCAGATGGCAAGTGGACAAGGAAGCCATTGGCTTATTGGGGGTCCAACAATTTTATCATCTATGTATAGCCCACCCTTATCAGATATCTGTCAATTTTATTTTTGAACATATTCACACTACTAGCATTAACACAATCATTTGACAGTTTGTTCCATTCATGTACCAACCTCTGTGAGAAAGAGTACTTTCTCATGTCCAACCTGCACTGCTCCTTCACTAATGCTGCTTTGTGCACTCTGGTTCTACTGCCTTCTTTAAGTTTAAGTTTGAAGATACATATTCTTATCAATATCCTCAAACTTTCACGTAAACACTAAATGTTACTCCTAAGTCCTTTTCCTGTGTGGTTCTACCTAGTACAGCATCCCCCATTTTATATTCTTTGTCCATGTTTCGATGTCCTATGTGTATGCATTTACACTTCCCAAAATTTAATAACATTTGCCATTTTTTAGACCATTTAACCAATTTATCTGTATCATTTTAACCTTTCTGAATACTTTTATGTCATCTGCAAAGTTCAGTACTTTGCTAGGTACGCAACCTTCCAAAACATTTATACATATATTAAAAATACCATAGGTCCTAATACTGATCTCTGTGGTACCCCACTCAAAACAAATTTCCAATTTGAAATCTCACCATCTACTATTACTTGGTCTTCTGTCTATAAGCCACTTTTCTACCCAGTTGATTATATCATTACCTATTCCGTGGGCTTTTAGTTTAAGTAACAATCTTTGATGACACACTTTATCAAAGCAAACATCTAACCCAGCCAACGACACCACCTCTCCAGCCTCAGCAAACATCTAACCCAACCTACGACACCACCTCTCCAGCCTCAGCAAACATCTAACCCAGCCTACGACACCACCTCTCCAGCCCCAGCAAACATCTAACCCAGCCTACGACACCACCTCTCCAGCCCCAGCAAACATCTAACCCAGCCTACGACACCACCTCTCCAACCCCAGCAACCACACATGAACAAGATATAACCACTACAACCGCTGTCCTTCTAGTGAACAGTCACCCTGACCATAAAGGAACCTGTGTGGACGTCACTGCCTTGGCCCCACATACCTGTGTTAGAAGAGAGCAAGCAATGATCCCACAGCTTCCCAGTAAGTCTATAATACACTGATCACAGTGGCGGGGCACCGCTTGTCTTGTTAGAAAACATAAAACCCAGCCTCAGGCGATCCTAATCTCATTATGCAGAGGCAATCAATATGATTTCATCATCACAATATAGCCACATTAGTCGGAATTAGGATTTAATTACTCAATTTGTAGATGCCACTGGGATGATGACGTGGTCCAGCAGTGGGCGTCATCTGTGGTCAGTGGTCTTCTGCGGTATGCAGTAGTCAATACTTTGTCAGCAGGCACTTCATCAATACCTTATGTCACATGGCCTCTGGCCACTGGTTCACTGGTAGGCACAGCACATTCACTCATATTACAGCAGCTCACGAGTTATCTGCTCATATTGTGTTGGCTCACACACAAGACATTTGCTTACATTACACACAAGACATTTGCTCACATTAAACACAAGACATTAGCTCACATTACACACAAGACATTTATTACACACAAGATATCTGCTCATATTACACACAATATATTTGCTTGTATTACACACAAAACATTTGTCCATATTATGCATAATACGTTTGCTCATATTATGCACAAGACATTTGCTCATACTACAAACAAGACATTTGCTCATATTACACGCAAGACATTTGCTCATATTACACACAATGCATCTGCTGATATAATACACAAGGCATTTACTCATATCACATTTGATTATATGTGACATTTACTTACATGACATTTGTTCATATGACATTTGTTGACATTACATTCAGTCAGGATTGGCTTACATAGATGACATTAAACTGAGCTTAAGTGGAATTTGTTCAAGAAGTATTTGCTCTCTGCAGGAGACATCTGTGGTTGGCTACGATGTAACTACTGCTATCCTATACATACTACCAATTAGTCATGTGACCTTCAATGTGTACTTGAAACAGGTAACATGTGTATCCATGAGTCACACTAGCACCACCACACTTCCTGGTGGCAGTGTCCCACGGGAAGAGCTACTCGCAAACATCTTCCACAGGTTCTTTTTAGTCTTGCACAAACCTTAACCCTCCATCGTGGAGGTCTGCTCAAAGTCTTAAAATATTCTCTAATGTTCCCATGTTCATCTAAACATTTTGGACTATGTGGCACATCCAAAAATATAGGGGCAACAACAATGATTAAATAAGAAACAAAAAAAGTCAATAATTTAAGTAGTTGTGCTGTTTACTAAGTAACATTTGGTTGAGTCATTAGTGAGTTATTTAAAGCCAGTGACTGTGTGAAGTAAGTTATTTAAAGCCAGTGACTGTGTGAATGAAAGAAGATGCAAGATTGGTAATGTGCCAGAAGCTGAGATGAACCCAGTTCCCTGAGCAATGAATAAGGAGGTTGTGCTCACTCAGTCACATACTATTAGTGTCTCAGTGTCTCAGCTAATATTTGTTATTAAGCAGTAGCACACTCAGAAAAAAAATTCTTGTCAACTAGACAACTCTAAGCTGGCATGCAATCGAAATTACTTTCACCATGATGTGATGACAGCTCACTGAGCAGTAGAGACCTCCCAACCTACACAACCACATCCTTCTCCACAGTCAACACTGTCACATCCTATTCCACAGTCCACATGATATTCCATAGTCCACACTACCACACCCTGTTCCATGGTCCACACTGCCTAATTCTGTTCCACATAGCACAACCTATTTCACAGTCCATGGGGTTGACTGAATTACTTTAATTTTGTACCTTAGTAATTCACCTAAGAACCACTTGAGTAAAAGTAAAATTACTTTGTAAAAAAAATACTTGAGTAAAAGTACAATACTTAGAAATAACAACAAAATCATGAGTAATATTATATAAATTACACAACTTGCATCAGACAACTGTTTTGCAACCACTCTGCCTATAACAATGTGCTCCTAGACAGCCTTAGCTGGTCAATCGGTCTGCCACCATTGAACACGGTGCTCACTTGGATGCTTGGAAAATTACATTATCTTTAATGAGTGCTCACAACATAAAATAATTTAAGTTAAATACAGAACTTAATTAATGATGAGGCACAATCTGTCTTTTTATCGACCTGTTCCACTGGGGTATGGGAGGAGCTAGATTGTACAACAGGATATGTATACGCAGGTGTGATTGTATCTGAGTAGGTAGAGGGTCAGTCCAGTACTAGTAGCCTCTCAGAGAAACTGGTCAGAGGTAATAGAACCTAGCACTGCCCATAGTAAAATTAACAAAGACATTTGATGCCTAGCTGATGAAGCCATCTAGCTTGTGAACCCCCACCTTCTCATGTCTTCCAAGACATGTCTTATTAGCTCACACAAACATTGAAACAACACACTTTAGCGTTTATTGTGTTGGTTACCTGGTACCAGCTGGGGCTAGAATTGATCAGAAGACAGACCAGTGCAACAGAGGAATGCTGTTGAAAATTGCAATAAAAATGACCTGTCAGGGCCCCTGTCCCTGTCTTTGATATTATTTATGGGTCAGCTTGAATAAGCCATTGCTGGGAAAAGATGCTGCCAAATGGCAAAGTATCAATTCTTTACTGTTTAGTTCTGTAGAGTAATCATTATTATGAATTTATGAAACATATCAATATGAATTTTATTCGTGAAAGTAAAATGCTGTTTAATGCTGACGTAAGCTGATAAGGCCGTTACTGACAATGCCAATGGGCGAAAATCGGTTCTCCTTCTCGATCCACGGTGCACGTTCGCTCACGAATATAAGAATTGTGTCAGTGTATGACACAATTCTGCGTATACATTGTCGAAATTGATCGCCTCGCAAATTTTAATATTTATAATATGTATTGGAAACTTACGGATTAATAGTTTATATGGTGCAACGGAGACATTTGTATCGTGGTTTGAGATGGCGTTCAAGCATTGCGTGATCGAAGTGACATTTCATGTCAACGGCCTTGACCTGACCTGTGCCAATATTTGGCAGACTTCGTTCACCGACATAGATATAAAACAGTGTTTGCGTCGATTTCCCGAAGAGAGGTATGCACGCAAATGTGATTGCGAACTGGTATACGATTGAATGATATTAATAGCGTTTGGCCTGGTGACTATGAACAGTTTTTGAAATGTCGTTGACGGTGCCATCAGTGGAGCGCCACCGGCAGCAGCGGTTTCGCCAAAGAAATATAACGAAAATATATTGCGAAGTAAATAAATAAAAGTAACGGAGTAAAAAGTCGCGTTATTTTAGATAAAACTACTTCGTTACAAGTAAAAAGTATTTCGTCAAAATTCTACTTCATTACACGCCAATTACTTGATATAACTACTCAAGTATTGTAACGAAGTACTTTACTTCGTTACATGCCAACACTGTCACTGACAGTCCATACTATCATATCCTATTCCACAGTCCACATCCTATTACACAGTCCACATGGTTACATCCTATTCCACAGTCCACATCCTATTCCATGGTCCATGTGTCCACATCCTGTTCCACAGGCACAGTCCACTTTGCCACATCCCATTCCAGTCTATATCATATTCAACAGTCCACACTACCACACCCTGTTCCACATTCCACACTGCCACGTCCTGTTGCACAGTCCATACTGCCATATTCTATTCAAAAGTCCACATCATATTCCACAGTCCACACTACCATAGGCATACCCTGTTCCACAGTCCACACTGCCTCATCATATTCTACAGTCTACACCATATTCCACACTACCACATCATGTACCACGGAGCACACCCTATTTCACAGTCCACACTGTCACATCCTGTTCCACAGTCCACATCAAGACTGGGTCCAATTAAAAACAATCAAATAAATTACAATGAATTAAAATTTTTCAGTTCAATTACAATTACATTAAAAAAAAATCAAGTAAATTACAATTACACCATTTCAATTACATTTGTATTATGCAGAACGATTTGTTAAACTTAATCATGTAGCGTATGTTGCTGACTGTGTGTGTGTGTGTGTGTGTGCGTGCGCGCATGCGTGCGTGCGTGCGTGCGTGCATGCATGTGTGCCCAATGAACTGAACTCTGTGTACAACAAATACATTAGTGTCTTGTAATCCATTGTGTTAGCTAATGGTGATGCCTTTTGGCATATTTGGATACCCTTTGGAAGCCAGGTGTGAAATGTCTGCTGGCAGATTGCAATTAAATATTGCTTAGAAGGAAGGCCAGAGGTATTTTGTTGGTGCACTTGTTATATCTGAATATTCCTTTGATTATATGAGCAGGTCCTGCAGGTGTTATAATTAAGCTCTTGATTTTCAATTTGTGTGAGAGAGTATTTATATTTTGTAGTTTTTTTTCTGGTAGTTCGTTATAGAAAAAAATACTGTAATTGCTTGTAATTGATGCACACATTTCAATTTCAACATTTCAAAACCAAATTCTATTACAATTACTACATTGTTGCTGTAGTCAATTACCATTAGAACAATTTATAATGGCTAGTTAATAACTGGACCTGGCTCTGGTCCACATCCTATTCCAATCCACACTGCCACATCCTATTCCACAGTCAACATCCTATTCCAGTCCACATTGCCACATCCTGTTTCACAGTCTACACTGCCACATCCTGTTCCACAGTCCACACTGCCACATCCTGTTCCAACTAACATCCTAATTTAATGCACATTGCACACTTCACATCTTATTGCACACTTCACATCTTATTGCACACTGCCATATCTTATTGCACACTGCCATATTCTATTCCAGCAGTTGGTCTGCTCAAAGTGTTTACCTCTGTCTGCATGGATTTTAGTATAACATTCTAATAGTTAACATAGAATACCAATATCCACAGTAAGACCACACAAGGAATTATCTGTGTAATTATCTGCATGCACAAAACATATTTCAGTGGTTTTGAGCACATCATTTTCAGATGTTGTACATACTATCTCGTGCTGTGCAGGGCGTTTATGCACATCTCACATATACACCGATATAGAACTGACTACACCAGAGTTTCACCTACCTGTGAAGTGATCTCCCAGTGTTTAGAGAATCAGATGCATGTGGGACTCTGTCTGACCAGCAGTGGCTATCAGAGGAAATTATGTAAGCCTAGCAGCCTCCCTAGGCAGCTGCCCTGGTGATGTCACAGAGTAGGTAAATAGCAAGACAGAGCTGGGCAGATGTGCTTCTGAAATATCTGTATCCCCCCCATTGCCTGCATGGTTAGTCACATGGTTCACATTGCCACTCATCATCAGTAACATTCCCCTGTCTCATGCACCCCAGTGGCACATCAATTCAGTGTGTAACAAAGCAGTTGTTTTCTTTGTTCAAAACAGATACATCAGGACTATCTTAGAAAGTGAATTTATTCTCTTTGTATTTAGTATACAAGTGAGTCAAGTGACGCAGTGACCACCTGGATTAACCAACTAATGTCACTTGACATGCAGGTGGTCTGTATGTAATCTGGTAACCTGTAATTTATAACCTTACAGTTGGTGAAAAACTGGCCATTAGAAATTGTTGTGTAAATGTTTATAGACCAGCAACCAGACCGACTTTGGAAGTATTGTTTTCCCTTTTAAAACATGTATGTAGAAAAAACAGGAACCTAAATTAAACATTTATGGAAGAAACCAAGTAGAAGAATGTGGTGAAGAAAACATATTAAATAAAGTGGTCTTCATATCTTATGAAATTGAACACACAAATTAAAAAAGGCCAGTTCTCGTCTGTGTTTATTTATCACTTTGTTACAGAATTTATACAAGTGAATGACCTACTGACATGATCTTCATTCTGATGGACTGCCAAGATGATGATTTTGCCAGTTACTTTCTAATTATAATACATTATAAAGATTATACTTACTCAGAAAGTAAATGATAAATTATGACAACTAGGTTAGATTGTAGTTATGCTCTTCTTCCAGTTTAACACTAAATAACATTGTAGTTATGCTCTTCTTCCAGTTTAACACTAAATAACATTGTAGTTATGCTCTTCCCCCAGTTTAACACTAAACAACATTGTAGTTGTGCTCTTCTTCCAGTTTAACACTAAATAACATTGTAGTTGTGCTCTTCTTCCAGTTTAACACTAAACAGCATTGTAGTTGTGCTCTTCTTCCAGTTTAACACTAAATAGCATTGTAGTTGTGCTCTTCTTCCAGTTTAACACTAAATAGCATTGTAGTTGTGCTCTTCTTCCAGTTTAACACTAAATAGCATTGTAGTTGTGCTCTTCTTCCAGTTTAACACTAAATAGCATTGTAGTTGTGCTCTTCTTCCAGTTTAACACTAAATAGCATTGTAGTTGTGCTCTTCTTCCAGTTTAACACTAAATAGCATTGTAGTTGTGCTCTTCTTCCAGTTTAACACTAAATAGCATTGTAGTTGTGCTCTTCTTCCAGTTTAACACTAAATAACATTGTAGTTGTGCTCTTCTTCCAGTTTAACACTAAATAACATTGTAGTTGTGCTCTTCTTCCAGTTTAACACTAAATAACATTGTAGTTGTGCTCTTCTTCCAGTTTAACACTAAATAACATTGTAGTTGTGCTCTTCTTCCAGTTTAACACTAAATAACATTGTAGTTGTGCTCTTCTTCCAGTTTAACACTAAATCACATTGTAGTTGTGCTCTTCTTCCAGTTTAACACTAAATAACATTGTAGTTGTGCTCTTCTTCCAGTTTAACACTAAATAACATTGTAGTTGTGCTCTTCTTCCAGTTTAACACTAAATAACATTGTAGTTGTGCTCTTCTTCCAGTTTAACACTAAATAACATTGTAGTTGTGCTCTTCTTCCAGTTTAACACTAAATAACATTGTAGTTGTGCTCTTCTTCCAGTTTAACACTAAATAACATTGTAGTTGTGCTCTTCTTCCAGTTTAACACTAAATAACATTGTAGTTGTGCTCTTCTTCCAGTTTAACACTAAATAACATTGTAGTTGTGCTCTTCTTCCAGTTTAACACTAAATAACATTGTAGTTGTGCTCTTCTTCCAGTTTAACACTAAATAACATTGTAGTTGTGCTCTTCTTCCAGTTTAACACTAAATAACATTGTAGTTGTGCTCTTCTTCCAGTTTAACACTAAATAACATTGTAGTTGTGCTCTTCTTCCAGTTTAACACTAAATAACATTGTAGTTATGCTCTTCTTCCAGTTTAACACTAAATAACATTGTAGTTATGTTCTTCTTCCAGTTTAACACTAAATAACATTGTAAGTGTGCTCTTCTTCCAGTTTAACACTAAATAACATTGTAAGTGTGCTCTTCTTCCAGTTTAACACTAAATAACATTGTAGTTGTGCTCTTCTTCCAGTTTAACACTAAATAAAATTGTAGTTGTGCTCTTCTTCCAGTTTAACACTAAATAACACTGTAGATATGATATTCTCCCAGTTTAACACTAAATAACATTGTAGTTATGCTTTTCCTCCAGTTTAACACTAAATAACTGCACATTTTGTATAATACATACATCAAACACAGAGTAGAGAAAGAAATAGGAATATATTCATCAATTATACAACCCACATCAATTACCAACACCTGTATTGCATTAATCTCAAATTCACTGCTAAAATAGCAAGAATCATGATGGTATCACAATGTTGAATTTAGATCTTCAGTGCTATACAGACATTCAAGTGCACACTACTATGAGTTGAGAAGAACTCTGTGTGTATATAGCAAATGTAATTAAAGTTTCCCTAAAGGTTGTTTGATGGTTGACAGACATCTAATCTGCAGCAGATGCCTGTGTATCTGCATACAGCTGTTAGCAGCAGAGGGTGTGTTAATATAGGCAATCTCCACTGCCCCATTAGCCATCCCAGGGTTACTTAATCCTTGCAGCTTGTCCCAAGGACTAGGGGAAAGGAACACAATTTTTAATGAGACTCTTGCCCCAAACTGCAACTGTTTGCATTGGGTAACCTTGTGACATTTTATGTTGCTGCATCTACAAGCTGTGTAAGAGAAACTAAACTGAAAATTGCCAGTTCAATTACGAGAGACATGAAATCTGTGGCATCACTTGAAGAAAATGTAGTGAATGCATAAAACAGTGTAAAACCACCAGTGTAAAACCACCAGTGTAAAACAACCAGTGTAAAACCACCAGTGTAAAGCCACTAGTGTAAATGTAAAGAGAGGAAGACTGCGATAACATAGACAGCAAGAAGGAATACAATTAAGTGTTGCCTAGGAATAGCACAATACCAGGAAAGAACATGTCTAGTTGACATGATAAAGTGAGTTCCTTGCAGAATGTGTCATTTGTCTGGAGAAACTGACTAGTATCAGTTACCCTGCCAAATCAATAGTCCAGTATTGTGAAGCTAACTCATTTATTGGTTGCAACAGACAGTAATCTGTGTCATTTCTTCACCATATCGGTTGTATGAGTATAATATGCCCATGGCTGCCCAGAAAGTCGATTGTGCTAGTCTGATTACTACATCCATATATATATATATATATATATATATATATATATATACAAACAAACATGCGCACATACATAGGTTCTAACCTTGCATTGTTTATGATCAGCAGAGATAAGTTTTTGCAAATATTTTCTACAGCATCAATAGTGCAATTATATGACAGTGTACTATAAAATGGCATACAGAAGGTGTCAGAAAGAGGACTCATGTCCTAAACAAAGAGCTGGCAATCTGACAGATTAGTACACAAGGGAAATATGAAATGTAACATTTACGCAATCTGCAAAAAAACATGGATCAGCTTACTTTTGTGGTGCACAAACAACAGTTGTCAGTTATTAACCTTTCACATCACTGCGGAAAACAATTCCAAACTTATGACAGAGGTTTCTTACACAATCCCACTGTGTCTAATGGGCGGGTGATGTGATTTGTCTTGGTCACAAAATCAGGGCAGGGTGCACATTATTCAAAAGATAGTGTGTATTTATAAATAACCTTTGATGGTAAATGACTAGACAAGCCGATGACACCAATTACAGAACTCAATTACAATTAGGATTGTAAGTTGATTGCCTTCAAGAACCTAGGAGACTCAAACTGCCAACATTTAAGCCATTTATTCCATAATTTTTTTATTAATTGGTTAAACACTTCATAATTAATGCCATGTTTTAGTAGAGTTAAATTTATTCATATGAACATGAATTTTTTTTATATATATGTGAGGTGAATTATAGTTCATGGATTACTAATCATTGCAGATACCATGATAATAATAAATAATGAAAGTATTTATATAGCGCCCGATCAATCAAGATTGCTCTCAGGCGCTTTTCATACATGCAAACATAGCTTATTAAAATCTTATTAATTATATTAAAAATATATATGTTAATTATATAAAATAAATTTATTAAAATATATTATATTAATCATATTAAAAGCAATGCCAATAATAAATAGTCTAAACTATAGTCCAAATACTCCTAGCATAATATATATAATAAAAAATTAATAATAAATGCAAATATAACATATCATAAAAAGCTACTCTCTAAAAACAAGTGTTTTTAATAGTGTTATATATTGTTGCAGTGTTCTATTGTTCTATTGATTCATTCCAAACAGGACTGATTTCTTAAGATCTGTGAATAATCACATGTTAATTAGCAAATAATAATTAAAGTATTCCAAACTTGCCAAATTTGTAAAATATGGTACAAAAACATATACAAAACCAGAACTAGTTGCATCCACTAAAAACAGAATGAATTGGGGGTGAATATTTCATGGGGTAAATATTTGGTGTGACAGCTGGGACAGTTGGACCAACAATAGCTGGTCTACAGCATCAACTGGAGCAAAGATCAAATCCCATTCTCCCTCCCACTCATGTAGTTCCCCAGGAACATGCCTCCCTCTTTTCCCCACATTATTTGGTCATGGCGTGTGATTGGTTGGTGCAGTTCTGTCACTAGGTTTGCATGCATCAAGGCCGTGGCTGTGCACCTGGACTGACTAGCATTCCAGAACCGATGCCAATTATATAATTGTTTGCCCCTTCCTCTCATTCTCATAGCTTCTATCTTCACAGCAGCCAACAATGTCAGTTCCACTTTGTCCCAGCCAGTCTTAGTTTGCAATGTCAGCGGAGGTATTTCGTCCTTGTTAAGATGCTAGCTACAACCGTACTGTAGTAACTATAGTAACTATAGTAACTATAGTAACTATAGTAACTATATCATATCAACCACAAATTGCAGGTTTTTATTTTTAGCTTCTAGTGTAAGAAAAAACGTGTGTGTGTCAATCAGATATTACCAAATACATTTCAATTAGTCTCTACACATTTGTGTATGGTTTACTACAATTCCATGAAACTACCATTGCATGAGTAGAAATGTTGTTGACATTATATTAAGCAACCAACATATAGTTTAAACATTGAATGGAGATGTTCTGGTTTCTTGGAATGGTAAATACCATTTCAAATATTTTAACCAGTTAGAGTTTATTACTCGAACATCTTTAACATTGGGCTGTACTACAACAATTCCAGGAAACTTCCAGGAAATACTAGTATCACTTATATAATATTAAATATAACTCATGATATGCATTTAAATTAACATGTATACATGCAAAAAACTTCTATGAAACAGCTAACATTAACATAGAATTGTAATAACTTGAAATTGCCAGGAAACACGCAGAGAGCCAGAGAGGCACTGAGTATGTGCAAAGTTTAAATATACATTAACCACATAGATAGTACAGTGCCAGGAAGTAAGAGGAATATGTAAGTCTCTACTCACACTCCTGTTGTTTCCACTCCCTCCTTCCTCAATTCCCTTCCTTCAACTCCCTGTTACCTGCATACACTTGCACAATACCGGGCTGACCCCACTCGTTGCCCCACCCACAAGCCACACACACACACACCTGGTCTTGACCACCGAAAGGCACCTACAAATATACCCACCAATCCACCTGATGCGGAGGACTCCCGCTGGTTCTGACTGACACATGCCTGTAAGCCCTACCTGTCTACCAGTCATCTATACCCACTCTGGCCGCCTAGGCCGGGCTGGCCGGCCCAGTGCAGCAGTGGCCCATTTATTCCGGGCAAATTCACTGAGGGTTAAGTTAAGTCGTATTATTTCTTGGCAGCTGTGGCAAGCACGTAGGTGACACCATACCCAACCACTAACGTTGCTTTTAGCCAACAGGTGTACTGAAACATTAATCGGCGACTGACGAGAACACGTAAATGCCCTCAAGTGTTGACTGCGAGTGGCGTAGTTTGGTGGCGGTGCAACAACCCACTTACAAACCAACTTACTTTAATCAGATTAGCATTCCAAAATATGTTACACTGATATGAAGTTAACTATATCTGATTTCTATAATGTAATTAATGTTGTGCCTTTGGGATTACTAATTATGTTATCTGTAATTGGCTATGTGGCTTAACTGCAGTACTACTCCAATTTTTGAAATATGTCAATCCATCATGCATATCATGGATGTGTTTGGTAAATTGTCATCACAGATATTTGCCTCTCGCTGTCTAAGATCCTTCAAAATGCCACATAGCAGAGAGCAAATAGAACATTTAAAGACAAACGATGCAAGCAACAATGACCATTGTTCACTGTTGCGTATCGACAGATGAGAATAAACCAACATATGTTGCTGAGAGTTATCTCAGACCGATATCTTCAGTTATGAACAGATGTTGCTGAGAGTTATCTCAGACCGATATCTTCAGTTATGAACGGATGTTGCTGAGAGTTATCTCAGACCGATATCTTCAGTTATGAACAGATGTTGCTGAGAGTTATCTCAGACCGATATCTTCAGTTATGAACGGATGTTGCTGAGAGTTATCTCAGACCGATATCTTCAGTTATGAACAGATGTTGCTGAGAGTTATCTCAGACCGATATCTTCAGTTATGAACGGATGTTGCTGAGAGTTATCTCAGACCGATATCTTCAGTTATGAACGGATGAAAACAGTTTCCCTTCATTTTCTTTTTAATACAACTACCAGTGGGTCCTTTTCCAGCTGAACGTTACAGTAAACGTTTCCACAGCACAGCATTCTGTAAACATATTTAAGCAGAGAAAATTGGTATACTTTCATTAAAATAAAAACACTTAATGTCAAAATAACTCTACTTATAATTTAATAAAATGTATGATACAGATTTCATTGCAATTTGGTTTAATTCACTTCTGCAGTAAAAGAAACATCTGCAGGGACCACATCCCGGTATACATTTTATCTCTTCAGAGTGTACACAGATTTTGAGAAAATGTTCTTTGTTAGATACAGCTTTCAGCCAGGAATGATGTGTTAGTCACAATATGAGATACCATTTCACTACACAACCCAGTATGTATCATGTATAATGCACAGATTTAGACTTTGGGTGGGGAAAGGGGGCCCTGGAACATAATGTAACATTTCTTGCTACTTGCCAAAAATAAGGTATCGAGATAGAGTCAACTTTGAATCTTCATTTTCCACAATGCAATAAACAAAAGGAACTAAACTCTGCCAGGACTGGCTTTACACGTACACGTACACACACGCACACTCACACGCACACGCACACGCACACACACACACACACACACACGTACACACCCTGTAGTAGTGTCAGTTAAAATGTACTTTAGCCCAGTGTAAATCAGGTTTATTGATGTTCAAATCAGTGAAAAGTCTTTTGTACTTAAAATTTTTTTTTTTACCAGATGCAGTAAAAAATCAATTAATGGATTGTCTGACAATTTCTTCAATAACTAAATAAGACATTTGTATAAACTAGCTAGCATGTCTTAGTGGATACAAGATAGGTTGGAAATGTTGGAAGTGAATTGAGCTTGCTTGTAGCAGTGGAATGTTTACCCCAGAGTCCCTCCAGCACTCAGTCACTTTACATCAGTGAATGTGTCAGACTGGATCCCGAAAAATACAAAGAGACACCCCAGTGACACTCTCACCCAATCTCACAGTACTTAAGTCCTTTTTGTAGCATCCCTTTAAATTGAAAGCAAATAATATAAACTGACAACTCTGGTAAACAAACATGACCAGATGCTCAAAAATAATAATATTGATATAACCTATTTACATCCCTCATTACGTGTCTGCCATAATAATATGTTGACATTTCCTGCATTTCCCTTCTTACTATACATGCATAGCATGTGCATACATACATACATACATGCATGCATGCATGCATGCATGCATGCATGCATGTATATTCAATTTATAGGACTCCAAAGTCATTGTCAGGTACCTCTCTAGTTAGACCAGGAATAAGTCAACCAGTACTTCCTTCAACATGCTCACGCATCAGTGATGTTTTTGACATTCTACACCATCAGAGTGCAGTGAATCGTTGAGGACAGCTGGCTTGAAAGCATGGCTAAATGCCAGCTAAATGGTGCATTGTGCCAAAGACATGAACAAGCATAAATGTTTGGCAATTACTTCTTAAAAACACACATACTGACATTGATATGTGAGTGAAGCATGGGTGAAGCATGTGTGTAAGCTGAATCCAACTACTTTTAAAAAACCTACATAAAAGATAATGTCTCCCAAAATCAGGAAATTTTCAGATGATTTCCTAAGCAACCCCAGGAATTGTCCTTGAGTGAACATGTGGTAATTTGGATCAACTGTAAGATTATGAATCTAGTTAATCTACCTCCTCTATAATATATTTAACAAACAAAAGGGGATATGCCCTATAAAAATTATTAATGTAAAAACATTCAGGGGGGGTGGCCATTTTGGTGAGAAATTGCTGCAAAAATTTAACAATTAACAAATGCAACATCACAAAATGTAAATGATAATCCCTGCACAATGACAATGCAAGAAATGAGACGTTGTTTAGAACAAAGACTGTAGTACTGAAGTATTGCACACACAGGCCAGTGTCCAGGCTCCATGCCATATATGCCTAAGTCCACTATCAGCACCCAAGTCAGCTTCATGTATTCCTGGGTATATGACCAAGGGGGGATTATCAGAGGGGACGAACAGGGCTGTGAGAAGGAAAAACCTAGGAGAGATGGGAGCCACCTGTTGGGAACCTGTTTGGCAGTTAGGGTCCATTATTACTTACTAGCATGCAGCTATTTCAGTCAGCAGCCGGAAGCTATCAGAGTTCATCTACTGCAGGTTAATTTAGGACTGAATCGCCAGCGAGAAAAACTACAGCAGTTGCTCATGTTCACTCAACAAGCAGCAAGGATATTGTCAAAAGAACCTCATTGGACAATGTATTATCACAACATTGTCAGCACATTCAGTTACCTGTCTGAAGATGTAAGAACACCCAACATGTCTAAAGATGATGAATGCCAAGATGTGCAAACATCAAAATATCAATATATATATATATATATATATATATATATATATATATATATATATATATATATATATATATATATATATATATATATATATTTGTGTGCGTGTGTACACATACGTACATACATACACATATGTTCACATACACCAACTTGTGCAAGTTTGCCATATAAATTCAAGATAAAAGGATTACAAATGAAGATAGACAACCTGATAGGATGGCCCAATAGCTAGGTTTCAGTACGAGTCATAACAGAAATAGAGAGGACCATCTAATGCTATCATAACAGAAATAGAGAGGACCATCTAATACTATCATAACAGAAATAGGGTGGACCATCTAATACTTTCATAACAGAAATAGAGAAGACCATATAATACTATCATAACAGAAATAGAGAGGACCATCTAATACTATCATAACAGAAATAGGGAGGACCATCTAATACTTTCATAGCAGAAATAGAGAGGACCATATAATACTATCATAACAGAAATAGAGAGGACCATATAATACTATCATAACAGAAATAGAGAGGACCATCTAATACTATCATAACAGAAATAGAGAAGACCATATAATACTATCATAACATAAATAGAGAGGACCATCTAATACTATCATAACAGAAATACAGGTCAATCTAATACTATCATAACATAAATAGAGAGAACCATCTAATACTATAAGTGCCTCAAATAATGGCAATTGCTGTCAGATTTGATAAAAAGAACAGATTTACCATCAGCTTCAAAAATGCTTCCCCAAAATGTATCTCAACAGTCATCTGACAGTCACTTGTGCCCCTTTAAAAAGGTACAAAAAAAACCACTATGAAGCAATTATCTTACACAAAAATAAACATAAAAAAATATGAAATATCACAAGATGTTAAATATGATGCCAGTTTCAAGTATTTTAGGAAAAGTGCCAAAAAACAAGGCAGCAAGTACTAAATGAACCGTCTATGCCAGTGCACAGGACCTGCCATAATGTCATTTTATTATTGTGCTGCTCACAACATTACTACAATTACAGAAAATTTGACCTTTTGAAGAAGCCATAGTGTGGTAATTACTTCATGTCCAATGAAAGCTGTGCTGCGATTCGTTGTTGGCTAACTATGACTAATTTGACATAACGAGTTTTGTAATTCTTTGGCTTATTCAATCTAACAGCTCAGCGCACGCATAGGAAATGGTCCTAGCACCCACAAATAGTGACAAATAAAGCAACTTGCATTTAGCAGTAAGTGGCACCCACAGAGACTGCAACATTGGCTGGACCAAATACATGAATTGACTGAGCATTGCTGCCTGGCAATACAACAGGCCCATCTCACTCACCTGACGCCAGTGAAGTCTCCAGTTTATAGGCTCTGTCACCTGCAGTTTAACAAAATTAACTCACCTAGTTGTATCTTATCTATCTAGGACTGCCTTATCAATGGGGCAGAGACACAATGTTTATATATACTGTGCTTAGACAAACACATTTGTAGACTTTGAACCGGAGCAACAGGGGCCAAAGCCACCTTCATGGTCCAGACAACTTGTTTAATTAATCAAAGATACTGAGGTTTGTTGGGACAGAGTTTACCTTGCTACAAGATTACAACTGTCCTGGACAACCTTTTCTGTCTTATCAGTTCTCACAAGTGGCTTATAATTTACTTTACTAGATTGCAAGTGACAGGTAAAAGATTGTACCTACTGGTGCTGTACACGGCTACTGTTCATGGAGCTGTTATGTTGCACTTGCATAATATCTTTTGTGACAACCGTAGTTGTTAATAAAAGTGTGACCAGAAATGTTACCTAATTATTGTGACATTTCTCAATTTCACAAACAATTGAGTCAATTCTAGGCATTGCTTTTTTCAGAATGGAGTGATAAGTGATAAGGGCATTTTTGCAGTGATGTTATTAAAGATGAAGAAAATATGGTGTATTTTTGTCATTACAGTGGACTCCACTTAACATAATCGCTTCAGGCCAGTGCAGTTTGAGTCTACTAAGTGGCTGATTCTCTTAAGCAAATAAAAAACCTGACTTTGAATGACGTGGAAATGAATGTACGTCAAACAACTGAGTTTTACTTCTTCCCTACTGAATTATGTCATAGTAGCTACACATTTGTTTCACAAAACATTTCTCTGTAGTGAAAAGGCCTTCGGGGGAGGGGGGTTTAGCAAAACGTTATTTCATGCTACAATGTATCCTTTTTCATGTATCTGGTTCTAACAAGTGGCAGACATGATTCTGTTAAGCTGTGTATTTTAGCACAGCAGGAACAAGGAATGATTCCGTCCCAGCCACTTTGTTTCAACTAAACAGTTGATCCAGTTATCCGTGATTCTGTTAATTAAATAGAGTCCCCATAACAGGCATGTTTCTTGCCTGCAACTAGAATAGTCAGCAAAAATCAAAATGTTGATTCACTAGACAAACATCTCATTTCTCTTCAAAAACCCATTCTGCATACTGAATTTGATGCAAAAATGCAAAACCAATTCATCTTGACTGCAGTTGGGTATCACCATCAAAGTAAACAGTTAACCAAGGTTTTGACAGTTTTAACTATTTTGAGAAAATAATTTATGGGTCTATCAAAATGAACAAGTGACTCTGTATGAATGGAACATATACATGTACCAGGTAGAAGGTCCAAGTGTTCAAGCACCTTGGGCACATACCCTCTAGGGCCTTGACCGATTTACCCCACTACCTAGTGACCTAGCTTATAACCATGCCAAGATAAATTTGCCAGCAGATGTTACATCTGTTGTCATAAACATTCCTAGATAGACTATTTTAATGAACTATCACCTGCTGGAACTGTAGGATGCAGAGAGCATCTTAACAGGTGCCTGCTGCATATAGAGTCAAGGAACATCTCACACTGGGCCAATGGGTTAGATTAGCCAATGAAGGTAGCCTTGACCAAATTCTAAGTCAGGAATACACAAAAGCTCTGTTCAATAGACATCGGCCAAGTACTGCAGACTCATTCCCAGACATGTTCACAACATTTATCTAAGGAGTTCTACGAGCTTCAACAAATGCAACGGGCGTATAACTAAAATAAAAAGCCCATTGATATGATTTGTGTCTTCAATGATCATGGTGCTATAAATAGAAATCTACTAGGACACTAATAATGATTTAAATCATCCATGCATGAAAATATCCAGGGAGCAGTACGTCATCATTAGCAGATTAGTTACATCATGTTCGTAAAAATCTGCTGTATTTCACAACTTTATACTATTATTGGACAGCTGTTGCTAAATATGTCTCCAGTGGGATTATTAAATATATGGAAATGTGTGTCAAACTCATGGTTTTTCCCTTCATGGTATCCAACTCAGCATGTACGAGAGCATGGACACTGATGTCCTGAATGGAAGAAAGATGAATTACAGTTTAAAGACAACTCTTATGTTAATATTTTACTGGCCTCAATGGTTAAGTTTACTATTCATAATTTAAATGTCCCACTGCACGCAACTCTTATAGTGAACATAGTACTAAATATTTTTTTATTTATTACATATGATTTTAAGGACAGTTCGATAAAAAATAATACATATTAACTTACACATGATTTTGACAGGTAAAGAAGCTACAGTGACGCCCTCTGGAAAATGGGCCATGACTCATTTTGCCCACTGTTTCCATGTTTCTATGACAGGTAGGAAAGAGCAGCAAACATGTAAGTAAATAAATTAACTACCTTTGTGTTTTTTTCAATACATCACCAATCTGTAGATTAGAGGCCAATGGTGCTACAAGGCGAAGGAACATATAAAAAGGCGAGTGGACCACAGCACCTGAGGGGAGATACTGCCAGATTGCCCCCAAAGTTATATTATTATTTTATTGCTTATTAGTTTCAATCAGTATCAGTGCAGATGGAGAGACATGGACTGACTAGAGTAAGACGACATGATGCTGAAACCAGCAGACCAGCTGCTACTTACAGCTATTGCAGAAAGTAGCAGTCTGGCAGGTGACTACTGACACAGTTATGTATATAGACTGCTACACAAACACAGATAGAACTACCACCTGTCCCAAGGAGACACCAGGGAGAAAACAATGTGTTACAAGGAACCTATATTCACAGGTATACAGCAAATGTTCTTACTTACTTACTTATTAACTTATTAACTTACATATATGCATGCAGAGAAAAAGGAGAGAAAGAGAGACAGAAAGGCAGGAATGCTGACAGACAGACAGACTAACAAAGAGAAAGATTGGCAGATGGACGGGGGCAGAAAGGGAGGGTGAGGGAGAGAGGAATATATATATATATATATATATATATATATATATATATATATATATATATATATGAATATATATTATATATATATATATACACATTATATATATATATATATATATATATATGAATATATATATGAATATATATATATATATATAATGAATGAAGTTCTATTTCTAGGCTGCCCCAACGTGGATGGTTAGACCCTGACCTAGCCATAGGACTAGGTCACTGAATGTTAGTCATAACTGCTTTCAAAGGTCAAGAAACAATGATATTGGTCCTTCTCAAAGTGAGCAGTTTCACAGATGGATGACAGCAAATTATAAAAATGCTGTCTGTTTTATTTGAGAACAGTGTGCTAACATTTAATTGCAAAGCTAGCATTTTAAATGTGTTTCCCATCTAACAGTTTGTAAAAGAAATGTGCATGTTGTTTGGGGGGGCATATGGCTTTTTCTACCCCCGTGCTTAAATTAAGACAGAAATAATACTCTGTGATTATGTATTATAAAAATGGAAACAAAACTGATCAAGGTAAACATTGGGAGATGTGTTTGTTTTGCATAAATAGTCTTTCTCACACAAATTTATATTAATGTTTATTTATCTTGTATATATGCATTCTGTGCATTTTGCAATAGTCAACATTGACTTGAATAATCATGTCAATGTTGAAATGATTCCAACTGGTTAAAAAAATCTATACTTGTCATAATAGTTATAAGTAACAAGGAGTCTTACACTAATGTCTTATGCTGTCATCTGGTGATCGAACTATTTACTACATGCAAACATTGCTAGCTAACACCACACTAGGCAGCAAGTGATATGATGTTGCTGTTATGTAAAATAGTTCAATCTTGTTATCCACCAGATGGCACAAGTGTACGCCAGGGCATCAGTAGTTTGGAGCCCATTCAACAGGTGACACCACTGACAGTGTCATCACAGATGTTTTACAATATATATATATATATATATATATATATATATATATATATATATATATATATATATAAGCAAATTAAGAATTATTATGATTAGGTGGTATTAATTAGACTCCTACGAAACTGAAATAAATAAAATATTCCCGCATTTTCATGGAGCTATTTCAGTAACACATATGAAAAACCTTCCAAACTTTGAAGTCTAACAGGATGGAAAAAAAAGCAAAATATGTACCATTTCTTTAAATGTACGCTTCTATATAAAATTACAAGTAGAAGTGTCCAGGTGTGACTCCTAAGTCAGAGCACAATAGAAGTGTCCAGGTGTGACTCCTGAGTCAGAGCACAGTAGAAGTGTCCAGGTGTGACTCCTGAGTCAGAGCACAGTAGAAGTGTCCAGGTGTGACTCCTGAGTCAGAGCACAGTAGAAGTGTAAATGTAGGCTGAATCATTGTACTTCGTCCCAGTTCCTGTCTTGGTCCATGTGTTTTGGGAACTAGAAGCACCCGCGCCCAAGCTTCAAAGAGGGCTCACACACCCACCATTACCCATCTGATCACCGATGACGGTTCCACTACCAATTAAAGTTAAGTTCATATATCCTAAATCCCAGGAAGCAATATTAGTGGTTAACACAGCAAATGAAAAATTTTAGTTTCAACAGGTCGATCTGCCAGGGATACTGGTGTAGTCAGAAGTCTCTGGCGGCGAGGGTAGATCTGTCAGGGGTACTGATGTAGTCAGAAGACCCTGGTGGCAAGGGTAGATCTGCCAGGGATACTGGTGTAGTCAGAAGTCTCTGGCGGCGAGGGTAGATCTGTCAGGGGTACTGATGTAGTCAGAAGACCCTGGTGGCAAGGGTAGATCTGCCAGGGATACTGGTGTAGTCAGAAGTCTCTGGCGGCGAGGAGGCATCAAACTACTCTAAATAGAACACCTACACTTGTATCTCTGCATTGGTGCAGGACATTTCAGGCACAGATATATTGAGAAGTGGAATATCAGCCACAGAAATAGCATAAGAACAATCTGTCATCACATTACTGTGCTGCTAGAATACCAATGGAAGCTATGGGGTAGATTTCACCTGGCACCCACCCTCAGCTGGAGTAGATTTCACCTGGCACCCACCCTCAGCTGGGGTAGATTTCACCTGGCACCCACCCTCAGCTGGAGTAGATTTCACCTGGCACCCACCCTCAGCTGGGGTAGATTTCACCTGGCACCCACCCTCAGCTGGGGTAGATTTCACCTGGCACCCACCCTCAGCTGGAGTAGATTTCACCTGGCACCCACCCTCAGCTGGGGTAGATTTCACCTGGCACCCACCCTCAGCTGGGGTAGATTTCACCTGGCACCCACCCTCAGCTGGAGTAGATTTCACCTGGCACCCACCCTCAGCTGGGGTAGATTTCACCTGGCACCCACCCTCAGCGACTGTGGGACATCCTGGTAACTGGAACCAAGACAGTAACTTCAACTGGCAGTAAACATCCTTCCAGTGTTGACACAAGAAACTTGTGCAAGGTTTGCTGTGCCATGATAACATGTAGCATGGCTACATCAACAGGCTGATGGCCACATCAACAGGCTGCTGGCTACATCAACAGGCTGATGGCCACATCAACATCACTGGTTGTAGTTAGTATGCCACAAGTTGTTTAACTACTGTTCTATCAATCGTAATAAAAGTTAATGAATTCCTTTCACAGGTCATGTTGGTAAACTCTAGGTATGCATGGGAATTTTACTTTCAATCATATCACAATAAAACAATCATATTTGGTCATACTAATCTTCATGTTGGTCGGAAAACATAAAAATATTACATATCAAATGTTATAAATCTACAAGCCAAGTCTCTGACAAATCTACAAGCCAAGTCTCTGGTGTGTGACTGCCATGCACCAACAGTCACAGCCTCATGGATGACTTACCTGTACAGTGCATCCCCAGCCTTGTGGCTGCACCCATTAACTTCCTCCTCGATACAGCTCCACTATGTCTCCTAATCCCATTGATAACAAAACAAGACATTGGCCATGACCACTTTAGATTCAGAGTCTGCCAGCAAAAGTAGAACATTTGAAGTGTGATACAAGTGCCTTACTCCCAAGGAGAGTGGTTAATTCCTCCTGCTTCCACAAGGTCAGTGGACCACCCAGGAGGGCCCTGGGATAAAGGGGAACAAGGTCACCTACATAAACATGTTGAAAGACTCCACAAATAATTCTCCTTTGGGGACCATTTCAATGTTTTTTATTGCAAAAAACTGAACAATGAATGGAATTTGTTGATATTAACTACATTATTTTATGGACATGCTGCAGAACAATCTTGAAATCAACATATCTTTTTAAGTGATACTTTACAGTTGACTAATGCAGGCTGCACCTCCAGTAGGCTGATACTGCCAGTCACAGTCACCCAGGAACACAACCAGTTTACTACAACCTCTACAGTTGTACTCAGGCACTGCTGGGGGCAGGGTGCTGGGTGTGTGTGTTGGGGTTCTCTACACACATTTCTAAGGCACTCAACATCACTCATGAGAATTATCCAAAGTAGTTCTACACAATCCAGTAGGCGGCGCCAGTTGTGACATCTTAACTAAGTATTACTATACAAGACAGGCAGTTGCACTGTTGATGACAGCGGTTTTTTCAAAATGATGCCTAAAATGTCAGACACTTTGTGGTCAGTGCTGTTCTTACAGTGCAGTGGGTTCACTGTATTAAAGTCTCACACTATAAGCCTCGGAAAACAACAAGCTTGTCGGTAGGCAGGGCTTGACATTAACGGTTGCCCAACTGCACGGGGCAAGTAAAATGTACAGTTGGGCAACCAAGCCTAGACCGCCACTTGCTCAGACAGATGGGCAAGTGGAATTTATGCATGGGCAAACAAAGTTGTTGTAGCACTTGCCCGACCAAACATAGCAACATTACTGATGTTATGACTCGCTGCTTGTTTAATCGTAGTTTATTATAATGCAGCAAAATGTGGTAAATAAAAACTCTGCCACTCCGACGACAATGTAGATGTTGCATAATATATAATGCCAATTAAGCCACCAGGTGGCACTGGCAGTACTCCTCGGTCACAAGGGGCATCACTTTCAAAATTCGATGCGAGACCTCTTGTGCCCGATACAGCGCAATCACATTTTCTGGGAACAATTTGCTGCACTGAGCCACTTGGTGGAGATCTACCTTGTGCTGCCAGTCAACACAGCTGTGTTTCAGCAGGGATTCTCAATGATGAAGCGTGTTAAGAGTGATTGGAGGTCCTCATTGGCTTCAGTACAACTCCAGCGGTTAATGGCAGTAGCCACTGAAGGACTGCATCCTGACCACTTTGACGCAGGACTTGCAGTGCACTGCTGGTACTCCTTGGGTCCATGTGCTAAAGACCAGGTTTCAACCCGTACAACTACCGCCAGCGTCAACAACTGGATGATGAAATCAACGAGGAGCCAGGACCCATGGCATGAAATGTGTTTGAGACAAGCGAATGCATTTAATGGCAGATGTACTACTGTGCTCCCTAAACAGTTGATATGCAGCTAAATGCGTCTGGGACTTAGCTATTTGCTTAGCAGAGACTGCAGAATTAATTTTATTGATCTGCATTGGTTTTATGGTAGCTATATTAAAGATTTGGTGCAACCATGTCATGTCAGAGTCACTTGCCCAGAGGGCAAGTGGCCAAAAACTTTAATGCCAAGCCCTGGTAGGGGAAGTAAACACATGACTTTGTGTTCAACCTATCGTTGGTGTACACTGCCAACAGCAACAGATGACTTGGCAAATACCAACAGTGGGTACATATATCATGTGACCTGACATTTGTCACCTTAGCTACTGGTGTGACCTGGCATAAACCATCGGCATCCCCTGCCTTACTGCATACATCCCAGCCTTAGTGCAGACATCCCTGCCTTAGTGTAGACATCCTCTGACTTAGTGCAGACACCCCCTGCCTTAATGCACACATCCCAGCCATAGTGCAAACATCCCAGCCTTAGTGCAGACATCCCAGCCTTAGTGCAGACATCTCTGCCTTAGTGCAGAAATCCCTGCCTTAGTGCAGACATCCCATGCCTTAGTGCAGACATCCCTGCCTTAGTGTAGACATCCTCTGACTTAGTGCAGACACCCCCTGCCTTAATGCACACATCCCAACCATAGTGCAAACATCCCAGCCTTGGTGCAGACATTTCTGCCTTAGTGCAGAAATCCCTGCCTTAGTGCAGACACACCCTGCTTTAGTGTAGATTTCCCCTGCCTTAGTGCAGACATGCCCTGCCTTAGTGCAGACATCCCCTGACTTAATGCAGACACCCCTGACTTAGTGCAGACATCCCCTGACTTAGTGCTGACATGCCCTGCCTTAGTGCAGACATCCCCTGCCTTAGTGCAGACATCCCATGTCTTAGTGCAGACATCCCATGTCTTAGTGCAGACATCCCCTGCTTTAGTGCAGACATGCCCTGCCTTAGTGCAGACATGTGTAGCTCTTACCACACATACAGGGGATTACATGAGAAACATAATTACTATAAAATTAACCAAGTTACAGGCAGCTACTGCAAGGGCTTAGAGGACTCCTGGCACTGCCCAGTCAAGGTAGGGCAATGACAATGGCAGTGACAACTTAACGCTACAAAATCATGTACAACTGCTGGCTTCTCAAAGCATTCGTACTTGTACGAAGGAACTTATGTGGCCATTTGACATTGATGACAATGTTACTATGATTTATCATGTTACATAATCTACATGAAACATCCACATAGGTTCCATTCGTAATATCCCAATTTTTTTTACAGACAGACAGAGTCACAAGCTACTTTATTGTATAGATATGGCATTTACTTGTGAACTGCAACCTCAGTTTACATTGACGGATGAGACACAGAAAGAGCTGACACAACACTGAGTACTGATTACAGATTGTCAATCCACTGCATCTTGTGTTATTGCTACACAAGAAAAACCAATGGTTGCCACTCAGCATGGAGCAGTCATGAGTGATGATGTGTACTCCAGAATAAACAACCACCACACTTGCTCAGTCAGTAGATTTATAACAGCCAATTGAGTTCAACATCTGTTGCCAATGAGTAACAAAACATTTATGTCAAATCTAATTATTGGGTTCTTTTTATGCAACAGCATTGTTGTCACTGTGACAGCATTGTTGTCACTATGATTACATTGTTTTCACTGTGACTGCACTGTTGTCGCTGTGACGGCATTGTTGTCGATGTGACGGCATTGTTGTTGGTGTGAAGGCATCGCTTTTGGTGTGACGGCATCGTTGTCGATGTGACTGCATTGTTGTTGGTGTGACGGCATTGTTGTTGGTGTAAAGGCATTGTTGTCAATGTGACTGCATTGTTGTCAACGTGAAGTCATTGTTGTTGGTGTGAAGTCATTGTTGTCGCTATGAAGGCATTATCAAATTTACCTGGTAGCAGAAAGCAGCTTCTCGTTTAGAAAGCCAGGAGGGAACAGACCATTATTTTATTTCCAAGTTCATGGCATACAAATGAAATACTAATGATTTTGATATGGTTTCAGGAGATTTTGCATATGTAAAGAAAATCCTCTTGTTCTTAGCAGCATATGACGGGAAGCATCTCACAAGCTGATTTTCTCTAAAGCAAAATTGTAGGATATGGCAAAAAACTCTACAGCAGATCAGTGACATGACATGCCACTTGTGCCATGAAATGTGAATCATTATTTTGTAAACAGGACTAGAAAACATTAACATGGTCACAAATAGTGATCTAATCTCAGGAAGGCCAACCACTGTATTGCAGCTTCTGCTGTCTCTGAGCTAGGTTCTCCTTCAGCCCACAGTGATGACAGGGGATTATCAATCATTTGTCACTGTGGACAATTTGACTTTCCAAAACAGCTGAGCAGACCCACATGTCTTACACATGCCTTCTCCAGAGCACCACTTTACACTGCACTAGTAACACCATCATTGTATTTATAGAACAGTCACTATAATAGTCCATTCATTTTATCAGAACCTTCTAAATGTATATACATATATAATGTACATACTTATTTATGTATGTGTGCGTGCGTGCATGCGTGCGTGCGTGCGTGCATATGTATGTATGTATGTATATATATATATATAATATATAAATGCATTGTACGCAGACCGATTATACTGGTGAAAGTATCTGCAAATTAAAAAAAAAACAATTTAGAGCATTTCTGAGTGTTTCCTAGCTGTCTTGTAATGAGCACCCTGCTGTCTATACAACTGGTCGTGTGTGTGTGTGTGTGTGTGTGTGTGTGTGTGTGTGTGTGTGTGTGTGTGTGTGTGTGTGTGTGTGTGTGTGTGTGTGTGTGTGTGTGTGTGTGTGTGTGTGTGTGTGTGTGTGTGTGTGTGTGTGTGTGTGTGTGTGTGTGTGTGTGTGTGTGTGTGTGTGTGTGTGTGTGTGTGTGTGTGTGTGTGTGTGTGTGTGTGTGTGTGTGTGTGTGTGTGTGTGTGTGTGTGTGTGTGTGTGTGTGTGTGTGTGTGTGTGTGTGTGTGTGTGTGTGTGTGTGTGTGTGTGTGTGTGTGTGTGTGTGTGTGTGTGTGTGTGTGTGTGTGTGTGTGTGTGTGTGTGTGTGTGTGTGTGTGTGTGTGTGTGTGTGTGTGTGTGTGTGTGTGTGTGTGTGTGTGTGTGTGTGTGTGTGTGTGTGTGTGTGTGTGTGTGTGTGTGTGTGTGTGTGTGTGTGTGTGTGTGTGTGTGTGTGTGTGTGTGTGTGTGTGTGTGTGTGTGTGTGTGTGTGTGTGTGTGTGTGTGTGTGTGTGTGTGTGTGTGTGTGTGTGTGTGTGTGTGTGTGTGTGTGTGTGTGTGTGTGTGTGTGTGTGTGTGTGTGTGTGTGTGTGTGTGTGTGTGTGTGTGTGTGTGTGTGTGTGTGTGTGTGTGTGTGTGTGTGTGTGTGTGTGTGTGTGTGTGTGTGTGTGTGTGTGTGTGTGTGTGTGTGTGTGTGTGTGTGTGTGTGTGTGTGTGTGTGTGTGTGTGTGTGTGTGTGTGTGTGTGTGTGTGTGTGTGTGTGTGTGTGTGTGTGTGTGTGTGTGTGTGTGTGTGTGTGTGTGTGTGTGTGTGTGTGTGTGTGTGTGTGTGTGTGTGTGTGTGTGTGTGTGTGTGTGTGTGTGTGTGTGTGTGTGTGTGTGTGTGTGTGTGTGTGTGTGTGTGTGTGTGTGTGTGTGTGTGTGTGTGTGTGTGTGTGTGTGTGTGTGTGTGTGTGTGTGTGTGTGTGTGTGTGTGTGTGTGTGTGTGTGTGTGTGTGTGTGTGTGTGTGTAACATTATTTGCCGCAGTCCTTCCAGTGAATACTGCTGCCTTGCCATTGGGTAGTTTCAAACACGTTTTCAAACACGTACATGAATGGCTTGCCATGAGGTAGTTTCAAACATGTACATGAATGGCTTGCCATGGGGTAGTTTCAAACATGTACATAAATGGCTTTCCATGGGGTAGTTCCAAACATGTACATGAATGGCTTGCCATGGGGTAGTTTCAAACACGTACATGAATGGCTTGCCATGGGGTAGTTTCAAACACGTACATAAATGGCTTGCCATGGGGTAGTTTCAAACACGTACATGAATGGCTTGCCATGGGGTAGTTTCAAACACGTACATAAATGGCTTGCCATGGGGTAGTTTCAAACATGTACATAAATGGCTTGCCATGGGGTAGTTTCAAACACGTACATGAATGGCTTGCCATGGGGTAGTTTCAAACACGTACATAAATGGCTTGCCATGGGGTAGTTTCAAACACGTACATGAATGGCTTGCCATGGGGTAGTTTCAAACACGTACATAAATGGCTTGCCATGGGGTAGTTCCAAACACGTACATGAATGGCTTGCCATGGGGTAGTTTCAAACACGTACATAAATGGCTTGCCATGGGGTAGTTCCAAACATGTACATGAATGGCTTGCCATGGGGTAGTTTCAAACACGTACATAAATGGCTTGCCATGGGGTAGTTCCAAACATGTACATGAATGGCTTGCCATGGGGTAGTTTCAAACACGAACATGAATGGCTTCCCATGGGGTAGTTTCAAACACGTACATAAATGGCTTGCCATGGGGTAGTTTCAAACATGTACATGAATGGCTTGCCATGGGGTAGTTTCAAACACGTACATAAATGGCTTGCCATGGGGTAGTTCCAAACATGTACATGAATGGCTTGCCATGGGGTAGTTTCAAACATGTACATGAATGGCTTGCCATGGGGTAGTTTCAAACATGTACATGAATGGCTTGCCATGGGGTAGTTTCAAACACGTACATAAATGGCTTGCCATGGGGTAGTTCCAAACATGTACATGAATGGCTTGCCATGGGGTAGTTTCAAACACGTACATGAATGGCTTGCCATGGGGTAGTTTCAAACACGTACATAAATGGCTTGCCATGGGGTAGTTTCAAACACGTACATAAATGGCTTGCCATGGGGTAGTTTCAAACACGTACATGAATGGCTTGCCATGGGGTAGTTTCAAACATGTACATAAACGGCTTGCCATGGGGTAGTTTCAAACATGTACATCAATGGCTTGCCATGGGGTAGTTTCAAACATGTACATGAATGGCTTGCCATGGGGTAGTTTCAAACATGTACATGAATGGCTTGCCATGGAGTAGTTTCAAACACGTACATGAATGGCTTGCCATGGGGTAGTTTCAAACACGTACATGAATGGCTTGCCATGGAGTAGTTTCAAACACGTACATGAATGGCTTGCCATGGGGTAGTTTCAAACACGTACATAAATGGCTTGCCATGGGGTAGTTTCAAACATGTACATGAATGGCTTGCCATGGGGTAGTGTCAAACATGTACATGAATGGCTTGCCATGGGGTAGTTTCAAACATGTACATAAATTGCTTGCCATGGGGTAGTTTCAAACATGTACATGAATGGCTTGCCATGGGGTAGTTTCAAACATGTACATGAATGGCTTGCCATGGGGTAGTTTCAAACACGTACATGAATGGCTTGCCATGGGGTAGTTTCAAACATATACATGAATGGCTTGCCATGGGGTAGTTTCAAACACGTACATAAATGGCTTGCCATGGGGTAGTTTCAAACATGTACATGAATGGCTTGCCATGGGGTAGTGTCAAACACGTACATGAATGGCTTGCCATGGGGTAGTTTCAAACATGTACATAAATGGCTTGCCATGGGGTAGTTTCAAACACGTACATAAATGGCTTGCCATGGGGTAGTTTCAAACATGTACATGAATGGCTTGCCATGGGGTAGTGTCAAACACGTACATGAATGGCTTGCCATGGGGTAGTTTCAAACATGTACATAAATGGCTTGCCATGGGGTAGTTTCAAACATGTACATGAATGGCTTGCCATGGGGTAGTTTCAAACATGTACATAAATTGCTTGCCATGGGGTAGTTCCAAACATGTACATGAATGGCTTGCCATGGGGTAGTTTCAAACACGTACATGAATGGCTTGCCATGAGGTAGTTTCAAACACGTACATAAATGGCTTGCCATGGGGTAGTTCCAAACACGTACATAAATTGCTTGCCATGGGGTAGTTCCAAACACGTACATGAATGGCTTGCCATGAGGTAGTTTCAAACATGTACATAAATTGCTTGCCATGGGGTAGTTCCAAACACGTACATGAATGGCTTGCCATGAGGTAGTTTCAAACATGTACATAAATTGCTTGCCATGGGGTAGTTCCAAACACGTACATGAATGGCTTGCCATGGGGTAGTTTCAAACACGTACATAAATGGCTTGCCATGGAGTAGTTTCAAACACGTACATAAATGGCTTGCCATGGGGTAGTTTCAAACATGTACATGAATGGCTTGCCATGGGGTAGTTTCAAACATGTACATGAATGGCTTGCCATGGGGTAGTTTCAAACATGTACATAAATGGCTTGCCATGGGGTAGTTTCAAACATGTACATGAATGGCTTGCCATGGAGTAGTTTCAAACATGTACATAAATGGCTTGCCATGGGGTAGTTTCAAACATGTACATGAATGGCTTGCCATGGGGTAGTTTCAAACATGTACATGAATGGCTTGCCATGGAGTAGTTTCAAACATGTACATAAATGGCTTGCCATGGGGTAGTTTCAAACATGTACATAAATGGCTTGCCATGGGGTAGTTTCAAACATGTACATGAATGGCTTGCCATGGAGTAGTTTCAAACATGTACATAAATGGCTTGCCATGGGGTAGTTTCAAACATGTACATGAATGGCTTGCCATGGGGTAGTTTTAAACACGTACATGAATGGCTTGCCATGAGGTAGTTTCAAACATGTACATGAATGGCTTGCCATGGGGTAGTTTCAAACACGTACATGAATGGCTTGCCATGGGGTAGTTTCAAACATGTACATAAATGGCTTGCCATGGGGTAGTTTCAAACATGTACATAAATGGCTTGCCATGGGGTAGTTTCAAACATGTACATAAATTGCTTGCCATGGGGTAGTTTCAAACACGTACATAAATGGCTTGCCATGGGGTAGTTTCAAACATGTACATGAATGGCTTGCCATGGGGTAGTTTCAAACACGTACATGAATGGCTTGCCATGGAGTAGTTTCAAACATGTACATAAATGGCTTGCCATGGGGTAGTTTCAAACATGTACATGAATGGCTTGCCATGGGGTAGTTTCAAACACGTACATGAATGGCTTGCCATGAGGTAGTTTCAAACATGTACATGAATGGCTTGCCATGGGGTAGTTTCAAACACGTACATAAATGGCTTGCCATGGGGTAGTGTCAAACATGTACATGAATGGCTTGCCATGGGGTAGTTTCAAACACGTACATGAATGGCTTGCCATGGGGTAGTTTCAAACATGTACATGAATGGCTTGCCATGGGGTAGTTTCAAACATGTACATGAATGGCTTGCCATGGGGTAGTTTCAAACATGCACATGAATGGCTTGCCATGGGGTAGTTTCAAACATGTACATGAATGGCTTGCCATGGGGTAGTTTCAAACATGCACATGAATGGCTTGCCATGGGGTAGTTTCAAACATGTACATGAATGGCTTGCCATGGGGTAGTTTCAAACATGTACATGAATGGCTTGCCATGGGGTAGTTTCAAACATGTACATGAATGGCTTGCCATGGGGTAGTTTCAAACATGTACATGAATGGCTTGCCATGGGGTAGTTTCAAACATGTACATGAATGGCTTGCCATGGGGTAGTTTCAAACATGTACATAAATGGCTTGCCATGGGGTAGTTTCAAACATGTACATGAATGGCTTGCCATGGGGTAGTTTCAAACATGTACATGGATGGCTTGCCATGGGGTAGTTTCAAACATATACATGAATGGCTTGCCATGGGGTAGTTTCAAACATGTACATAAATGGCTTGCCATGGGGTAGTTTCAAACATGTACATAAATGGCTTGCCATGGGGTAGTTTCAAACATGTACATGAATGGCTTGCCATGGGGTAGTTTCAAACATGTACATAAATGGCTTGCCATGGGGTTGTTTCAAACATGTACATAAATGGCTTGCCATGGGGTAGTTTCAAACATGTACATGAATGGCTTGCCATGGGGTAGTTTCAAACATGTACATAAATGGCTTGCCATGGGGTAGTTTCAAACATGTACATAAATGGCTTGCCATGGGGTAGTTTCAAACACGTACATTAATGGCTTGCCATGGGGTAGTTTCAAACATGTACATGAATGGCTTGCCATGGGGTAGTTTCAAACACGTACATGGATGGCTTGCCATGGGGTAGTTTCAAACATATACATGAATGGCTTGCCATGGGGTAGTTTCAAACATGTACATAAATGGCTTGCCATGGGGTAGTTTCAAACATGTACATAAATGGCTTGCCATGGGGTAGTTTCAAACATGTACATGAATGGCTTGCCATGGGGTAGTTCCAAACATGTAGATAAATGGCTTGCCATGGGGTAGTTTCAAACATGTACATGAATGGCTTGCCATGGGGTAGTTCCAAACATGTACATAAATGGCTTGCCATGGGGTAGTTTCAAACATGTACATGAATGGCTTGCCATGGGGTAGTTTCAAACATGTACATAAATGGCTTGCCATGGGGTAGTTTCAAACACGTACATAAATGGCTTGCCATGGGGTAGTTCCAAACATGTACATAAATGGCTTGCCATGGGGTAGTTTCAAACACGTACATGAATGGCTTGCCATGGGGTAGTTCCAAACATGTACATGAATGGCTTGCCATGGGGTAGTTTCAAACATGTACATAAATGGCTTGCCATGGGGTAGTTTCAAACATGTACATGAATGGCTTGCCATGGGGTAGTTCCAAACATGTACATGAATGGCTTGCCATGGGGTAGTTTCAAACACGTACATGAATGGCTTGCCATGGGGTAGTTCCAAACATGTACATGAATGGCTTGCCATGGGGTAGTTTCAAACATGTACATAAATGGCTTGCCATGGGGTAGTTTCAAACATGTACATGAATGGCTTGCCATGGGGTAGTTTCAAACATGTACATAAATGGCTTGCCATGGGGTAGTTCCAAACATGTACATAAATGGCTTGCCATGGGGTAGTTTCAAACATGTACATGAATGGCTTGCCATGGGGTAGTTTCAAACATGTACATAAATGGCTTGCCATGGGGTAGTTTCAAACACGTACATAAATGGCTTGCCATGGGGTAGTTCCAAACATGTACATAAATGGCTTGCCATGGGGTAGTTTCAAACACGTACATGAATGGCTTGCCATGGGGTAGTTCCAAACATGTACATGAATGGCTTGCCATGGGGTAGTTTCAAACATGTACATAAATGGCTTGCCATGGGGTAGTTTCAAACATGTACATGAATGGCTTGCCATGGGGTAGTTTCAAACATGTACATAAATGGCTTGCCATGGGGTAGTTCCAAACATGTACATAAATGGCTTGCCATGGGGTAGTTTCAAACATGTACATGAATGGCTTGCCATGGGGTAGTTTCAAACATGTACATAAATGGCTTGCCATGGGGTAGTTTCAAACACGTACATAAATGGCTTGCCATGGGGTAGTTCCAAACATGTACATAAATGGCTTGCCATGGGGTAGTTTCAAACACGTACATGAATGGCTTGCCATGGGGTAGTTCCAAACATGTACATGAATGGCTTGCCATGGGGTAGTTTCAAACATGTACATAAATGGCTTGCCATGGGGTAGTTTCAAACATGTACATGAATGGCTTGCCATGGGGTAGTTTCAAACATGTACATAAATGGCTTGCCATGGGGTAGTTTCAAACATGTACATGAATGGCTTGCCATGGGGTAGTTTCAAACATGTACATAAATGGCTTGCCATGGGGTAGTTTCAAACATGTACATAAATTGCTTGCCATGGGGTAGTTTCAAACATGTACATGAATGGCTTGCCATGGGGTAGTTTCAAACATGTACATGAATGGCTTGCCATGGGGTAGTTCCAAACATGTACATGAATGGCTTGCCATGGGGTAGTTCCAAACATGTACATGAATGGCTTGCCATGGGGTAGGTAGTTCCAAACATGTACATGAATGGCTTGCAGCACTGCTGGTGAACACTATCTGGCTGTCACAACTGACACAATGAGCCCAAGCCTTCCTGGCACCTCCAAGCTCAGGTTAAAAGCTTACATTTGGCCAGGGCAGACATCAGAGCAGGGGAGATAAACTCCTCAGCCCAACTTCCTACATCTTCCCTAGGCCACCTTATCATCCAGTCCATATCAGCAGTATTTGCGTCATTTGACAAGTGAACAGGTTATCAAGCTGGCAACCTGTGCACTATTAACTTGTCTTTATCTGGCATTAGTGACTGGTCTGACTGGAGACTTCTCTGGGTTGCCAGTCACTGGGTCAGCACTCTCAACTCTGTGCACCAATCAGGTGTCCTCTCAGTCACTCTTGCCTGACTCCTACTAGGCCAAGGGATGTGCACCTTGTGTTAGAGGAGGCTTCTAGCAGCTAACATGGCTTGATGGAACAAAATACAGCTTCCGTTTCAATGCAACAACCCAGGCTTACCCACCACCAACTGCTGGGCCTGTTCTTGTCTTAAGGTTGCAGGAACAGGATACCTGCTACATACTCTGGAATCCATCTTGTATCCTGTGTGTGACATAATGTCTGCTATGCTGAATGTTGTCTCCTTGCATAAGATACCATCAATCTTTCTGACAGAACTGACTAAGAGGTAGAGGAACGTTTGATAATCATAATGTTCATAATGTTCACCCTTCATAGTTGCATGAGTAAGCCCACACGTCTTACACATACCTTCTCCGAAGCACCCTTTTTACACTGCACCAGTATTACTAGCAACACCATCATTGAAGCGAACTTGTACAAGACAATTTGGAATTATTAAGAACTGACTTCGTCAAACGTATGAGTGTAGTGTGTGCATGCACATGCATGCATGAGCGGGAGCATGCATGTGAATGGTTGCATAGAGCAATGGTGCCAATAACATTTATGTAACAACACATGAATGTGAAACAATTCAGATAAGTCACACCCATTTCCAGGATAACACATGAATCAGACTTCCGTTCTGCTGGTAGATAGTGATGACCAATCCTTCAATATAAATCTCTGCTCCAACGCATGACAAGGTTAATCCTCAATGGATAGATTAGGCTGATGGAAGTGGACAAGGGAAAGAATAAAAGAATCCCTGGGAAGCTGCACTTACACAGGGTGATTACCAGCAGTCAGGTCACTTTCACCCAGTCTGTGTGGATTAGTATCAACCTTTACACAAGTGCACTAAGTATATTATCTGCCTATCTAATCAGCCAGGAGTGGCATTCCCACTAATCTGCAGCTAATCTGCAACATTCCATTTGAGAGAGGAATCAATGCCACCTTGTGACTGTGCAAGAGTTGCCTTAGACATCAGTCAAGTTGTCACATGTATTCACTGCACTGGTTACACTTCGCTGTTGCTGACAGAACATGTATTCACTGCGCTGGTTACACTTCACTGTTGCTGACAGAACATGTATTCACTGCACTGGCTACACTTCGCTGTTGCTGACAGAACATGTATTCACTGCACTGGTTACACTTCGCTGTTGCTGACAGAACATGCAAAATGTGTCAAGGTGAATGATATTTGTAAATAACTTGCACAAAATATATTGTTTACAACATATATTATTTGATCCTTTGCCTAAAAGATCTAAAATGAAGGGTGACACATTTTATGACTATCAAAAGTTCCTCTACCTTCTTAGTCAGTTCTAGCAACAAATATTTTTTTTGTAGTTTGTTTGCAATTACAGTGTTCACCAAAACATTTCTTGCGTCTAATAAGGGTATAATTAAATGTAAAAAACATATATCATCTATGTGCATACATAATGTTCTATGCTTGTATGCAAGTGCATGTCTACCTGCAAGACAGTGCAGTAGTGGATGCCCACTTAATTACTGCAATTACCGTAAATGAACACTACTATAGCAGTAACTAAATTTAGCACTTTTAGCAACTGCGGCAGCTGCACTAAATTTTATTCACACTAAAATTGACAGACAGACAGACATGTATAGAGTCACAATCTACTCTACATTATAGTTGTTGCACAAATTTACAATGTTGTCAATACAGTAACTGTGTTGTCACATTAACACTAGTAATGTTTTCCCATTTCTTTACAGGGAGCATGCAAATGAAACAATTTGTACCGACGAACTAGCTTATTTAATTAGTCTCAAATTGCATACATTATAAAATCATATATATATATATATATATATATATATATATATATAGAGTACTTTACCCATGCATCCGTTCCATCCATGTCAAACACAAGCAACGTCCACCATTAATGACTAAACCTTGTTTCTGATTTCTACAATACAGCCAGAATGAATAACCTCCTACTGGGCATGATGTTTATAACATCACACACAGGATCATGGGTCACTGGCTTCAGTAGTAGAACTAGTGAGTTACAGTTAGATTTTACAGGGTGAAAAATGCAGCTAACGTATTTATTGGCGATAAATTGGAATGATGAGTATAATCTGTAGGCTTCAGTGAGCCTGAGCCGTGGCTTACATATTGTCCTTTCACATGTCTCTCTGGGCTGTACTTCTAACGTGAACTCATTCATAAGATATTGTCCACTCACAAGTTTCTCTGGGCGGTACTTCTAATGTCAACTCACAAGATATTGTCAATTCACAAGTCTTTCTAGGCGGTACTTCTAATGTCAACTTATTCTTAAGATGCTGCACGATTTTTTATGCTTCCGATATTCCAATTCCAAATTACTTTACATAATTAATTTACATAAATTAATTCTACTAATGGGAATTCATTCACTTAATGCGCACACTGCATATTTATTATGATTCTAATATTAATTTTACATAATAATTGATTTAAGTAAATTAATTCTACTAATGTAAATTCATTCGCTTAATGCGCACACTACATATTTATTATGATTCTAATATTAATTTTACATAATAATCGATTTAAGTAAATTAATTCTACTAATGTTAACTTGTTCAGAAGATGCATACACTGCAAATTTATTATATTTCTAATATTATTTTACATAATAATTAATTTAAGTCAATTAGTTGTTCTAATGTCAAATGATTTACAAGGTACACATTTGTATGATTTATTATTAATATAATATTACACATTACACATTAATACATTTAAGCAAATTAATCTTACAAAGCATATGGTGTAGTAAACTATAAAAATACATGCTTATTGTTGAAGGTCAATGCCAATTTAAATACTTTTAACAAAACTTCAAAGCACAACTGATAAGTACAATACCTTCCAAAATATAATCATTTTCTGCACAGTTCTGTGCAGAAAAGGTGTTGTTAGCTACAGCATGTGGCTAGCTACAGTATGTGCTAGCTACAGTATGTGCTAGCTACAGTATGTGCTAGCTATAGCATGTGGCTAGGTATGGCATGTGGCTAGCTACGGCACGTGGCTAGCTATGGCATTTGGAAAGCTACAGTATGTGGCTAGCTACAGTAGTCATGTGGCTAGCTATGGCATGTGGCTAGCTACAGTAGTCATGTGGCTAGCGATGGCATGTGGCTAGCTACAGTAGTCATGTGGCTAGGTATGGTATGTGGCTAGCTATGGTATGTGGGTAGCTATGGCATGTGGCTAGCTATGGCATGTGGCTAACTATGGCATGTGACTAGCTATGGCATGTGACTAGCTATGACATGTGGCTAGCTGGGTCATGTGGCTAGCTATGGTATGTGGCTAGCTATGGTATGTGGCTAGCTATGGCCTGTGGCTAGGTATGGCATGTGGCTAGCTATGGCATGTGGCTAGCTATGGCATGTGGCTAGCTATGGAATGTGGCTAGCTATAGTACGTGGCTAGCTATGGCATGTGGCTAGCTATGGCATGTTGCTAGCTATGGCATGTGGCTAGCTATGGTATGTGGCTAGCTATGGTATGTGGCTAGCTATGGCATGTGGCTAACTATGGCATGTGACTAGCTATGGCATGTGGCTAGCTACAGCATGTGGCTAATTACGGAATGTGAAAAGCTACAGCATGTGGCTAGCTATGGCATGTGACTAACTATGGCATGTGACTAGCTATGGCATGTGGCTAGCTACGGCATGTGGAAAGCTACAGTATATGCAGCATTTTCAGTGCAAGGTTATATGAATGAGTACATAATACATGGATCTACTGGGAAAGTTGTTACATGTGATTACCATGATGAACTACCTTGATTTATTACATGTACAGGAACCAGGACATTATTCTGATTTACAACTGGCAGTGGTCTGTACACACAGTGTGATTGCTGCCAGGACAAGCCTCGCAGTTCATCTAGTCCACCAATGTACTTCTCAGTTGGTATTCTGTCCGCCAGTGCATGTAACCAGTTTGCTGTCAAATACACTTGTGTGAATCAAATAGAAATATGTTGCACTGAACATTTTAAACACAAATACGTTCTATTTAAAAAATTCAAATATAAATACAAATACTCTTAAAACAAATACAAGTATGTTCTTCTGAAATGTCAAAAACACAGGGTTATATTCAAGTACACTATATCACAAGGGTCAAATATGCAATACAACCTTTGGTTATAAAGTCTTTATCAATGCAAGCTTATAATATTTTAAAGTGACTCTGTAGTTGTTGCAGATGACGTGGACCGCAACTTGACACGATGCAACCAGACAAAGCTTGATCGTCTGTCAAAAATTTAGGCAGAGAAAGGGAGGATCCAGGCTGCAAAAAAAGTACTTTTTGAGGTTATTTTTAGTAAATTATTTGGAGCACGTTTCTTCTGCTTCTTGATGACAGTATGTAGTTGACATGTCATAGAATACATATTAGTGCGTGTTGGTTTTAAAGTTATTAGGTCCGATGCAGATCTGCATTATAACCGTCAAATAAGAAAGTTGATTTTGTGCCTACTACACATACGCCCCCTACTGGAGCATTCGAGTATGCTGCGTGGAAAGAGAGGTAACTGATTTAATGTTAGATCTCTATAAATAAACTGAACTAAATTGATCAGCTACCTGGCAAGAGATCACTGCACTTCTGCACTTTTATGTGGAGGTTGAGAAACGTGGACATCCATAAAGACCAAGATTAGAACCTGCTTCTGTGGAATAACATTAATGCTATTGAGGCAGAGAATCAATTCAGAGCAGGCCTCTCTTGCCATCTTCCTGGCATGAATCGATACATGAACAAAAAGCTTGTTACATGGCCACATGACAGGAATGAATGATCCAAGTGAGTGCACTAACTTCATAGCATTTTGCCTGTCAGTTACAGGGTCCAGGCAGCCAACCACTGTGAAATGAGGAGAGACAAGGACCCCTGTAGAGAGATGTTGCTCTTGGCACTGGACTATGAAGCAGTGGGGTTGCTCAGGGCAGGAGGGACATCCCAGAGAGGGGTAGAACCAGAACCAGTGACCTCATACAGCACAAGATCAAAGTCAGCACACCCTTTGAGACTGACATTTACTGCTTCTTTGGTCCAACGGGTTAGGGTTGCAGGGACTGAGCACCCTACTGTCTTCACACATCATAACTTCTCTATGTGCATATATATATATATATATATAATGTATGTGCATATATATATATATATATATATATATATATATATATATATATATATATATATATATAACGTATGTGCATATATAAATATAACGTATGTCCATATATATATATATATATATATATATATATAATGTATGCGCATATATATATATATATATATATAATGTATGTGCATATATATATAATGTATGTGCATATATATATATAATGTATGTGCATATATATATATAATGTATGTGTATATATATATAATGTATGTGCATATATATATATATATAATATGTGTGCATATATATATAATGTACGTGCATATATATATATATAATGTATGTGCATATATATATATAATGTATGTGCATATATATATATATAAAATGTATGTGCAAATATATATATATATATATATATATATATATATATATATATATATATATATATATATATAATGTATGTGCATATATATATATATATATATATATATATATATATATATATATATATATATATATATATATAATGTATGTGCATATATATATATAATGTATGTGCATATATATATATATATATATAATGTATGTGCATATATATATATATATATATATATATATAATGTATGTGCATATATATATATAATGTATGTGCATATATATATAATGCTAGTGTGATTTGTATAGTCGTTCATGTATTTATTTAGATTAGACATAAATTTCTATGAAAAGCTGCATTATTACGATTAACTGCTGTTAACTTTATAGCTGCTTTTATATTATCAATAAGATATGGGAAGAGCCAGGACAGTGCTTTGGGTTGTGGTAATACTTTTATATTATCAATAAGAACTGGGAAGAGCCAGGACAATGCTTTGGGTTGTGGTAATACTTCTATATTATCAATAAGAACTGGGAAGAGCCAGGACAGTGCTTTGGGTTGTGGTAATACTTTTATATTATCAATAAGAACTGGGAAGAGCCAGGACAGTGCTTTGGGTTGTGGTAATTCTTCACTGCATCTTAATATACAAAATATAAAACCAAAAAGCAGTCTTCTGTCAATTTCAGTGGGGGCGCATCCTAAAAAAGAAATATGAGAAAAATGAGAAATAAAAAATTACCTATTGTATGGGGTATACTTGCCAGAAGCTCCCCAGCCACGTATGTCCACAGCAGAAGAATTCACAAAGAAGAAATAATATTCCCAAGTGATTTAAACATTTTGCACTAAATCCCAGTCAGCTAAGTGGATGGGGCAACACCCAATTCTAAATTCACTCTCATCAAGATCCTCTGGGAAATGATGGATTATCACTTCCTATAATGATACATCATGCAATCTCTACATGCATGCACCTGCATGTGTGTGCTTAATTGGAGGAACTAACTCCAGTCGATCCATGTCAAGTTTCACAGGGTCAAATGATTGCAATAAAACACTGGACTAATGTAATGCATCACCCATCAAACATTATCAACTGATCCTGAAAGTATCACTTTTATCTACCAACTGAAATGGATTAGATAAACCATTTGGCTTCACACTTGAAAAAGGGCCATGCACCCTAAAGGCGTACTTGAAAACAGGAAAGTCAAAGAAAAAAGGGACCTCAGAAAATGTTTGAGGTTTTCAAAAGAAAACTAACTGAAAATACTGTTGGAGATGTTTTGGCCCTGGAGTGGTGAGGATAATGGTAAGTACAGTGAGGATAATGGTAAGTATAGTGAGGATAATGGTAAGTATAGTGAGGAAAATGGTAAGTATAGTGAGGATAATGGTAAGTATAGTGAGGAAAATGAAAGAATAGTGACAACAATGGTAGGTACCAAACAACACTAGTACCAATTGATCTTTCCTTTCAACATTATGGTTATGTGACAGACGAGTCCTCAGAGGTAGACCTCACTAGTGCTCCTGTCTATAATACATGAAATCCTGAACATATGGCAAAAAAAAATTTGTATACAGATATTTTCCATAATTTGACAATTTCAATAAGATTTTACTGATGGCAAAAAGCCATGAAGATTGTTTTAGTTTATACAGAATGTGTTCTCCGTTATTAATTGTCTATCATAAACAATTGTTTGTGTTAAATCAGCAATTAAAAAAATCGGAAGTAAAAAACATTGGAAGTAAACAAATTCATAAATCAATGATTTTTTGGAGTGATTTAAATCATGATTTAAATCAATAATTTAAATCAAATGATTTAAATCAAACAACCCTGCACCTGACCATGACGAAAAACATTCAAAAACTGGTTGACTGATCAAAGAAGTGATAAGAGTCTCAAAGCATCAAAGTGCCACATTCCTTACCATTACCCACAAGCTTAATACACAAGTCCTTCACTTAGAGCTGCATCATCTCAACCCTGCCTCTCTGTCGAGTTGACCCACCTCCCTGTCTTGGTGTGCAACCACAGACTTAAAACTATCCTGCACTAAAGAAAACCCCTTGGCATTCTTAAATGTACACCAAGTCTAGCAACTTCACATGTTCAGGAGGCGGTCTACAACATGACAGTAGGACATAAATTAAACAACGGCATGGATCCATACACCCAAAATAACATTCATACTTAACTCTGGAGAAGAAGAAAAATTGCAGATCATCTGAAATGACTGCTGCAGTACAACCAGCACGACAGGCATTCTAAACAGTACAACCAGCACGACAGGCATTCTAAACAGTACAACCAGCACGACAGGCATTCTAAACAGTACAACCAGCGCGACAGGCATTCTAAACAGTACAACCAGCACGACAGGCATTCTAAACAGTACAACCAGCGCGACAGGCATTCTAAACAGTACAACCAGCACGACAGGCATTCTAAACAGTACAACCAGCACGACAGGCATTCTAAACAGTACAACCAGCACGACAGGCATTCTAAACAGTACAACCAGCACGACAGGCATTCTAAACAGATATGGTTGGCAGACATCAGAAAGGAGACAATTACAACAACTTGCCTTAAAAATAAAACACAACGTCATGAACATTACTCTTCTGCCATATCATATAATCCCATGTGCCCATACTCCAAACAGTGATCCAAACAGAATCCAAGTACAAGCAACCATAAATCCATAATATGCATGCTCATTTTACCCCAGAGTCATAATAGCCTGGAATTTACTCTCTTCAGAAATAATAAGACTTCAGTATATCCTTTTCAGCAAGCTGTGAGCAATCTACCAGCCCACTTCATCTGACAGTAATAATGCTCTACTGATTTTAGCCATACAAATTATTTGCAATATTTTATTTTTTATTTTCAGATTTATGCATCAAGTATGCACACCACAACTCATATGTTAGTCCACACAGACTAAGGCAGACTGAAGGCACTGGAACATGCAACACACCACAACAGTAAAATTTAAAACTACTGAAACTGGGCTAAGTACATGACATGTCTTGACCTCACCTGTATTAATGTATATGCAACAGGTAAAATATATGTAGTCACCCCCTACATCTAAAACTGTGGAAACCAACTATTGGCTATTGTGGAAGCTAACTACTGCTGCAGTTGGAAAGAAACTGTATTCACACCATTGTAAATGAGATACTGAGGCACCAGGCAGGGCTGACACATGTTACCTCAAAGGCTGCAGATAAGTCCATATCTAAAAAATGACAGCCACTTAGTTGCTTTTATCTTTACATATGATACTTGTAAACAAAATTCACATTTCATGATGTCCTTTAAAAGTAATATATTAAAAAATTTCTTAGTTGGTTTTTTCTCCAGAGATTTTTTTTACATGGTGTTACAAATTCTCCACTATTTGAAAACTCATTTGAACTATTTGAACTCAATAATATATGAAATTTGCCAGAAATCAATGCCTGAGTTTACCGAAATGTCATGGCAAACTCAGGCACTTAGATATGACGATAAACAGATATTTAAAATAGTAGTGCATTAAAACTTCATATAATTCATTATAATAAATGTGAAGGCCTGGAATCTGCCAGTCTCATGGGGATCAGACTATTCAAACTTTACTTTGGTCTTTGCTGGTAATAAGCAGCCAGTAATCATCCAATCAACGGAAAACCTCAGCTTTCATCTATAAAAATGCACAGTAATTGTTCACCTTCCACCTTTTTCTCTTTGCTACATCACTCCTTTCAACTGGAACCCACAGCAGCGCCCCTTGACCTTTTAAAACTTACCTCAGAAATTATGTTGGCAAGTTAGTTGGTTATGCATGTTTCTGTTATATATATATATATATATATATAAATAAATATATATAAATATATATATTATATATATATATATATATATATATATATATATATATATATATATATATATATATATATATATATATAGTTCTACTACTGAAGCCAGTGACCCATCATGCCCAGTAGGAGGTTATTTATTCTGGCTGTATTGTAGAAATCAGAAACAAGGTTTAGTCATTAATGGTGGACGTTGCTTGTGTTTGACGTGGATGGAACGGATGCATGGGTAAAGTACTCATATATATATATATATATATATATATATATATATATATATATATATATATATATATATATATATATATATATATATATATACATACAGGGCATCACGTTTGTAATTGAGGCCTGCGATCACTCTTGCTCCCTATTTATATCCTAATATTCGTGCACATCAATAATCTAGGGAGCAATTTATCGCTTGTGTCAGTTGTTAAAATCGCTCGGTGCCTGCAAGTGTTCTTCTTGACAAGTAGTTTCTTGAGTATTATATTCACTAGGAAAGTCTAACCTCTTTATAACGCAGTGTTCGGGCTCCAATATTCCGAGTTCACATATCATCTGTTAGTGGGTAAAGGTGCATTAACCTGGCTGAAATTATTAACGCTATTAAATTACATTTTTACCTAATTTTTTCGATGCTAATGTGTTCTTTGCATCACTCCCCATCGGATCAGGTACAAAACGGACGTATATTTGTAAAATATATTGTGTTTGAGTGCACTTTTAGTGCCCAAAACAACGCTATACCGGCAATAGCCGGTGTTGTTAATATGGCGATCATCCGAAATGTGCTGTAACAATATCGCGGTGGCATCAGAACCGGAAAGGCGATTTCACTGTCAAATATTTCGTACCGCAGCATAAGAAATACGAATCCCCAAAAATCCACTCAACAAAAAATATAAGATAATGTAAAAAAAAGCAAAGCCATCGCACATATATCAAAAAATAATTAAAAGTTCACAGATCGTGCAATTATCTTTAAATCTTACTCATAAACAAGTGTTTTGCTTGCCCAAATCACACAATTCAGTAATAAATAATTCTTCAGGGGATATTGAAGTGTTTATTTTTTACATTACTAATGTGAAAAATTGGACATTTTACTATAAAAAGTTGTTGTCGTTTTGGAAACTGCAGCTATGGTGAATTTCAAAAATATCTCGATAAATTTGGTCCTCGAAATTCACCATGGATGCAGTTTCCAACACAACAACATCTTTTTATAGTGAAATGTCCAATTTTCCTCATGATACGGTCCAAACATTAGTAACGTCCAAAATAAACACTTTAATGTCCCCTAAAGAATTATTTATTACTGAATTATGTGATTAGGGCAAGCAAGACACTTGTTTATGAGTAAGATTTCAAGATATTTGCATGATCTGTGAACCTTAAATTATTTTGTTATATATGTGTGCGATGTCTTTGCTTTTTTTTACATTATCTTATATTTTTTGTCGAGATATTTGTCGGTGGATTTTTTTGGGATTTTCAAAATTAAATTGAACTCTATATGTGCGTTTGGCATTATGATGCGGTGGAAGTATGCCATTTCATTCCAGTTTATATTGGTGTTGCCTACTAAGCTGCATTTATGAATTATGAATATACATATAATTCTTATACAGGGCGTATTTGTGAATGTCAGTTGCAATTTTCAAACCGCCTAAGCGAAGTTGCATACAAAACCAGTGCCGTGTCGTGGCCATGACCCAGGCACAGCACACTCAGTCTGCTACGGCACTGCCATGGCACTAGCCTTGCCAAGGCTCCGCCTACGGTGGTCGATGACATGTTGCAATTCAAAAGTTTCACTAATTGCAATGTATGGGGTTTAGTAAAGTAAATATTTATTTCTTTGTACAAAAGTCAGTGCCAACAAGCACCAATTAAAATTTCATGGCGAAAATCATCACAATTGTTTATGTAATATTTCAATTTTTATTATTTATCACAACATATGATCTGTCTATATTTTATATATGTATATTGTTTATCTTATCACATTAATTGTTTTATGTAATATTTGTTTTTATTATTAACATGTACAACACCAAAAATATCATTGTATAAATTTGGTGCTACATAAATTAATTGACATTTGTAATGTAATTGTATGGACAGCAAAGATAGTGATATGTCAACTGACAGTGATATGTCAGTACACAGTGGCATGTCAGCAGACATTCCACTTCATTGACATGTCAACTGACAGTGACATATAAACAAACAGTGACATGTCAGTACACAGTGGCATGTCAGCAGACATTCCACTTCATTGACATGTCAACAAGCAGTAACCAGTTAGTAGGCAGACAGTAACACATCACAAGCCAGCAACAAGGTGGCCAGGTGGCCATGTGTCAGTGAAATCAATGCAAGTGACAACTAATGACAACATGTCAACAAGGGGCTGCCACCAGTGATGAATCCACCACCAGACTGTAGGCAAGCAGGGTCCTCAATGGCAGTGTCTGAAAACTCCTGCTTTCACCTTTATCCCTCAAAAACCAGATTATTTGCTGCACCAACCACAACAAGCGAGTTTCAATAACAGCCAGACAACTTCCCAAGATATAGACTAACTCACTTGTTGAGAAGAAACCATCACTTGAAACAGCCTCTTAAATATTAGCAGGAAAACCTCCCATGGGAGACATCCCTGGAGGACACACAATGCCACAGCTCCAAGTCAGACCTCTAACCTAATCACAACAGATTTAAAATGTCTCTTCAAAGTGGTCTCCTGGCTCACCTGATTAGAGCTACATTACCTCCATGGCAAGCCTCAATTAGCCGTTGCCACAGTAACCAGCAATTCCTTAGTGGTCATGTCTGCAACTTCTTCTTGCTGTTCGATGCATGTGTGCCTAGGATTAGTACATGACTACAATCACTACATGCATAGATGTGCATGAACAAGCACATTTGGAGTGAAACAAAAGTCATGGTTTGGGGACAATGAACCTAAGAGTTAATAAAAGTAATTAATTGTACCTACAATCTAGAATATCATGCTAGTGGTTTTCTAGAATGCGTTCTAAGTGGGAGATTCTGGTCAAATCTCAATTACACTGGGGACAGGCATGTTTATTGGGTGATCAAGCACCTGACCAGGCACCTGACCAAGCACATGACAGGTCTAAGAAATTTACTCCAGTGAGAGGAATTAAATGGTTTTGACCAAAATTGAAGAGCTGTCTGAAGCAATTTAGTCCATCTCGCATTTGTGATTGTTGTTTAAAATCAATCTTGGACAAGTTTATTAAAAGATACGTTTTTGCAATAAATTCATTTCAGTCTGTGTGAAGAGCAGAATGTTCTACTTTTCATGGATCCTATAACTCAGTTTTTGGCATCAAAGCATCAAAACCATCAAAGCTCGAAATCTGCTGGTGTAGCAAGTCTTTAACAGCAAGCTCATTCTGGCAGCACTACACATAACCTTTCCCTCCCATAGTTAGCATATCATACAAGCTAAGTTAATGAATACAGCAAGTCTATCCAGCTCTAAACACCACCCAACAGTCAGTCAGCCAGCTGATTCAAATTATCCAAACTGCTCTGGCAGGAAAACAATACCTTTCTGTGATGTCCTGTCTCCTCCTGGCCAGAGTTGGTGTAGTGGACTTTGCCCAGTTGGCCATGATTGTTTCTTGTGGACAAGGTGTTTTGTTACATTAATCAGCTCAGCCTGCTTCATCTGCACAGGCTGCTGTGATTTAGTAAGCAGTTTGAGTGCCTACACCACTGTGATCAACACTAGGGTTAAAGTGAAACAAAAGTCATGGTTTGGGGGCAATGCACCTAAAAGTGTTCATAAAAACTAACCATTTGCAACTATAATCAAGAATATCACTTTATGGTTTTCCCAGAATTGGTTGGTTCTAAAAGTGGTAGATTCCATTCCGACCTCAATTTTACAGGGGGGGGGCTGACATGTTTATGGGGAGATCAGGGCCTGGCAATTCTAAGAATATGACTCTGGAGAAATCCATCACATGCCTTCCAGAGAAAAAGAAATAAAATTGAACCTCTGTCCGAAGCAATGCAATCGCTCAACCAAACAAGCTGCTAATTCAGAACATTAGTTTAATAAAAAAATGCCAAAAAAGGTTGAGGTTAAAAGCAAACATTGGCAAGTATAATATGAGTAGGCATTTACAAATAAACTTTTATTTTGTGAGCCAGTATTGACTACACACACTCGTGACATTAGGGTTATCTAACAGTATACAGCAGCCCATAAAATTAATGGTAGTTTTACAGTGATTTATGCTGCTAATAATGTCTATTTTTTGGCTTGTGTGTAACAAATTTAGTAAGGCATCACATAACTATCAACTGGAAGATAAACTGTCCCAATGTCAAAGTCTAGTCACAGAGAGATGGCTATCAGTGTATCTATATCTATGATTTATACTATTTAGATAGGTTTGTAATTTGGCCCATAAACAAACAGGCCTATATATGTATAAAAGTAAAAAAAAATTTTAATCTAGTAAATTTACAAAAATATACAGGAGAAAATAAAATAAAACAAAAGATAACTTTATTGAGGACTTGAACACAATGCTAGTGGTAAATGTTTTATATGACATAATTGGGTTATGTAGCATGAACATTGTCACGTCTATGTTTAAATTATTAATTGGGTTATGGAGCCACAACATTTGCCTGGAAGTAACAGGTGTCATTTGTGAGTAGAACTAACATCAGTCCCTACAATTCAATGACAACACATCACAACTTTCCTTGACTGCAAAGATAACATTTCAGATTTATAGATGGGGGAGATGGTAATTTTGAATGTTAGATCTCAAAGATTTCAAACTATTAATTTAAAAAAAAAATTATTAGCAAACCATGAATTTCATAATTTAAATGCACATAAATTACTACTATCAAACTTTCCTGATTTCTAAATAGAAATCACTATAAAACAGTGTCATTTTGAGTTACATGATAGCTTCAATATTTGTGTAATTCAGCACGGTTTAATCTCACACTTCAGTGCAAGGGCTGCAGAAAATCCACAAAACTTAATTTTCTACAAGAAAAAAACAAGAAGACTTACAAGGCTTTTTAAATTCAAGTGGGACGCCTTATCTCTGAGTCAGGCAGTGCAGTAGACTGTATTACCAAGATTAATTTCACTGAATTGCCCCTTTTAATTAGAGGTTAACACCAGATGAGTATCACAGACCATTAAGCAATGTGCAGGAGCAGAAGTTGATAAACACCTTCAGAGAGTGGTGGAGAGAGAGGTCTTGGGGGGGTGTCTTGGCTTGCAGGGAATTAACCACAGGAAGAGAACACTTGGTACAAATTCACAGTGTCCAGAAGACCAACAGTTTATAGAAAATATGGAACATCAAAGGAGCATTTAAATGTAAACAGATTTAAAAATGTTAAAGGAATATGTTTAACGTAGATATTTTGCTTATCATGCTTTATATAACTTGATGTGCTGTGTGATTGTAATAAAGGAGTGTGTTTTAAATACAGATTTTAGCAACTTTAATAATCATCTTAAAATCAAATATTGCAAAGGTTAATTTATAAATGCAATACTTTACTAAAAACAGACCATGGAATCACAACAATGAGAATGAGACCTTTAAGCAAAATAAGGGACCTACGAGTGAAATATGGAAACAGGAGCAGGTTGTTGGTGCAAGGGACCTCGAAACAAGGGACCTACCCACAAATGGTGCAAGCTGAACAATTGGAGCAAGAGAGCTACCAATATTGTGCTGGACCTATACTGACCTAACAATTAAGCTGACACATGCTTTCTATGGCTACTGGAAATGGTGCACAGACAGAAGCCTCCTCGGACAACAGCCCTTCAGACATAAGCCCCCTCTGGACATAATCCCCCCAATCTATATATGTATTACTGCAATTTTGTATATAAATATATATTTTTTCACAGTAACAGACATAAATCAAGTTACTCTGAACAGGGACCCAGTCCATCAACTCAAGACTGTTTATTCAGCTTACAAGTAATACATTGTTGCACAGACAAAGCTTACATATATATATATATATATATATATATATATATATATATATATATATATATATATATATATATATATATATATATATATATATATATATATATATATATATATACAAAATAGCAGTAATACATTTTTGTAATCAGTACTTTGTAAAATCTCTATTGAGGGGCATTCGTCCAAGGAGCTTATGTCCAGAGAGGGCTTTTGTCCAGATGGTGTTTTGACACAGCAATGTCCTTGTGCACTGTTGATGAATCAGAGTTCCATAAGCCATGTATGACAAGAAAAAGTTAGTAGGTTGTAAATTCTAATTATTGTTTATGTTTAATTTATTGATGTTTTATTATTTTATTTGAACATATGGTAAACACGTTACGTGGACAGTTTGAGTTTTAAGTCTTAATTTGCTATGAATGAACGGATGGATGGATGGAAGGACAGACGGACAAATGGAATGAATTAATGAATGAAGTTTATTTCAACACATACAAACAAAACAAAAAATTACAGTTGAGTTATTAAATGAATCAGTCCTATTAAATGGTCTTATACACAGCTCAGTATCACTGCCCAATGAACAGAACGTTTACAAATGACACCAATTAATGAATATGTATTAGTGACTAATCTGTTTGAGTATAAGTATTCTGTTTACTTCATGAACTATGACATTTAAACTATGCTTAGTTTTCAAATTGTGATACATTCATATGGAGAAATCAATTCCCAACTTTGTACATAGTAACCCCAAAAAAGAACAATAGAGAATACACAGGCTGCCCCATAAAAATTTGGTACGTTTGTTCTCAGGCCAAAACTGTGGTATATTCATATGAATGTTCACCGACTGGACTTAAGAAGGATGAATGAGATGGAAGATAAGAGCTGGACAAATTCTTTAAAAAAATAATACATTTGTTCTCAGGCAAAACATGCACGGAGTACAAAATATCCTTTCTATGCCAAAGGCCTGTGCTGTTCCTTTGATAATTGGATAAAAAACGATATTCCTCCTGAAGACAATGCAAGTGCATAATTGACCGCCTTAGCAAAGTCCAGGTACTTGGTTATACAGTTCATGTGGCAGTGTGGTGTGAATGGAACTACACTTGTGTAGAGTGGCAGCAACAGGGTGCAGAACCTAACTTTAATTACTACACTAATTGCTACACTGCCCTGCTTCACTGGGTACTACTTCACTGGGGTGCTACTTCACTGGGGTGCTACTTCACTGGGGTGCTACTTCACTGGGTGCTACTTCACTGGGGTGCTACTTCACTGGGTGCTACTTCACTGGGTGCTACTTCACTGGGGTGCTACTTCACTGGGGTGCTACTTCACTGGGGTGCTACTTCACTGGGTGCTACTTCACTGGGGTGCTACTTCACTGGGTGCTACTTCACTGGGGTGCTACTTCACTGGGGTGCTACTTCACTGGGGTGCTACTTTACTGGGTGCTACGTCACTGGGTGCTACTTCACTGGGGTGCTACTTCACTGGGTGCTCCTTCACTGGGTGCTACTTCACTGGGTGCTATGGCACTGGGTTGCTATTTCACTGGGGTGCTACTTCACTGGGGTGTTACTTCACTGGGGTGCTACTTCACTGGGGTGCTACTTCACTGGGTGCTACGTCACTGGGTGCTACTTCACTGGGGTGCTACTTCACTGGGTGCTACTTCACTGGGTGCTACTTCACTGGGTGCTACGGCACTGGGTTGCTACTTCACTGGGTGCTACTTCACCCTGCATCAATTAGTAAACAGCAACGGGCACTGGGAACTTTTTTGTTTAATAGTGAAAGAGAAAATAATGCAAAATGACCAGAATAAAACAGAATGGATTACCCTACATGTTCTTTGCTGTACCTTATTAAACCCGACATGGTGAGCACTATCAATAAATAACCACACTACATCTTCAAAGCTGTACTGTTTGTTTCAGTGCTTCAGCCATTATTGTGTGTCCGTCCACTTGTTGCGGTCACAGATATGTTAGTCATTGTTATTCTGCTCTTCTTGTCGTCACACGTCGTCTACCTGGTGGGAAGACTACCCTGCAATAGAGCCACTTTTACTACTTTTTATCCTAACTGGACATGGAATAAGGATTTAAGACCACTTAATATTGTTTCTGTTTTCAAAGTTACCAAACTGTCCTCTGTATGAGACTATCGCTGCAGCAGTTACAAGTGGCCATTGCTGGTCAAAGAACACAGTCAGTGATCATTACCAGCTTGACCAAGGAGGGTGCAACACACCAGACAGTCAGATACTTCAAACAGCTGTTCTGTCTGGACCATGGACAGTCAGCTGCAGTTGGTTAACTCAAGGCCCAGTGACCACAGATAGGGATGGCTTTAACTGGACAGTGGACACAGAAAGTCACTCATCAAAGCCATTGGTCATCCTTCAAAAGTATGACCATTAAGATAATACCCTGTGGGGTTCTACTAAACCCTGCTGTTTCAAGAAAGAATCCACCATTGCTGTAGATTCAACCAGCTGGACACATTAGTCTATTCACCCCTGCATTATCTACCACAGAATCAAAGTGCAGTAGAGCAGAAAATCACTTTACAATAGAGGTGTGAGTGTGGGTTGCTGAATGTAAAATGAACGAGCCCACATGACTGCTCTCTAAGAGTCAGTGGCTTCTTGACAGGCTGTCATTACAGGAGAAAATCACTTAGCCAGGGCATATCTTGGGCCTGACAGGCAGTGTAACCCATCTTCCAAACCCCACAGGTGTGCATTTGTGAGATACACTTTTAGCTCTGTCTGACTGTCTAAGACCTGTGTCAGCAGCAGGCTTGGCAGCAGTAATAGGATGATAAATTAATGACTTTTTAAGAGATTCATTATTCATACAATATAATTTTTGCATTGTGGATTATGTGCGGTTTTTTAATAACATGGCAGCGATGGAAACATGATGCAGTTACAACAGTAATAATAATTATTAGTTTTGTGAATAAAAATAATGAATGTTCTTACATAGCATGGTATTAAATCATTAGGACTGCTCAAAGTGTTGGCAGACCTGTTCACTCAAACATTACTTCAACATCTCTGGGAAACTTGTCTGTCTCAGTATGTTATGGATTATAATAAACATTTGTGATGATAATGTACTATTTTATGTCTCTTATTATGTGGTGATATCTGTCGTTATGTGAACATATTAGCCTGAAATAAAAAGTGCTCTTAAGCTAGCTTGGGCATCTATAAATACAAGTTGTACCTGCTTGATATACACAACATATTAAATATAACAAAATTAATATAAATTAATCTACACTCCAAACCATATTCCCTAATTATATGTGACAGAACAGACTATAAAATTATGAATTTTGTCAATCCAGATAGGAGGCCTTCTAGGGAATCACTTATTATTTTAAGGATAAATTGAATTGTTTTTTAACATTGATAGCCCCCTTCCTATCCCATCCTTCCCCCTCTCTCATATACTGACATATATTTAAATAATAAACCTGTACAAATAAAATCTATTTTTTATTTTAAATTTATAATGTAATGAGTCCAGACTCAATCCTTAATTTCAATGAACCCCACTCAAATTGAGCACAGTTCTTGTTGACTGAATGCATTGCCAAATGCTATCAATTTCATTCCAAACATCATAGTTTAGATTGTAACAAAAGTTGTTTTAATTTTCAGGTTCAGTGATACTTTGGAATGAAAGTTTGTACTGATATGTTATTTATAGCTACAACAGCTGTAGCTGAGCATGCCTAGCTGAAATACTGAACGTCATAACGTTCTAAATTTGCTATACATATTCCAGAAATATGTGCTGCATTCAAGCTGTCCCACAATAACTTTTAGCTGGAACAGAATCCTGGAGGACAGCCACGTTGTCACTGTCAGGTACTGGGTTACGTGATAGAAATGGCAGAAAATCGATCATACCATAAGAACTTTGACATTATGGCTTACTTGGCAAAGACAAACAAGACCCATCTTCTGGGTGACATGCATATCACCCACACACCTTGGAAGGTGGAATGGCATCCTATTGTGATTACTTAAAAAGTTAACGCTTCATAAACCAAAGTGTTCTTTTACTAGAAATCTGTGAGTGGTGCATTAAGCATTCCTTCACTGGAGGATACAATCCCATCCTCTCACATTCCACAATGTAACCTTTTCTCCTGAGCTGTTAGTTACTATCCTACTTTTTATTCCAGATATATATATATATATATATATATATATATAGATATATATATATATATATATATATAGGGGTATACGGAAGATGGCTAAGATTGATGGCAACTAGGCTGTTTGGAAAAAAGTAGGATAGTGACGTAGCAGCTCAGGAGAAAAGGTTACATTGTGGAATGTGAGAGGATGGGATTGTATCCTCCAGTGAAAGAACGCTTAATGCACCACTCACAGATTTCTAGTAAAAGAACACTTTGGTTTATGAAGCATTAACTTTTTAAAATGACTAAGGTTGGTGGCTTATTGAAGATGACTAAAGTTGGTGGTTTATGGAAAATAACTACTAAGGTTGGTGGCGTATAGAAGATGACTAAGGTTGGTGGCTTACGGAAAATAACTAAAGTAGCTGGCTTACTGAAGATGACTAAAGTTGATGGCTTATGGAAAACGACTAGGTTGGTGGCTTATAGAAGACAACTAAGGTTGGTGGCATTTGGAAGATGGCTAAGGTTGATGGCTTATGGAAAATGACTAAGGTTGGTGGCTTACTGAAGATGACTAAAGTTGGTGGCTTATGGAAAATGACTACTAAGGTTGGTGGCGTATAGAAGATGACTAAGGTTGGTGGCTTATGGAAAATAACTAAAGTAGCTGGCTTACTGAAGATGACTAAAGTTGATGGCTTATGGAAAACGACTAGGTTGGTGGCTTATAGAAGACAACTAAGGTTGGTGGCATTTGGAAGATGGCTAAGGTTGATGGCTTATGGAAAATGACTAAGGTTGGTGGCTTACTGAAGATGACTAAAGTTGGTGGCTTATGGAAAATGACTACTAAGGTTGGTGGCGTATAGAAGATGACTAAGGTTGGTGGCTTATGGAAAATAACTAAAGTAGCTGGCTTACTGAAGATGACTAAGGTTGATGGCTTATGGAAAACGACTAGGTTGGTGGCTTATAGAAGACAACTAAAGTTGGTGGCATATGGAAGATGGCTAAGGTTGGTGGTTTATAGAAGATGACTCAAGTCAACGACTTATAAAAGATGGTTTAGGTCAATGGCTTATAAAAATGGCTAATTAAGGTCAACTACTTGTGGGGGATTAACAGGGTTAATTACTTATGAAAGATGGATTGGGCCAGTAGCTAATATACATATATATATATATATATATATATATATATATATATATATATATATATATCTTAGTCATCTTCAATAAGCCACCAACTTTAGTCATCTTCCATAAGCCACCAACCTTAGTCATCTTCTATAAGCTACCAACCTTAGTCGTCTTCCATAAGCCACCAACTTCAGCCATCTTCCAAATGCCATCAACCTTAGCATCTGCCTTAAAAATGCCTTCAACCGCAGCCATCATCCACAAGCAGCTAAGCGCAAAGCACACCATGCCTCTTCCCAGATTTAAAGCTGATATTTCTCACCTTAACCCCCCCCCAGTATCACAGCTGCTGTTCCTTGTAAGAAGCTGTCAAAACCCAGCTGTACTCAGTAAATCTGCATGGGCTCCACTTTTGGTAACACACGTTTATCAAAGAAATTCATAATCACGGCTTTAGGCTAAAATATGAGGATGTGATAATGCATAGAGCAAACAATTAATGGAAAAACAGAACCCAGAGGAAAGAATGCAGTCTAATTCAACAGATATAAGGGACAGCATGGAAGACTAGAAGATGCTAATAAGTCAGGACAAGTAAATGTCAGGGGTGGAAGGAGGCAGGTGCTTCACTGATGGAGCAATTACCATGATAACAGGAGTCTGGAGTGAAGGAGCCGGGCAGATGAAAAGGCTCAGTGGTGAATGAGGTAAAGCTATGAACTGTATAATATTATTATGTTCACAGACACAGCAAAAGCAGATAAAAGGTCCACCGGTTATTAAGGCATTATATTCCATTATAGCATAATCTTGGAAATGTAGATGTTGAGACAGTATATCTTGACTTGAAATGGAAGGAATAGTTTAGTGGACGTTTTAGCAAGTATACACTGTACATGGCCAGAAGAGTTTTTATTTTACCCCAATGTAATATGAGTGGACAAACTGACTGATTTGGAAACTGAAACACATTCAAAGGTAGTAATTTACCTTCAAAATCAAAACAGCTGCAGCAACCTGGAATGAAGAGAATGATGCAAAATGCAAAGAAGTCTCACAGTCATTCTGAAGAAGAAGAAGACGGAACAAAACACTGGGGGAACCAACACATTCTATAAAACCAAGTTGTGATTGACCAGACTGAGGGCTTGAGAGACAATATCTGCAGCTTCATCTGACCAAAAGAAACTCTGCCAGCCATGCTAATACATAGGACATAACTGTTTCAACCATATTTTTTCAGTCTGATTAATTTTCAATGTATTTCTTCTGAACTACATCGAGTTGCCATGGTGACAAAACTGCCATCAACATCCATGGAAATGAACTGCTGAGTTGCCATGGTGACAAAACTGACAAGGACATCACTTCCTGCCATCAACAGTGCTTGCTGTCACCCAGTCTTTGGTGTGGTGAAGAGGGATGAGAAGTGTAGGACTGACAAGGCACTAGATGGGGGCAAGACACAGGTGGCCCTCATCCTAGAACAGATCGAACATTAGAGGCTCCAGGAGAGAACTACACCACAATCATTCCCTCATTGTCAGTGCAGCCTTTGCATGACTGGGGCCTATCATCCGTTGTAGGAAAAAACATGAAAGAAATCAGCCTACAAGTCTGGATGTCTTCTGTGTGCAACTGCCTAATGGAAAGTATGTTCCTAAATTGAAGAAATTCAACACCTATGTTTTATATCTGTTACAACAATGTTCAATTCCTGTCATGGCCACCTCCACAAAGTAGTACTATGAGTTATTTCCTTAATGATATCATTAATTTTACAGTTTTGTTCAATCTACAATTTCATCAAGTCGTATAGAGATGTGAAGGAGGAAACATATTTGTATTTCCATGTTTCCAATACACAGTTGGTTGTAGCTGAAGAAATTATATAAAACTTTTATACCACATTTGTAAAATCACAATCAAAGATGAAAGCCTGTTATTTAACATTAATTTACAACAGCAAAATATTATAGTCAATAATAAACAATGTGTCATTTTGATAAGTACCTAAAACATGATCTCATATACAATTGTAACAAGATTCTGTAAAGAATTGTAGACATATACGAATTCTCTAAACAATGCACACAGACAGACATGGCTGGTCATGAAATATTTTAGCTAGTCTGCAGCTCAACTTTCTAGATTTGCAGTTGTCCTTTCCGACCTTCATCATCTATCCAAGGAGCACTTACCTAACCTCTTTCGTCTTCTCTGCCTCATCGGGAACCAACAAACATGGTCAACATGCAAAGGCTGGTCCTTGGTCAATTGTCCTACTGCATGCCAGCTTAGAGGGAACTGCCTCTGGGATGCTGCCTAACCATCTCACACCTTTGGATGTCCATGTTACGGCCCCCTTTGTAATATGTTTGTTAGAGCCATTTGTGGCCATGACGCAGGCAGCAGAGCAGAGCACTTAGGTATGACAGTGGTTAGATAGATAATAAGTGAGTCTATTCACAGACTAAGGTGGGAGGAATCTCAAGGCTAGGCACAGACTCTGCACACATGCACAGCCGTGGCATGCATCCTTTACAAAGTCACTTTTGATTCATATTATAGTTCATTCTCCAGGTAAATAGGAGAATCAAAATACCATTAACGATATTACTTCGGACCAGAGCAACTGGATTCAATTAAATGACTGAATAGGGAATGATTCTGTCCCAGCTAATATATTTGATTCTACTATTAAACTGGCTGATTTTGTTATCTGTGATTCTGTTAAAACTCCCTCCTCAGTGATTGAGCCCAGCCTGAATCAGGTTTGTTGATGTTAAAATATGTAGTGATCAGTTTAATTTAAGTCATTTAAGAAAAGATTGCATACTTTTGTTAAAATCACTGAAAGAGCTTATTTTGATTGATAAATGGGGTACCTAGCGAAAGAGTGAATAACCTTTACGTAATAGTATATAGAGCTGGTCCGTATTTGCCATTTTTTATTAAATGAGCCTGAAAGCACAGTACAATATGTGCTAACAGTGTCGCAGGACAATACAATTATCACAGTACTTAATACACTTTAAGTTTATTTTTTAATTCTCAGATTCGCAAAAATCAGCCAATACCATATTTTGTTAACACTTAAATTAACATTTTGTTAAAACTTAAAATGTAACAAATTAATTACATAATGACTCAGAACTTCTAAATCATTTCTCCATTACCACTGAGAGCACTTGAAGCAGATCAGAAGGATGTGTGCAGAAACTTGTCTTACAAACCAGCTATTACAGTGTAGCATTACAAAGAGGCCAGTTATAAATCATTGGCTATGTTGAGAATGGCAGTTGAATATCACTGAACTATTATACTGACTTCACCTGTCTTCAAGCTTGTCTGATCTTGACTACTCACGGCTGCAACTAAGGGCTGCTGGGACCACAGTTAACTCTGAACAAAATAATCTACAACAACAAATCGAACCAGCGCTCTCTTAGGAAAGAGTGAAAACTTGGAACATAACTGTAAGAAGGCAGTTCATTTACCAATAAAAATATAACTATCACACGCCTGAACAACGGTTCATAACCACACAAAAACATTGCTTCGAAATAACCACTGAAAACTTGATGCAGACAGATCAGAAGAATCTAGGTTGGTTATGTGCAGACTACAAACACCTGGGATTAGTAGAAAAAAGAACACTTCTTAAATTTCAATTTGCTAAATATTTTGCCTAGGATTAATTTGCCTATGATTTTGCTGACACCAGAATTAATTTTTTTTAGAGTAAAGGTTTAAATAACACTAGTGTCAGAGCCAGCATCAGTAAAAAAAAACCTGGGCCAATAAGGCTAAATTCTTGTTAAACAACATATGACATAGAAGAGCGGCAGTTAGGCACGTGCAGTCAATCTGTCTCAACTCCTTTGGTTCTCAGCTCATCAATGCAGCCACAGGCCAACTTGAGAAGACAAAAATCTGATAGAAAATGACAATGCACTTGATGCATGTCAAGACGGTCCATGGAGACTGCAGAGACAGGAGCTATGTGCCATGCTATTGTGATACTGACACAGGGAATGTCAAACTGTTGCTGCAGGAGGAGTCTGTAGAGCCTGTGGCATGTTGGGCCTTCATAATTAATGACTCCAAAGTGGTCCACTACATGGCTGTGATTACTTGTCACTAACTGGCACACTCTTTGTCTCTGTTTTTTGTCTGTTTGTCTCTCTCCTGATCTTCCCTCTATCTCTCACCTCTTCTTTCTATAATATATCTCTCTGCCTCTCTCTTTGTTTATCTATGTGACTTTGTCTGTCTTTGCCTCTGTCTATCTACCTCACTTGCATGCAAAGGTTTGTCAAATACAGGTGTAAAGATTTGTCTTCAACCTTGTGAATACCATCAGTTCTATTTATTTGCAGTTACAACGTGAAATGTCATCAACCTTCCTCTTCAGGTTGTGTCTCTGCTACTGGTGGATTTCATTCATTGTATGCCTCCACCTTTTGATTAATCTTTCAATGACATCAGTCTTATGAATGTTTATTGAAAGAAATAATTTCTAGTGATTTGTATCTATCTTGTTAAATGTCTCAAACCTTACTTACATAAACGTATAAGTGCAATCAGTTAGCTTTCTTTTTCCTGCAATCACAGTGAAATGTCTCATACATTACAAATTCTTGCAGTAGGAAATGATTCTATTTATTAGCAATAATGATGATGATCTGTAGACATTGATCTGTTTCTGAGAGTCAGCACCTTTGGCCTGCTACATTACAAGCAGTGCTCTGCAAGTGTTAATTAGAAATTGGCAGTCAAATTGCCAATTATTATATTCATAGTCAGCAGAAGATTACCAGTTGATGATGGTGTGACCCATATGCACCCATACAAACACACAACATCATTAAAAGATAAAAGTGAATGTCACATGTCTACTGTATTGGTGTTCATGCAAGACAAGCACTATAATTGCAAGCACATGCTGAACAGGTAATCTAATAATATTGTCACCTTTTGTTATATGACTATAAAAGATAAGCAGAAGCCAACCCACTAAAACAACATCACACAATGACAATCCAGGTAAAACGTTATACATGAAAACTCACCACAACATCAAACAGGTCACTAATTTCAGCCAATTCTAAACTGGTTTTAATATTAAAGTGTTAAATAAACAGACTTACATGGTAATACTCTCAAATTAGCAGGCTTTGTTATTATATTGGATCACCCCTTGATCCTGAGTCTGGGAGCTGTTACACTGCATTGTATGGTCTCATGCGGAGACCATTGTATGGTGTTACCTGCAGTTTCTCACAAGGTATTAAGCAGATTACCAGGCCAGATTCAATCTCACTTACACCATCTAAGGTTAGTCTCATTCATTAATTGTACAAATTCACCTAATCAATAACTACACAGGAAACACAGACTGGTGAGGCAGGGCATTCTGTGATGACCGCCTTGCACAGAAATATGGGTAAGGCACTGGCTGACATATGTATAAAAGATATTTTACTGCTGCACATAAAAAAATGTATTGGAGGGGAAATAATTGATGCTGAAAAATTTTATTTTATTCACTTATCAATGTATTTGTACTTGTGTACAACTGACTGGCTGCACAGAATGGAAATTATGAACAAGTCTGAAAGTCAGCCCAGGGAAGGAACTAACCCATCATTTTATCTGGGATGTGTGGATGGCCAAGCATAAAAAAGTTACCCCCGAATGAGTCTTAGTGAATAAAATATACCTACCTAAACAGGGGCAACATTTCACAATATGTAATGGGATCGTACCGGCTTACACCTTGGTATCACGTTATCAATTATATTAGCATATCAAAGATTTGGCTTATGTCTCATATCAAACATTTAGCTTATATCTCATATGAAAGATTTGCCTTATGTCTCATATCAAACATTTGGCTTGTCTCATATTTTTGGTTTACTTCTGGGTATCCCATAATATGATATCAGATGTAAGACAAGTCACTGCATCTTGTAAAGTATTATATTTCCATCTGCACCCACTCAACAGTGGTGGTATAACCCAGGCCTAGCAATTGCAAAATCACAGAGCCTACCTAGACACCAGTAAACAGCCACTAAATTGATCTTACAGCTGACCAGAGTGTTAATTAATAACGAAGCGGTGGCCACTAATACAGACGAGTTATATAACCAGCTGGCACAGCAGTATTTGTTGTCCACAGGCGGCATTACGGGTGTAAATGACATTTAGTTATTTTCCAATATCTGTTACAGCCTTTTCAATTAGAGCTAGTACCCAAGATGCATTTGGTGTGGCATCAATGGAATTCTTCATTAGGTTTGCATTCCATTTCTTTATTTTCACATCTCTCTGAGCAAGTTTCCCGATAATTTCTGTCGTAATTTGAAACAAATTTGACGAGATTAAATAAAAAAATATTTGACGCAAGGTGTTCAAATCAAGGATTAATCACCTGTGACTTCCCTCTATGCACTCATATGAGCCTGGTGGCTGGCACTGGGTTAACCTACCACTTTCAAAGATCCTGTGCAATCGCCAACACGCCACACATGTTGTATCATATTCCCAGAGATATGTTAGTTTTTCCTTCAAAGTAGCAGATATCTTTCATGATTCTGAAGGCCGACTGGCAGACAGAATATGACAAATGTGACATTTAGATTTCCCAAATGCCTTCCTGAATGGCACAATTAGTCGCCATTATGGCATCGTTACCTGGAAAGAAAATGAGGGCGACTCTCAGTATCCTGGCCTGAGATGTTAGCGCTGTGAAGTAATAACAGTACGCTGTCTAGAGCAGACCAGAATCACTCAGTAAATGGAGGATATCTTATTGGGATGATATTGCTACTAGAAACCCTACGCTACATGTGACGTGGATAAAATCAATGCCTTCAGTTATTACGTATGTTGATGGCATAATTCTTGCACAGATTAGGTTTTTCATATCAATAATGTGAACATATGTGTTCATCCACTAATTCCACTTATTTAAAAATGAGCAGCCTTATTGGCCAAAGAGGGTAGGTAAACTAAAATCAAGCATATATGAATTAATGGTCCTAAATTCCCCCCACATTATACATGTAATACTATTATAATGATATAATTACAGTAACAGGGTTGGCATGTAATGAAGTAAAAGTACTTCGTTACAATACTTGAGTAGTTATTTCAAGTAACTAGCGTGTAACGAAGTAGAATTTTGACTAAATATTTTTTACTTGTAACGTAGTAGTTTTATCTAAAGTAGCGCAACTTTCTACGTCAGCATTAAACAGCTTTCTTATGTCAGCATTAAACAGCATTTTACTTTCACGAATAAAATTCATATTGAGATGTTTAATAAATTCATAATAATAATTACTCTACATAACTTAAAGAGTAAAGAATTGATACTCTGCCATTTAGCAGCATCTTTTCCCAACAATGGCTTATTCAAGCTGACCCATAAATAATATCAAAGACATGGACAGGGGCCCTGACAGGTCACTTTTAATTGCAATTAGCAACAGCATTCCTCTGTTGCACTGGTCTGTCTTCTGATCAATTCTAGCCCCAGCTGGTACCAGGTAACCAACACAGCTAGCTGCTAAAGTTTGTTGTTTCAATGTTTGTGTGAGCTGATAAGACTTGTCTGGGAAGACATGAGAAGGTGGGGGTTCACAAGCCAGATGGCTTCATCAGCTAGGCATCAATTGTCTTTGTTAATTTTACTATGGGCAGTGCTAGGTTGTATTACCTCTGACCAGTTTCCCTGAGAGTCTACTACTAATACTGGACTGACCCTCTACCTACTCAGATACAATCACACCTGCGTATACATATCCTGTTGTACAATCTAGCTCCTCCCATACCTCAGTGGAACAGGTCGATAAAAAGACAGATTGTGCCTCATCATTAATTAAGTTCTGTATTTAACTGAAATTATTTGATGTTGTGAGCTGTCATTAAAGATAATGTAATTATCCAAGCATCCAAGTGAGCACCATGTTCAATGGTGGAAGACCGACTGATCAGCTAAGGCTGTCTGGGAGCACATTGTTATAGGCAGAGTGGTTACAAAACAGTTGTCAGATGCAAGTTGTGTAATTTATTTAATATTACTCTTGATTTTGTTGTTATTTCTAAGTGTTGTACTTTTACTTCTACTTCTACTTTAAGTACTTTTGAAAAGTAGTTTTACTTTTTACTCTTTACTCTTTTTTACAAAGTAATTTTACTTTTACTCAAGTAGTTTTTAGGTGAATTACTTTTACTTTTACTCAAGTACAAAATTAAAGTAATTCAGTAAAAAATTACTTACACGGATTTGATATTAATTATGCATAACATGAGTATATTTTAAATCAACCACTAATTCGACCATATAAGACAAAAAAATTCCACTTATATGTGTAAGATTACAAATGTAATATTTACTATTACATTTCACAAGATAGTGACTGTCAGCTGCCATCTCTAGCAACCCACATCCTTCATCCCAGCCAACCTCCAGGGAGGCAACAGACAGCATTCAAGTAGCATTCCTCTTGTAAATGCGAACACCACAGTCCAGTATGGATTAGTGAATGCGACCAACTCTCTCACTCTCTCTTACTAATGCATTCAAGACTGGAGACATGACATAATGAAGGCTGCCCCCTCCTGTTCTGGCAGTTGACAGTGTGGGAGACTGATCCAAACAAGCCAATGTCGCCCAGAAATCAATAGCAGCTAGAGCGGGGCGGCCAGTCTGTGCATAATGACACTGATTTTTAGCACAATATAATATCACTCCCTATTCCCCAACCAGTGCCTGGCCAGCCATAGACATGGCCGGCTGTCGGTGCAGATTAAGCGCCACTCAAATTGACGTTTTTATATCATCTACATGAGAATAAAAGCAATAATCGTGTATGGCACAAGGTTGCGTATAAAATGCCAGTTAGTTTCACGTGAATCAATAGTTTCATGTTCACACACACTGACATCAGTGTGATTTACACAGACGCTGATGCACAAATTATTAAGCTGTCCATTGTTATTACCACATTTACCCCAATCGATCAGTGTTTTCCCAAACAAACAGCAGCTCCACACTTCCATTTCTATAAAGAGTGATCAGATTTATCTGGTAATAATTTGGGAGAATGTTTGGGTTAACTGTAATTTACAGTGTTTTCATAAGCAACAAAAAAGACAGTGAGGTCCAAACATCAGCTAGCAAAACAGGATTTTGTGCTGATAAGAAAGGTTACATTTACCACCCCTAGCCTGAGGTTATCTAGTCATCAATCATGCCGATTCCTCAGTGGGAAAAAACTGCAAGGATTATATCATTAATTCTGTTATGTTATTAAAACTAATTTTCAATGGAAGAAGTCTTTCCACACACAACAAAATAACCTGTGTAGGTGAGAGACGTTTACATTATGTGTTGCCTGGCCTTTGGGGCAAGCCTTTAATATCAAACTTTAGCCACATCATTGACTCAACACTGCTTGCAGAAGCCAGAGTATTGGACTCTGCCCTGCCAGATGATTATATAGGAGCATACACTGTGTCAGATGTTTGTAAACAAAGACATTACAAAGCTGTTGTCACAAGCTGTCTCAAGCTGTGTACCCAGTGGTGGCATATGCTGAGAATTAATGATTTAATAAATCCTGTAATCTAATCAGGTTAGCCAGAATTTTACATGGACAAAGCCAGTTACCTCACCAGTTGTCATAGCAATGGCACTGGTTGCCAGAGGGAGGCTGGGATCACTGCAGATTGGATGGAATCCGTTCCAGTAGGGACCATTTGTGTGTATACCATTAGCCAAATGAAGAGACTTTGACACTATGTGATATCACAACCAACTAATCCTGCTAAGCAAAACAGCTCGATTTACTTCATTGCAACAAACAAGGTTTAAATTACTTCATTCGAAATACTGGGGGATAAGCAAACTGGGTAGTGAGAGAATGTTACTTAAAGCAAGATAGAGATTTTCCATATGCGTTGAAATTGGCTAACTAAGTACACAGAATATGTCTCGCTGATGAAATACATCTGGAGGAAGACCACCATGGGTGAACCCAAGGAGAAACAGTCAGAAAAAAGGGGAACCATAACAAACAGTTAAAAGAAAAAAACACGAGAACCACAGATTCAAACTTCCAACAGATTACAAGTGGATACACAGCATATGAGCAACTACATTGGGTAGACTCAAATGAAGAACTGCTACTCAAATCAAAAAAATTATTAAAGACAACTTCTTATTTTGATCTGTATTAAATATGATATATATTTGCAGATAAATGAACAAAAATAAAAAAATGCCAGATGCAGTCTCACATGACATCTACAGGTAATCAGTTACTAACACAAACATGATATTGTGACCATACCCAGTTGCATTCATGATAATTACATTGCGACTTTCTCCAGATGGTTGCCAGCATGAACATGACATTGTGACTTTCTCCAGGTGGTAGGCAGTATGAACCCTCTGTGGCTGTCAATTCATCTTTCTGAGCCCTTCCTAATCTTATCTGATGTTGAGTAATAGATAATTACTGGCAGCATTAACACAGGGCAGCTGTGAGGCAGAGAAACACAGACCAATACACTAAATATAAGCAGCACAGCCCCACATAACAACCATGTGGTCTACCAGACAGCAAAATCAAACAAGTTGAATTGGTGCCTTCAATACACCAACTGTGTTGTGACATGTAAACACATGACTAACTGTTGAACTGGCAAGTGCCTTCAATACACCAACTGTGTTGTGACATGTAAACACATGACTAACTGTTGAACTGGCAAGTGCCTTCAATACACCAACTGTGTTGTGACATGTAAACACATGACTAACTGTTGAACTGGCAAGTGCCTTCAATACACCAACTGTGTTGTGACATGTAAACACATGTCTAACTGTTGAACTGGCAAGTGCCTTCAATACACCAACTGTGTTGTGACATGTAAATACATGTCTAACTGTTGAACTGGCAAGTGCCTTCAATACACCAACTGTGTTGTGACATGTAAACACATGTCTAACTGTTGAACTGGCAAGTGCCTTCAATACACCAACTGTGTTGTGACATGTAAACACATGACTAACTGACAAAGCATTACATGGATGGGCATCACACAGAGCGGGAACCACCACACCCCACCGTTCAGGGATTCGTTCCACCTTCCACTAGACACGGCAATATGTTTATAATTCAGTATCTCATAAAAAGTAATGTTTTGTCTTACCATTCATTATACATGAGTTAGCAGTCTCGCATCTTGGTGTACAAAGTGTTTTGCATATGGTAATGAAATATTATTCAAACAAGAGATGTGATGACCTGTCCATAGTAACTTACTTCATCCACTTGACCTGTCCATAGTCACTTACTACATACATCCACTTGACCTGTCCATAGTCACTTACTACATCCACCTGACCTGTCCTTAGTCACTTACTTGATCCACTTGATGTGGTGAGATGACCAGTTCCTGTCTGTCGTCACGATTTGTCATGGGGTTTACTATATTAGCCCCACTGAGCTTGGGGTCCTTCCCACTGATCTGTTGACCATATGCAATTAAAAAAATTAAATTGATATGCTACATTTGTGAAGATGTTCATCAGACTGGATGGTTCAAATGAGTAATATTTAAATTTATTTCACAGTCAGTTGATCTTTTTGTCTCGTGACGTTTCGATTGCTATCAGCAATCTTCTGCAGATGACTACTGCTAGGTGGCGACACAGTAGTCATTCTACGCAGACGTACCACTCCAGTGTGTGCCCACCGCGGCCCTTCAGGAGATCATCGTAGATGTGTGACAGTATCGGCCCTCATCTCGGTTCATGCTGTCTTTGGTTTTTCTTATCCATCCAGGACAACCAGGGTGCGACCACGGGGTGGGGGTGGGACACACACCAGACTGATACATATGCGTAGAATTACTACTGCGTTGCCATCTAGTGGTAGTCATCTGAAGAAGATTGCTGATAGCAGTCGAAACACCACGAAAAGAAAAAGGTAAACTGACTGTGAAATAAGTAAAAATATTACTGATTAATGGTTGGATCAGCTGAACAGTCTACAGCAAAAACATAACTTCTAGCAACAGAAATTTGGGTGAAGGTTTACTTTAATGTATTAATGTATTTAATGTATTGATGGAATTCCTTATTCAGTTATTGATCAGTGCAGCATCTGGGATGGTGTCTATGTGGATTCAGTGGTTCAGAAGAACGCTGTCAGTAAAAGGCCTTCAATAACATTCTAGACCACAACAAACATGTTCTGTACTAAACATTATCAGATTTTCCGAATGCACACATATATAAATACGCCCCAGAAAGGAGACCACACTGGTGCCTTATTTTGATCAACGGATGCAAACTGCCTTCTCCAGTGGGACATACCCACAACTTAGTGCAAGTCCAAGGAGGAACATCCGTCCTAGGGGGCTGCTGAATTAATCACCACAATTCTACTGAAAATACAAAATAGCAGACAAGCAGCAAGTTAGTCCTAACAAGAACAGGAACACAAACCATGATGTGTCACAGTTGAACAGAACTTATGAAATGACAGCACGGGAAATGAGACAGAAATCTCTCTCACTACACATTCACTGTGCTCATTGAAAGACCACAACAATCTGATGGCTGACTATGATAATTCATCTACCACACTAAGGAATCTACACAGCAGCATCAATGGCTAGCTACAGAGAGGACATGTAAAGGGCAGCTGCCATACCATGGCTAGGATGTCAGTTTGTGTGTGTCCTATTACACAGGGTGGCCCAATACCAGGGGGATATTATAATTTAATAAACAAATGAAAAGGAAAGCATTTTCTGGGAAATTATTGTGATTTCAGGAAGCCAGGACACACTTGGCACTTGCATTTCCCAGCTGGGGGTGGGGGGCTGCATTAGAGTAGGGTCTCACTGCCTTAGTGAGCACTAAGTAAGATGAGCATTGTCATAGGCAATCAGGATGCTATCAGGATGATTTCATCTTGGTTAGAACAATTTTATGTCAATTTAAAAAAAAAACATTATTAAAAATTAAGTATAATTATCAGCAACTGTTGGGACAAGGGAGTGGCCCTCCAACATGTTTTAAAATCCAATTAAAATCAACTCATGGAGAAAACTCAAAATGTATTCAAATACCATGTACATGTGTTGTGTGAAACAAACTACAATAATCTAAACTGCCTTAGGACAAGGTTATAGTAGGCAAGCAATGAATCCTGCACCATATATTTTGTTTCCCAGTATTCCATGGCCCAAGGAGTTCCCTCCAGGACAGTTAAGCCAGGAAATTGAAAGATGTCACCGAAAGGAGCACTAGTCCCACTGGGTGACTTCCCTAGCATCAGACACCATAGGATCTGTTCCCTGTCCCCTGGGTGGATCTACAGGGTACATGGTGCATACCAGTTGGCCTACACCCACCCATACACAGCCTCGATTGCAGGGTACACACCAGTTGGCCTACACCCATCAATCTACAGCCTCGATTGCAGGGTACACACCAGTTGGCCTACACCCATCCATCTACAGCCTCGATTGCTGGGTACACACCAGTTGGCCTACACCCATCCATTTACAGCCTCGATTTCAGGGTACACACCAGTTGGCCTACACCCATCCATCTACAGCCTCGATTGCTGGGTACACACCAGTTGGCCTACACCCATCCATCTACAGCCTCGATTGCTGGGTACACACCAGTTGGCCTACACCCATCCATACACAGCCTCGATTGCAGGGTACACACCTGTTGGCCTACACCCATCCATCTACAGCCTCGATTGCTGGGTACACACCAGTTGGCCTACACCCATCCATCTACAGCCTCGATTGCTGGGTACACACCAGTTGGCCTACACCCATCCATACACAGCCTCGATTGCAGGGTACACACCTGTTGGCCTACACCTATCCATCTACAGCCTCGATTGCTGGGTACACACCAGTTGGCCTACACCCATCCATCTACAGCCTCGATTGCTGGGTACACACCAGCTGGCCTACACCCATCCATCTACAGCCTCGATTGCTGGGTACACACCAGTTGGCCTACACCCATCCATACACAGCCTCGATTGCAGGGTACACACCTGTTGGCCTACACCCATCCATCTACAGCCTCGATTGCAGGGTACACACCAGTTGGCCTACACCCATCCATACACAGCCTCGATTGCAGGGTACACACCAGTTGGCCTACACCCATCCATCTACAGCCTCGATTGCTGGGTACACACCAGTTGGCCTACACCCATCCATACACAGCCTCGATATGAAAGTTTCAGAGCAGTGTGGTATTGCAGCTTCAAAGGGTAATCAAATTCTTGGATTGATTAGAAGAAACATAACATACAAGGGAAAAAAGTTAATTATACCTCTTTATAAAGCAATAGTTAGACCTCATTTAGAATACTGTATACAAGCATGGAGACCATATCGTAAGAAGGATATAGATACGCTTGAACGCATACAAAGGAGAGCAACTAAAATGATTCCAGAACTTAGAGACCTTAGTTATGAAGAACGCCTGAAAGAATGTGGTTTAACAACTCTAGAGACAAGGAGGTTAAGAGGAGATCAGATCGAAGTTTTTAAGATATTGAATGGGTATGAAAATATTGATAGAAATATGTTTTTCTCACTCAAGAAGGATAGCAGAACTAGAGGACATGAGGTAAAATTAGTAAAGGATCAATGTAGATTGGACATCAGGAAGCACTCGTTCTCACAGAGGACAGTAAATGAATGGAACAAACTGTCTACAGATTGTGTAACTGCTAGCAGCGTGAATATGTTTAAAAACAAGGTTGACACATATATCAGAAGGGCGGGTTATAAGTAGGTGAACATTGTTGGACTCTCGATAAGCCAATGGCTTCCTTGTCCACTTGCCATCTGGGCCTTTGGCTTGGATGGCAAATCTTGTTAAATCTTGTTAAATCTTGTTGATTGCAGGGTACACACCTGTTGGCCTACACCCATCCATATACAGCCTCGTTTGCAGGGTACACACCAGTTGGCCTACACCCATCCATACACAGCCTCGATTGCAGGGTACACACCAGTTGGCCTACACCCATCCATCTACAGCCTCGATTGCTGGGTACACACCAGTTGGCCTACACCCAACCATCTACAGCCTTGACTGCTGTGTACATACCAGTTGGACTACACTCACCCATCTACAGCTTCCATTGCAGGGTACACACCTGTTGGTCTGCACAATAAAGGGGCATTACATGCAGTGGCCTATATTTATGCAGTACTCCATGTAATTAACCAATTAAATGTGCCACCAAAGACAATAGCCTCACACATACAACAGTTGATGCAGATGAGTAGTTATCCATATGAACAACTAAATTAACTAATGGAAATAATAAATTAATAACACGTAACTAACGAGCATCAGTAAAACAATTCTTTAAATCTGTGGTAATGATTCATTAGTATATTTAACAATCTATATTGTAACATAGATAAACTGTAATGAAAAATGTTTATGTTATACAGCAACAATATGCAATAGCTAAACAGCTTCTGTCCAGCTACATGAATATTGGCACTATTTCAACAAGTGCTGCTCTCTAAATAATAACAATCTTCCTAAATGCTAGAACACACAATGATTACAACTTAATAAAAAAACAACCAGCATTTATTATTATCATCATACAACATTTATTATTATTAGCATACAAGTGAATGCACCAGCCAGGAAAACAGCCAACGTCCACAAACAAATTATAGAAGAAACACGAAACCTTCTTTTTCTGAAGCTTCTGTTTTGAAGATCTGAATTTTCAATCTTCAGATATTACTGTTTGTATGAAATTATAAAAAAAGCTTATTATGGTTTGAGCACTGTATAACAAGATTTGTCATAGCAGACTCTTAATCGCATCTAACAGATCCTTATTGTATGCAAACTCTATACTGAATGAGGTGCATAATGAATACCTATCATTAGGCTATCAACAAGTCAACTAGATTGTCAACATTTTCTGATATAGACAAGTTTAACGGAATACAATAAATTACCCTTTTCAGCATCTTGTTAGCATAATTTGATTGGTCTGCAAGTCCGCAGGTGTATACAAGAGTCCAGTCCACCTACTGAACAATGCCAGAGAGCTGTATAACGTTGGCGTAGTCCACATTCTACAAGGTCTACTTAGATGATGTTAGCCAGTGACACTGTGTACACACTGGGTAAACCTGACTCTGTGATACATGTCAACAAGTCCAAGGTTGTGTCTTATCAGCGTCTTGTCTCCATTCACATCTCTTGCAGTTGACATCTTGAGGACACGCAAAATTACATCTTCCTTCTTATGCAAATGTTACCACTGTCGACGGGTTACCAATGGAGAGGCGCGTCCCGAGAGGAAAGGGGGTTCTGTGGGCGGGGAACACGTGCAGGGAGGGACTGGAGTGTATTCAGTGTGTCACGGACGGGTACCAGCGGCCCGGGGGTTGGGTGAACGTCGCGGGTAGGGTACCAGTAGGGAGACACTAATTCATGTTAATGCTTGTTAACACGGTTTCGGAAAATGTCGACACGTCAAGCGTAGGATGGACGAATACTCGTACTGGTAGTAAACACGGTGACATGCGTGTGAAGAACTGTTTAGCAAAGCGAACGAAACGCAGCGGCCGCCGTGCGGCGTGCAGCTGTCGCAGCAAATCATAGAGACACGGAGCGACTACGGCCAAGCACAAGACACCGACCGAGATGAGGCAGAACCAGCCGACGCTGTGGATATGTTAGACACGTACAGGTTGTATAAAGTAAAGAAAAACATACCTTGGTGAGTGTAGAGGGGATCTGGGCTAGGAATAGCGGGGTGCGGTCTCTAAGGGTGCACAACAAACAGGGTACTGTGGATGCAAGTTAAATAGCGAAGCTACAGTGCAGAGCAGGCGCGCGCAAACCTTGTTTCGTCCCGGCGACGTCTCACACAGGTTTACGTCCGCTTATCGATTTAGTAGCAACCTAGTCCCACGTTAGTAGTTCTTATATTTCGCACTAGAGTATCTAGAAACATAGGCTTTATTTTAAATACACGACGACGATGGTAAATGTTAATAGATAATTGCTGCAACACGACGAATATTGAATCTTACTCATTCTGTTTTCAGCGCAATAATACATTCTAAATATTAACGGGTTACGCACATCTAAGTCATGTGATACTTGTTTTGGTCAAAATGGCGATGTTGCCGTGCCGGGGAAGGCGTGGTTCTGACAATAAGTTGGGCAGCGAGTTTCCTAAGTCTTACGATTATGAAATAGAAAATGCTAAGGTGACAGACTTTAAACGATTAAAAGGTGACGTTAACGTTGATGCTACACGACCAGTTTAATTGTTATATCGACACGGTAAAGCATTTCGATTTTATTTGGATGCAAAGCGTCGCCAAGGACAAGGCCCAAGTTGCTTTGGCTTTGCTATTGGAGGGCTTCTCGAAATTATCAACTCACAAATACAGTTTCAGCTAGGTGTGGTGTTTGCGTCGATGGTAGGCTCACTAGGAGTATCTGATTTAGTAATTATAGATCAGTTATCACGGCACTGATCCTTAAAGCAAGGTCATGCTTAACAAATATGTTATGTTTTTTGGAAGAAATCACTAAGTGGATAGACGTGAGATCGCCAGTAGATATTATCTACTTAGATTTTCAGAAAGCTTTTGACAAAGTGCCGCATCAAAGATTACTACTTAAATTAAAAGCCCATGGTATCGGGGATAGCATAACTGGCTGGATAGAACAATGGCTGACTGACAGAAGACAACGAGTTGTAGTAGATGGAGAAGTTTCAAATTGGAAATCGGTTTTGAGTGGGGTACCTCAAGGATCAGTATTAGGACCTATATTATTCTTAATTTATATCAATGACTTGGACGACAGTATAACAAGTAACGTACTGAAATTTGCGGATGACACAAAACTGTTTAGAAAGGTTAATACTGATGGTGATAAACAACATTTACAAAACGATCTAGACAGATTAGTGAAATGGTCTGAGAAATGGCAGATGCTGTTCAATTTTGGGAAATGTAAATGCCTACATACAGGACATGGGAACTTGAATGTAAACTACAAAATGGGAGATACTGTTCTGGGTATTACTGTAAAAGAAAAGGACTTAGGAGTTACAATAAGCGCTGATACGAAAGTTTCAGAGCAGTGTGATATTGCAGCTTCAAAGGGTAATCAAATTCTTGGATTGATTAGAAGAAACATAACATGCAAGGGAAAAAAGTTAATTATACCTCTTTATAAAGCAATAGTTAGACCTCATTTAGAATACTGTATACAAGCATGGAGACCATATCGTAAGAAGGATATAGATACGCTTGAATGCATACAAAGGAGAGCAACTAAAATGATTCCAGAACTTAGAGACCTTAGTTATGAAGAACGCCTGAAAGAATGTGATTTAACAACTCTAGAGACAAGGAGGTTAAGAGGAGATCAGATTGAAGTTTTTAAGATATTGAATGGGTATGAAAATATTGATAGAAATATGTTTTTGTCATTCAAGAAGGATAGCAGAACTAGAGGACTTGAGGTAAAATTAGTAAAGGATCAATGTAGATTGGACATCAGGAAGCACTCGTTCTCACAGAGGACAATAAATGAATGGAACAAATTGTCTACAGATTGTGTAACTGCTAGCAGCGTGAATATGTTTAAAAACAAGGTTGACACATATCTCAGGAGGGCGGGTTATAAGTAGGTGAACATTGTTGGACTCTCGATAAGCCAATGGCTTCCTTGTCCACTTGCCATCTGGGCCTTTGGCTTGGATGGCAAATCTTGTTAAATCTTGTAACTCTTGCATTAGCTCAATATTGGGCTTTTGGAGTGCTTATCTTATGGTTTAACAAGATTTGCCAGCCAAGGCCCAGATGGCAAGTGGACAAGGAAGCCATTGGCTTATCGAGAGTCCAACAATGTTCATCTACTTATAACCCGCCCTCCTGAGATATGTGTCAACCTTGTTTTTAAACATATTCATGCTGCTAGCAGTTACACAATCTGTAGACAATTTGTTCCATTCATTTATTGTCCTCTGTGAGAACGAGTGCTTCCTGGTATCCAATCTACATTGATCCTTTACTAATTTTACCTCATGTCCTCTAGTTCTGCTATCCTTCTTGAGTGAGAAAAACATATTTCTATCAATATTTTCATACCCATTCAATATCTTAAAAACTTCAATCTGATCTCCTCTTAACCTCCTTGTCTCTAGAGTTGTTAAACCACATTCTTTCAGGCATTCTTCATAACTAAGGTTTCTAAGTTCTGGAATCATTTTAGTTGCTCTCCTTTGTATGCGTTCAAGCGTATCTATATCCTTCTTACAATATGGTCTCCATGCTTGTATACAGTATTCTAAATGAGGTCTAACTATTGTTTTATAAAGAGGTATAATTAACTTTTTTCCCTTGTATGTTATGTTTCTTCTAATCAATCCAAGAATTTGATTACCCTTTGAAGCTGCAATACCACACTGCTCTGAAACTTTCATATCAGCGCTTATTGTAACTCCTAAGTCCTTTTCTTTTACAGTAGTACCCAGAACAGTATCTCCCATTTTATAGTTTACATTCAAGTTCCCATATCCTGTATGGTTATGCCTGGTTAGGTAATTACTTGAGATTTGAGATCGAATCTGAGGCCATTGCACTGACAACAACTGTCGACACTGTCAACTGTAATAATCGGTATTATTAATTAAAGCCTATATAATAAAGAGGTATCCACACTGGGTTGATCAACACCTAGCCCCCATCTTCCACCTATATGTTAGGCACTTCAAAGAAAAATTAGATATCATGATAGGACATTGGCAATTTATTTAAATAAAAGGGGAAATGTAAAGGAACCAAAAACTGCTTATTTTTTATTACTATATCTTTATTAGATCCAAAGATATTGCGATTTTAATACGGTAAAAATTAGACAATTTTGTGCATCTCGTATACAGGAGAAAGACTCTCATTTTTGTGTTTTCTTTCAATCAATGTATGATTAAAATTGCACTTTTTTTCTCATATATTTTAATAATTTTTTCAGGAGTTGCAAACACATTAAGTAGGGTCATAAATATGCATAATCCAGTCATGTATTTATTACTATATCTTTATTAGATCCAAAGATATTGCGATTTTAATACGGTAAAATTTAGACAATTTTGTGCATCTCGTATACAGGAGAAAGACTCTCATTTTTGTGTTTTCTTTCAATCAATGTATGATTAAAATTGCACTTTTTTTCTCATATATTTTAATAATTTTTTCAGGAGTTGCAAACACATTAAGTAGGGTCATAAATATGCATCCAAATCCAGTCATGTATCATTAAGAGTAACTCAGTTAATGCAATTAATAAGTCAATATTAGCTAATTAGTGCGTGAATTCAACTGACCGACACATGTCCATAACTTACATAATTATGAAGATATTTGTATTAACTTGTTCAGGGTTTGCAAACTCATTAACCAGGGTCATAAATATACATCACACACTCATTTTATAACTCAGTTGATGCAATTAATATGTCAATATTGGCTAATTAATGTGTACACTCAACAGGCCAGGATAAAAGGCCATAACTTCCATGATTATGAAGACATCTGTATAATTTGTTAAGGGTTTACAAATTCATTAAACAGGGTCATAAAATATACATCACACAGTCATTTCATAACCTTATTGATGTAATTAATATGTAAATATTGGCTAATTAATGTGCAAACACAACAGGCCAACACCTTTTTTATGCCAAACTTCCATCATTATGAAGATATTTGTATAATTTCAAAACATTAAGTAGGGTCATAAATATACATTAGTCATTTATCATTAATAGTAACTCAATTAATAAATCAACAATGACTAATCAGCATGCTATCTCAACAGACCAATACATCTCAATAAAAAGCCACAATTTCCATGATTATGAAGATATTTGTATAATTTTGGCAGAACCTGGGCTTTCTTTCCCTGCCAAAGAAAACAGAAATGGTGACTATGGTAAAATAATTATTGGAGAAATATATATATTAGTTGGTGTTCCATATAGAGTGCTAAATGCTTTTTTTTTTGCAAAAAACAATGTCATTGCATAAATATAATACAATTTATTATATATTCTGACATTTTGTAATTTCCTGCATGTACAGTTTACTGCAGGTTCAGTACAGCAATTACTTAATTATTAACTAGTGATTTAGAATATCTCTTGTGCAGTTTTTTTCAATCATTGAAAAAGTACATAATAATTTCATTACTCTACTAACTTAGCACAGCCAGGCCCAACAAGTTTAATCAATATCAATCAATTTTTTATTTTAGACAAAAGAATACGTGCAATATGCATTATGTAATTATATTACTTGATATTATAGTAATATAGATATACAAAATTAAAAATATAAAAATGTACCATTACTAATAATCATTAATAAAATTTGTTTTGCAAAGCAAATATTGGCTTTGTATTATTTGTAATAAATTAAAATCATAGAAATGTAAATAAGTCATGATTTTGGTTAATTCGATCTCGCACTCCAATTCCAAGAATTAAAATCAGGTGACATTTCACCCACTAGGGAAACTCAAAAACACCTATATGCTTTCGCGTAGTGGGAAAATATTTCGTACACAGGTTAACTAAGACCTCTAGAAGAAGTCACGAACATATGAATGGAGTCCTAAATAGCTTTGTCTGCTAAACTTACACCAGAAATACACCTATGTCGTCTAATCAATGCATTTCACCTTAATTTTGGTTAAATTTTAATCAAAAACAGACGATCACGAAAAGGAACTTACTATTGTGCAATCTGCTGCTGTAAGTCACAGAAAGGAACGGAAACAGCCGACAAAACAAAAGGAACCGCTCAGCGGATTTTGTTGAAGTGCCTACCTATGTTCGGGTCCAACCCCCATCATTGTTTAAAGCTAAACTTCCCATGTACTTACTAACTGCCACATCTTGTTACACACAATAGCTAATTACTTTCCATGCACTCCCATATATTAACAATGTGGTGACATTATTACTGGTTAACAGGTTAATTTACAAAACTTCAAGAAACTACATGACAGTTTTTAACGAAAATCTGATCTTGCAATTGTAACATGTAAATTGTGTTTGATTTGTCTTTACATTGCCTGTTGTGTTTAGGCATCACCTATCTTGACCACGCCGGCACCACGCTCTACTCACAGCGCCATTTAGATGCCTTCTACAACGACCTTAGTGGGAACGTCTACGGCAACCCTCACAGTGACAGCGAGAGCAGTCGACTGTCGGGTGACATCGTGGACAGAACAAGATACAGGTTTGTTATTGACACATACCCCATTGTCTCCCCCCATCCCATACACCTGTCTTGTCATTTCTCTTTTCATACAATTCCTGTCTTCACAACCTACAAATAACACCCCAGCATTTTGACCATTCAAGTTAATTTATGTAAAACTGCTGTTGTGTTACATTATTGGTTATGCACACCCTGAAGTTTTAAAGACGTGCTTGTCACCACTGAGAAACATACAACCCCTCCCCTTGAATGACCGTACACTTTTATGAAGTTATCTTTTGTACTCAGGGACAGCTTTATATAATCAACATTTTGTATGTATTTGTAGTGCACATTTATTTTAATCATATATTTATTTTAATTAAACATGTATTATTTAAATGTCTATACAATGTTACTTACCATACATATATATTAATGGGAATGTCACTGACATATGGTGCTTAGTAAATATCTATAATTATAATAATAAATTTTTTTATTAAATGCTGATTGTTGGTCATGTGTAAGTGACCAGTACTTATCCTCCATGGCATGAGTTGTTCTAGGTATTGTTTGGTCAGTGTTACACTCATAGCCAGTTATTGACCAAGTGGTTTTCATGTTACAGAACAGCGGTAATGTAAGTTGCATTGGCCTAGCTCTGGTGCAGTCATCCAAAGCTATTGCTAATATATATATTAATACATTTTTAAGATTTATAAACTGTTTACATGCTTACTTCTGGCTGGACAAATAGTAGCAGTGCTCACAAAACATGAGAAATGATTTGAATTAATTTTAATACATTATATCTAGTCATTCAACATAGTGCACAAGTATTGTAATAAAATTGAAACAATGTGCTAATTTTTTATAATTACTATGTGATATGTAATATTAATAAGCACATTTATATAGTGCGTGAATCTGGACAAATTCCATTCGGTGGAGTTTACGTCATTGGTTAACAATCTGCATATATATGTATAATTATATATATATATATATATATATATATATCATGACACAACATATATATATATATATATATATATGCCGATTGTTAGCCCAATGACATAATGCCACTGAATGGAATTTGTCTGGATTCATGGCACTATATGTAAATGTACAATATATATATATATATATATATATATATATATATATATATATATATATATATATATATATATATATATATATATTGATATTGATATTAATGAACTTAGTGTCAGGCAAAAACGAAATTTTTTTTATAATAAATGAAAGTTAAACGCTCTGTTTTTACATTTTCTGAAAACTTTTCAAATTTTAAATGCTTTAAATCATGACATGTTCAATTCTATTTAGTTTAGGTGCAGAAATAGTTAGTACAGCATGTGTCACTAATCTTCACGTTCTGGTTCTTCTAAGGATATTGTTACATGAAGTGATGAATGGGAAATAAATACTTGCATTGTCTTACTATAACAGTTTGACATGTGAATGTTTTCAAATTAAAACATTTTCATTCTGCAGGATATTACAACATTTTGGAGTGTCTGCTGAAGACTACCATGTGGTCTTCACCGGCGGGGCCACGGCAGCTCTGCAGATGGTTGCGCAAAACTTCTGTTTCAATAACCAGCGACACAACAATGAGAAAACGGACTCGGACGTTGGAGGCGGCTTCTTCTACTTGCTTGACAACCACACGTCTGTACTCGGGATGAGGGCGGTTGTCAGCAGTAGAGGACATCGCAGTGAATGTGTCACACGTGATGAGGTTGACTCATGGATGTCCTCACCTTCTGCCCTGAATCATCACCATGGCAACAGTCTGTTTGCATTCCCAGCACAGAGCAACTTTTCTGGGCAGAAGTATCCATTGTCATGGGTTGCCAAGGTAGGGAGGAGTTGGTCGGAGCGTACTTCAAGGTGCTATGTTCTTCTGGATGCCGCTGCCTTCGTGGCAACATCTCCTCTTGATCTCCGACGATATCACCCTGACTTTGTGAGCGTCTCCTTCTACAAGATGTTCGGCTTTCCAACTGGATTAGGTAATAATGTTGTTCTAATTAATTTGAATATTAACTTGATATTTGACATGATGATTGTACTTCTCAAGAAACTTTCTGTATTAATTCCTAATATTTCGGCCAACTTACTCAGCTATCATCAGCGGACTAATATCACCCCACTGGTGTCTCCATCTATCTACAACATTAGTAACTTAAGAGAAAGAAATGTGGGCAGTCACCGCCTGCAGTAAATGTGAACTTTGCCTACATTTATTCTCACTAGTCTAGAGAGAAATAAATATAGGCGAGTAGTTAGTATATGTCATGCACATATGGTGCCACTGGTGGGTAGGGGGTCACATAATGTGGGTGGGGGTCACCTAATGTGGGTGGGGGTCACCTAATACACACTTGGTGTTTCGTCTACCCATGTCAGATATCCGTCAATTTTTTTTAATATATTCACACAACCAGGAGATAATTTGTTTCATTCATTTATCATCCTATGTAGGAATTAGTCATTACTGATATCCAGTCAACACTGTTCATTTAGTAATGTTGCTTTGTATCCACTAGTTCTATTATATTTCTATCAATATCTTTGTAGCCATTCACTATTTTTAGAACTTCCATTTGGTCCACTGACCACATCAGTCATATTGTTTTAAGCCAAGCATAATATTGTCAGAACAGCATTTTTATCAATGGGACCGGAAGTAATAATTATTTTTATAACGTTAAGTATTTTTGTTCTTGATAAATTATAGCACTTGAACAGTAACTACTTGCTGTGGTCAGACTTATTCTGAAATCATTTGGTCACTGCATAGACATCTGGACATCTAATCCAGCTAACCAGGGGAACACATTCACAGCTTAAATTTATCCAGATGGTTGTATATGCTCAAAATACCCAAGAAAAAGACTTGACCCCTGGATCCTGGTAACTTTTCTCCTTGAAACAAAAAATAAAGATTAAACCTAAGTGTCATGTCTTGTTATGATTTCTTCCAGCCTCTAGGTGTCACTCAGGCCAGTGACCAGGATGACCAGTAAAGATAAAGCTTAGGTAGAGGCTGAACCAATCTTTAATGTACAGGTAGTCAGGTACTATTATAGTAGTATTCGACACTTAACCGGTGTGCACACTTGCATGGGTGCAAAGGTGCATGCCCACATACTGGTGTTTGGTCAGGGTGCTATGGCAGTTACCCTCCTTTTCAAGAAAATGGGCGACTCCAGTACATACAGGAATCAAGTATCTTATTTTTAATAATGCAAACACTTTTATTTCACTCTAGAAACTCAGAAGCATAAAAATGAATACTTCAATAACTTAATATATATATATATATATATATATATATATATATATATATATATATATATATATATATATATATATATATATATATATATATATATATATATATATATGTCATAACTTCAATATATATCTGTCATAACTTAAATATATATCTGTCATAACGACCCATGAGCCTGGTCCCACCCGGATGCACAAACTTGCGTAAACATGTCATATAACTTGAACACATGAATAATTTTGTATATTTAAATACCCGTTCTTCAGTATATGAAATATGTGGAACGTATAATTTACTAAAAAAAACTTTATTGTCTTGTAATAATTGTCCAAGGAGATCAAATTGTCAGAAAGTGAGACTATCTTAAAATAATTTTCTGGATATGACTTTTGGATGTAACTGTACAAAGTCTATGAGAATTGTATGAACTTTGGGGGTAACTGCGATCTCGGGAGTAACTCAGTAACTGCCTGGGTGTGACTACACATACAGTGCACATAGCCACATACATGCACAGGCATTCACATACATGCATGCGCCCACTGGTGACACATGCATGCTGACATGTATACCCATATGTAGATGCACACATTCTTGATCTCTACCATCCACCTTCAGATGATTCTTGTCTAAGCATGACCTCCCTATGCTACAGTTGTCCATCAAATTTACCACAGCATATTCGGCTGTAACTACACCGATTACATGAGTTGTTATTACAACAACACTGCAAACATTCTAATTATGATTACATGTTATAATGTTGTATTCAAACTGGAGCCTGTTGACTTGTAAAGACACAACTGTTTGTGTTGTTGTATAAGACCATTGGTGACTGCCAGCTAACTGCACCAGTGCAGCTGGTAGTCTTTGACTAGTCCTGTCCTTGTACCTAGATAAGTCTTGATTGCAGGTGCTCTACTTGTCAGACAGGGCAGTCACCAGCTGCTCCAGAAGACTTACTTCGGCGGGGGCACGGTGCAGGTCGCCCTGGCCAGGGAACTCTACCACGTGCACAGGAAGAACGTGAGTGAGAGGTCAGTCACTAGCATTATAAACACCCTTGGTTATTGGCTTATTCATGGAATTCATATAATAATTAATTTCTATGGCAACTATATCCTCAGGAACCTGAACCCATAGGTGCAACAAAACATAATCGTGAACAGGGATGTGCAGAAGTCGTTACGAGAACGAAGGACCACCGAAAGATTTATGGTGGAAATGCAATTTGGAATAAATATGTCTTTTCAGAAGGTAGCTATAGTTTCAGATGTTTTCAAAGTGATGTTGAGTTCATTCCAGACTTTAGGTGCAGCGACAAAGAAAGCATGTTTGCCCAAGTTAAGCTTAGTTTTAGGAACAATAAGTTGTTGTGAAATGGATGGTCTGAGCTGCCGAGGAATGTTCGAAAGATGCAGGAGACTAGCCAAGTATATAACCTAATTAATGAAACCATAATAAATACGTGCAGAAATAGACAATAAACAAATTGCAAATCTACTACAATGTCTCCTAGAATAGGAGACTTAGCAGTCATCCATATCTGATTTGCACTAACCACTATTTAGTCAATGTAAATATTTACTTCGCTAACAATGTAAATGCAATGCCGTGATACTCAGTTAAAACTATAAAATTAGATTTAACTCTTATTATATCTGCAGTAATTTATTATTTTATTCCAATCATAACTGCATCAATGTTTGTGTGTTGATAAATTTCCATCATTAGAAAGCGTAGAATAATAATGGTAACAACATGGCAGTGCAATTATATAGGGCTGATTACATCAGAGCAATAATAGTGATAATTGACAAGTCTCATAGAAATCAATAGCAATTGCTACTGTGTGGAATATTCTGATTGTTCAAAGAGCTGGAACAACACAACAGATTATTCTGTTCCAATTAGAGGTCTTTCCACAAAAATGTAATTAAAAATACATGTGTCCTGTCGTGTCCTCGTGGAGGACAGAAGTGAGCTAGTGATTTCTGTAGAATGTGATGCTATGTGAGAGAATGCAGGGAGGGCTGATGTTGCTAGATTGGGGAATATCATGCATTATAACTAATTATTTTATTATTATTATTATTACAAAAATGTATACAAAACATACATGCAGTTATAAAAAAATAATAAATGTACAATATTATAGGTACAAATTCAATATTAAATTAAGATTAATAAAATTAATTTATAATAAATAAATAAATAATTTATAAGAAATAATTATAGTAAATAAATATAGTAAATAAATAATTAAAAATAAACAACTAAAATACATATTCATAAAAAGTGTCATGCATGTGTGCCTCAATCATCTGTCATGTGTTACACAGGACATGTGTGGAGTCTTAATCACATGATACCATTTGATCAGCAAATAAATAAATGGCCCCTATCCATTGGGAAAATTCTTTGTTATTTTGTGTGGAATTTGTCATGAAAAAAGGTCTTACATTTTTGAAGTATTGATCTTAAAAAGATCTTAAAGCAGCCGCAAGCTTCTAATGTACAATAACAATGAATGAATGTCAGTCTTCAGTCCTGCTAGCCTCGCTCACAGAGAGATTACTGTATCCACCAGGCGTGTGTGTGCATGTGCTTGTGCACCATAACGGCTGCAGACCACAGATACAGTTATAATTGTCGCTCAGTATTCATTGTATATCCTGGGCTTCTTAGCGCTTACAAAATTTGTCTAATAATTTTCCTTAGACTTTCACACCTCACCAGGCATCAGGTATCTCAGTGTTGTGGGAAGTTCATGAAAAATACATGAAAAATACCCAACATATGCCCGGTGCAGACTCATTATGAAATGCCTCCATATGTTGGTACATTGAAGGTTTGTGGTATCTCTACATACTTCTTCAGTGCAGATCAAAGTACTCTAAGATAATCACACTTTACACTGGACTCTATATGAGAGCGACATTACAGAGGAATTACTTCTATAGACTCTTGTTGCTCCGTTAAGTATGTGCTGTCTCAAGAAAAAGCCACTCAATGTACTGCCAGTACATGATCCTTCAGACAAATCCTATGTTTTAAGGGTATGTTTTTCTGTGTCCACTGCGTGTTAAATACACACAACACATTTATGGTATCAAATCACAAGTGACACTTACTGGGTAATTAAGGATATACATTTTTACATCTCAAAAAGCGTTTTTACAACTGAGAGGTCCCCTTAATATATGAAACAAATATGTTAATGAATTAATGTATATAGCATGGGACAATGTTAATTTTACTTGTAAAAGGGTGTATTATTTCAAAAGGCTATCTTTTTCGAAAAGTTTTGGGGGTCATTTACATCAGAGCAATAATAATGATAATTGACAAGTCTGATAGAAATCAATAGCAGTTGCTACTGTGTGGAATATTCTGATTGTCTAAAGAGCTGGAACAACACAACAGATTGTTCTGTTCCAATTAGAGGAATTAAATTCTCAAGGATGGCATACTGACAATGTATTGAGTGACCCCCCACAAACACACACAAACACACACACATACACACACCAGGATGTGCATAATTTAAATGTAGAGTATACTTGTTTATTTTAGGTTTGAAGATGGCACTGTTTCTTTCCTTGACATAGTTGCCCTGGGCCACGGGTTCGACGCCCTTGAAAAAATCGCAGGTAGCATCCCAGTCTGTCTTTTTACTTGCTAACCAACAACATCCATGAAAATATATTTTGGTTGGATTATTGTTCATGAACCTGAATTTTTACATGTCAAATACAATTTCATAAATTTATATATAAATAGATAAATATATATATATAAATATTTATATATATATATATATATATATATATATATACATGTGCATGCATACACCTGCACACACAGACACACACACGCACACACATATCCACACATGTACATACACAGAGAGAGAGAGAAAGAGAGAGCTAAAAATAAGTAAATAGAAATTGATAAAATGTGTGTGAGAGTATCTGTCCATCAAACATTGGCCTGTGACTGTAATGAAGTAAGTATGCCTGGTTGAGAGTGGCGTGTAAGTGGGTAGGTGGCCGCCAGGCATCCCCATGCACCTACAGTTCCTGGAACCTCCTGGCTGATTGATGAGACACAGTCAGTGTAACACGCCTCCATCATCTCATAACCATGACAACGGTATCCGTGACAACGGTCAGTAATTATATCACCAGAGTAGTACTTGTAAATGTTCCTGCAAATAGTTGATTACGCAGGGAGTGGTCAGTCTTAATGGTCAGACATGGTGCTAAATGATAGGTGTGGTCGGTGCTGTGTGTCTAAGTGGTGGTCAAGGCTGGTGGATTCGGTCACTGGTGCTGCACACACTGGGTCTGGACCCATCCTACTGACATCTCGAAGCAGCCTACATCCATTTTTCCATTTCTTTCAAAAATACAACTACCGCGGTAATATAAATATGGGTTCCGGGGTCACATCACCCCATTGGAGGGTGAGAGATAGAGACCACCAGCTGTGTGAGTCCAAGGCAGATTACACATTTAAAAAAGGTACATTCTTATACAGTGCAGTATCCAGTTCTTGGAACTGCTCATAGCGCTTTAATGTGTCGGGTGTTTTACTTCCCCTGGCATAGACACTAGGTCTAAAACATCTAAAGCAGTTAGTGTCTGCTGAAAGATGTTTCCCACTTCCTTCCCCCATGTCAAGTGCGGTGCTAGGCAAGTCGACCAGCTGTACCCAAGTTTTTACGAAATTGCTGGGTTCAGTGTACTAGTCCGGGGGTATCTATCAAGTTATTTTCCATCTATTGTGACTGTTTTTCTAGTCTTTTCTGCCCTCAGTAAATCTCGTGGCCATGGTTTTGGGCTTATGCACCTATAAGAGTTACTAGACTATTTGTAACTTCAGGTGTGCAATGAATAATGTCACAACAGTGGTTTACTTGGAAAACCTTGTTGTACTCACATCTTTATTTCATGGGCAGTGCCATATGGTTAGATAATCGTAAGTCACTAGTGCTTGTAGTCTAACAATATTTGCTCACCAAATGAAAATCTATTTGTAAACACCTAGTCCTAATCTTGGTGATAGGATGTGGCCATGCTGTTTGGGTCTAAACTCAATTTGTGCAACATATTTTGACCTTTTCTTACTAAACTTCTTCCATTCTCACTTAGCAGCTTGTTTGAGAGTTTGCATTACTTCCGATGACTCTTCGATTTCGGTCGAAGGCACTTAATGCATCTCCCTGGATTTGATTTCTAAGAATTGTCAAATGCTTATTGGTCTGCCAATAAACATGCCTACCCCCAGTGTAATTGAGTTTTGATCAGAATCTCCCACTTTTTGGCTGCATCATATGTCTTGCACCATCGTCTTGCACCATCGTCTTGCACCATCGTCTTGCACCATCGTCTTGCACCATCGTCTTGCACCATCGTCTTGCACCATCGTCTTGCACCATCGTCTTGCACCATCGTCTTGCACCATCGTCTTGCGTGATGTGTTTGAGATAAACACTTCAGGCTTAGCTTTTCAAGCAAAAGAACACAATTTAATGTGCTAAAATGTGCTAAAATGGTATTTACTTTACAACTTTGTTGAATGTATCAAAAATACAACAACATTTGATTATGGATTGTTGAATCCAGTTATATTCTTTGAAAAAAAAATGCAAAAAAGATTCTGGAAACAGGTGGTGTGAAAGAAAGATTTCAACAAATGATCAGCTTATTGGAATTTTCTAAAAAACAGTTGTAATTATACATACCAAACAAATAGATTCACAGATCATTTCAGCAATATACCAATATGTGTGCACGCATATACACGCGAGTGCACACGCACACACACACACTGCATTATGAGCATGCATGCCTGATGGTGATGATGGTATTGTACATTCAAGCCTTGCTTTACCGTCACCTCAATAATACAACCACCTCGCCATTGTGGTCACCTCAGTATTACAACCACCTCATCATTATGGTCACCTCAGTAATACAGCCACCTTGCCATTATGGTCGCTTCAGTAATACAACCACCTCATCATTATGGACACCTCAGTAATACAGCCACCTTGCCATTATGGTCGCTTCAGTAATACAGCCACCTCATCATTATGGACACCTCAGTAATACAGCCACCGCAACATTATGGTCACCTCAGTAATACAGTTACCTCACCATTATGGTCACCTTAGTAATACAACCACCTCATCATTATGATAACCTCAGTAATACAGCCACCTTGCCATTATGGTCGCTTCAGTAATACAGCCACCTCATCATTATGGACACCTCAGTAATACAGCCACCGCAACATTATGGTCACCTCAGTAATACAGTTACCTCACCATTATGGTCACCTCAGTAATACAGCCACCTCATCATTATGATAACCTCAGTAATACAGCCACCTTGCCATTATGGTCGCTTCAGTAATACAACCACCTCATCATTATGGACACCTCAGTAATACAGCCACCGCAACATTATGGTCACCTCAGTAATACAGTTACCTCACCATTATGGTCACCTTAGTAATACAACCACCTCGCCATTATGGTCACCTCCGTAATACAGCCATCTCGCCATTATGGTCACCTCAGTATTACAACCACCTCGCCATTATGGTCACCCCATTAATACAACCACCTCGCCATTATGGTCACCTCAGTAATACAACCACCTTGCTATTATGGTCACCTCAGTAATACCGCCATCTCGCCATTATGGTCACCCTGGGAAGGTCCCATGTTATTTCCATAGCAGTAAAGTGTAGAACATTAGTCCCACTAATACGGTCACCTCGCTATTCAGGTCACGTTGGCCCATTCACATACACACATCTGCATGCCTGTGTTTCAGGATCAATGACTGAGATATCCCAACATACATTTCAACTAGCCCGTTATGTTCACCACTGCCTGGCGTCATTTCGCCATAGTAATGGTGTTGCCATAGCAACTATATATTGTGACAATGACTTTGAAGATGAAGCAGTGCAGGGGTCCATTGTCACCTTCAACTTGAGACGTGCTGATGAGTCATTCATTGGCTACGCCCAGGTATGTGAACCTCTGGCCCAGCCAGATATCAACACCTGTCTATTCTCAGCGAACATATACTCGTCTTATAGTGTTATGTTAGTATTGATCAACAATATGCAATTTTCTTAAAAGTAAAAAAATTTCCCTAAAAGGTCAATGCATTAAATCCCTAATGTGTATTTTATGCAAAATAGTGGTTGTTTTGTGATTGATTCAATGACTAGTGAATGTCCCTGCTGTATTTCAACATTCACAACATGCGTAAATTCAAATCGGTGCCATTTTTGGAATACCTTATTGTGTGGCAAGACAAAACAATTCTGTAGTGTGTGGAACGAAATGTCATTATTGTACATCACATTATTGTGTGTCGCATTTGCATACTTAAATGTTGTTGTCTTGGACATAGCTTGTAGGCTACTTCATTTTCAGAGAACTATTTCTACGCTCAAACATGTTAGAGATGACATAAAGACAAGGAAGTCATTGGTTTAACCAGAATCAACAATGTTTAATCTCTGTGTCAGCTATTTGTCAGTTCTGTTGTTAAACATTCACATTGCTAGCATTTCTACAGTAAGCAGATATTTAGTTGCAATGAGAACAATTGCTTTGTTACATCCCATCTACATTGTCAGATGTCTAGGGGGGGGACATGTAACAAATGATATGGAGTACATAGGAAAAAGACTTACCATGACAATGGTCATGTAATCAAGTAATATAGTTACAAATCAAATAAAATTTTATTTTGCAACTACAACAACATTAAGAACAAAATGACAAAACAAACGTGTAAATAATAATGTTGTGTTGCCCGGTGGTCCCACGGCGTGTTGCCGTATTCCTGGGACCCCATTTACTTAAAATGCATTAATATAATAGATTAGTGTATTGCAATGAACTGGTAGAGAGAAAACATGTATAGAAAAACTATTATTTGACAATTTTCCAGAAAAACATTTACATTTACCTAGATCTAGTAAGATTTCCATCCAAACAAACATTGAGTCCTATGAATGTTCACCAATGTTAGACCTGTGTCATTTCTGTTTTAAATATATTCACATGACTAGGATCCTTGGAGTGACGTTCAGCAACATTGGAGAGAAACACAGTCATAAAGCACTGGTTAAGCCCCATTGATAAATGTAGAAAATAAAAAATAAGTCACAGGCAAGTTGTATATTGCCATAAATTGTGAGGTAATAATCACACAGTGCTGTCCAGTGTTTTCTTCACTTTGTCACCAATGTTGATGACAAGTGATGAAGCCATGGCAGTGTGATCTTGTGTTGACCAGTCCCCTGTACTGCCAGGTTGACCAGTTGGCTCAGCTCCACAACATCCACCTGCGAACCGGCTGCTTCTGTAACATGGGCGCCTGTCAAGGTCACCTTCAACTGACCTCTGCCCAGATCAAGGACAACTTTAAAGTGAGTTCTAATGACTTCATTCAGTTATTTTTACTGTCTCTCTCTAAGACCTGCAAGTGTCAGCTACTAAAGATTCTTTCTGGGAGACAATGTCATTTTTATCTCACTCCCTGCCATCTGGTACTACTTATTCACATGTGTTAAATACATTGTTAAGATATGTGATCTGATTTCCTTATATGTCAAGATTCTGGACAGAAATTAGCAGATATAATAATTTAAATTCTCTATTGTCAGAAGTCGATCTATTCTAAAAAAACGTGCATATTGCCAATGACGCAAACTTCTAGCACAAACCAAACAATTGGTTGACAAATTTAATTTTGTAAGTGTGGTGTGTCAATTTAAAAAATCACTTGATTGCTTCATGTCAGAGTTGTTGTGGGTCTTGCTGCAGCATGGCCATGTATGTGGAGACAACATGGACGTGGTCAATGGCTGTCCCACTGGCGCAGTGCGGGTCTCGTTTGGCTACATGTCCACTTTGACCGACGCCAAGACATTCATTCAATTCATCAACGATTGCTTCATTGACCAACAGATGTTATCACTGTCCAGTAGACCCACAGAAATGTCACGTAAGCACATTAACTTATATGTGTGTGCCCTGACCATATTGTCCAAATCAGCAAAATGTCACATTTCAAAAAAATCATTCATTCATTTCAAATAACTAGAAGTTTCCTATTTTTGCACTACTTTGTTAAAGGAATACAGCCATCTCTGATGTTTGTGTTTTTAAGCGAGTCAGGAGGTTCATTCCATCTGTATTTTTTTCAGAAATTCATTTGTTGCTAAGGAGAGTTTTGAATTCAAAATTGTGTTTGAGTTTGGCAGCGTTTTTAATTATTATTTCAACATTGATCATAGAATCAGTAGGGAAGATGAAACCAGCAGTGAAAGTGGCAGTGATAGTGGCAGTTAAATGGCAGCTAAGAGAATCAGTCCTTGTCGAAAAATTATGTCTTTTTGACCATTGTGCCCGAGGATATGCTAGATTATGATATACAGCCTCCACAAAAATGCAATTGTTATTGATATAGTTATCACATAATATTAAATGAAAAAAATTATTTGTCTCCTTATCACCATTCCAGTTGTTACTATTTGGTTCTTGTCCATGCATTGTTCCACACAGGCGATACTGGGTTCAAGTCTTCCAAACACTTGACCACTGCCCAGACAGCTGACCAGCTGGAGTCGGTGCAACGGATGACCACAATCCCACTGCAGACAGAGTTGACCACTGGTCAGCCAACTGGAACACTCACCAGCATCTGCTTGTACCCAATCAAATCATGCGCTGCATTTGAGGCCTGTATAGCTATTGTATAGTCTTGATGACTAATAGCATAATCACATGACCGACTCACTTAGACCTGCCGTGTTGTACAGATCGTCCATATGTAATACAGAATTTGGAGAGGAAAACGGCTGTATCCAAGTTTAATACCGGTACTGATTTGCTCCACCTGGAAGCATTTTGATAAAGTACATTATTTACTAGTGTTCATCAAAACAGTATAATATGACAAAACTTAAACGGTTGAAACACAACTATTATTGTTGCTAGAGAGTTTGTCAACAAAACCTAGCGGACTTTGTTTGATGTAGGTACATTCCATAGCCTAATATCGGAATTAGAATGCTGAAATAAAAAATTATACAGATCTGTACAGAATTTCAAGTCAAAAATACATATTCTAACCAAAACAATGTGGCAGGTCTACCCACTTCAACATGTGACTTGGATATAACTGGATATGATTTTAATGAGTTACATATTATTTCATTTTTAAAGACTCATGTTATTTCTATTGGCCCTGTCAAGCTACAATATATGCGTACTGTAATATTTGTAAATATCACGAGTAAGTTAATTTTGAAGAAAATGTTGATCATTTTAAAATATTTAATGACATTATTTATTAACATCTTCTCTATAATGTGTTTATTTATTTCACTTTATTCACTCGTTTTTTTAATTAATGATACTTCATGACAGCACTGATTATGGCTGCAGTAATGTGCTAATTTTAGTTGTCATATCTTGCACATTAGGTGACAGAGTGGCCCCTGGAACCACAGGGCCTTCTGTATGACAGGCAGTGGATGATTGTCAACCAATCAGGTGTCTGTGTCAGTCAGAAGAGGGAGCCACGTATGTGTTTGCTGCAGCCCCTGGTGGACTGTGAGCGAAGCATCATGGTTCTGTCATTCCCAGGTATGCGACAGTGTTATGTTGTTTTTGCAAACTTCCAGGGGCAGCACTATTTACTTGCATTTTCCCAATGGCGTCTCTGGAAGAACTATTCCAGTAAGTGATATAATTGTGTTTCTCCAGTGCTGTGCACAGCCACAATATACTGATGCCCTTCTGTTGCTACTGTTACTCTCCTCTTTAACCCTGGATCCCAGATGAGGCTGTCATTGATACTGGTCGTTGATTTTTATTTTTCTTCTTCCTTCACTGCCGTCTCCACCACCCATCTCCACTCCCCCATCCCACCCTCTCATTCTCCACTCCCCCATCCCACCCTCTCATTCTCCACTCCCCCATCCCACCCTTTCATTCTCCACTCCCTCATCCCACCCTCTCATTCTCCACTCCCCCATCCTACTCTCTCATTCTCCACTCCCTCATCCCACCCTCTCATTCTCCACACCCCCATCCTACTCTCTCATTCTCCACTCCCCATCCCACCCTTTCATTCTCCACTCCCCCATCCTACTCTCTCATTCTCCACTCCCTCATCCCACCCTCTCATTCTCCACTCCCTCATCCCACCCTCTCATTCTCCACACCCCCATCCTACTCTCTCATTCTCCACTCCCCCATCCCACCCTTTCATTCTCCACTCCCCCATCCTACTCTCTCATTCTCCACTCCCTCATCCCACCCTCTCATTCTCCACTCCCTCATCCCACCCTCTCATTCTCCACTCCCCCATCCCACCCTCTCATTCTCCACTCCCTCATCCCACCCTCTCATTCTCCACTCCCCCATCCCACCCTCTCATTCTCCACACCCCCATCCTACTCTCTCATTCTCCACTCCCTCATCCCACCCTCTTATTCTCCACACCCCCATCCCACCCTCTCATTCTCCACTCCCTCATCCCACCCTCTCATTCTTTACTCCCTCATCCCACCCTCTCATTCTCCACTCCCCCATCCCACCCTTTCATTCTCCACTCCCCCATCCTACTCTCTCATTCTCCACTCCCTCATCCCACCCTCTCATTTTCTACTCCCTCATCCCACCCTCTCATTCTCCACTCCCCCATCCCACCCTCTCATTCTCCACTCCCTCATCCCACCCTCTCATTCTCCACTCCCCCATCCCACCCTCTCATTCTCCACTCCCACATCCCACCCTCTCATTCTCCACTCCCCCATCCCACCCTCTCATTCTCCACTCCCCCATCCCACCCTCTCATTCTCCACTCCCCCATCCCACCCTCTCATTCTCCACTCCCCATCCCACCCTCTCATTCTCCACTCCCTCATCCCACCTTCTCATTCTCCACTCCCTCATCCCACCCTCTCATTCTCCACTCCCCCATCCCACCCTCTCATTCTCCACTCTCCCATCCCACCCTCTCATTCTCCACTCCCCCATCCCACCCTCTCATTCTCCACTCCCCCCTCCCACCCTCTCATTCTCCACTCCCCCATCCCCCCCTCTCATTCTCCACTCCCCCATCCCACCCTCTCATTCTCCAGTCCCCCATCCCACCCTCTCATTCTCCACTCCCTCATCCCACCCTCTCATTCTCCACTCACCCATCCCACCCTCTCATTCTCCACTCCCTCATCCCACCCTCTCATTCTCCACTCCCCCATCCCACCCTCTCATTCTCCACTCCCCCATCCCACCCTCTCATTCTCCACTTCCTCATCCCACCCTCTCATTGTCCACTCCCTCATCCCACCCTCTCATTCTCCAACCCCCCATCCCACCCTCTCATTCTCCACTCCCTCATCCCACCCTCTCATTCTCCACTCCCCCATCCCACCCTCTCATTCTCCACTCCCTCATCCCACCCTCTCATTCTCCACTCCCCCATCCCACCCTCTCATTCTCCACTCCCTCATCCCACCCTCTCATTCTCTACTCCCTCATCCCACCTTCTCATTCTCCACTCCCCCATCCCACCCTCTCATTCTCCACTCCACCATCCCAACCTCTCATTCTCCACTCACTCGTCCCACCCTCTCATTCTCCACTCCCCCATCCCACCCTCTCATTCTCCACTCCCTCATCCCACCCTCTCATTCTCCACTCCCCCATCCCACCCTCTCATTCTCCACTCCCTCATCCCACCCTCTCATTCTCCACTCCCCCATCCCACCCTATCATTCTCCACGCCCCCATCCCACCCTCTCATTCTCCACTCCCCCATCCCACCCTCTCATTCTCCACTCCCCCATCCCACCCTCTCATTCTCCATTCCCTCATCCCACCCTCTCATTCTCCACTCCCCCATCCCACCCTCTCATTCTCCACTCCCCCATCCCACCCTCTCATTCTCCACTCCCCCATCCCACCCTCTCATTCTCCACTCCCCCATCCCACCCTCTCATTCTCCACTCCCCCATCCCACCTTCTCATTCTCCACTCCCCCATCCCACCCTCTCATTCTCCACTCCCCCATCCCACCCTCTCATTCTCCACTCCCCCATCCCACCCTCTCATTCTCCACTCCCCTCCCACTCAAGCCAAATCTCTCGTCACACAGTCCTCTCGTCACACAGTCCTCTTGTCACACAGTCCTCCACTCTGAGTGCATCTGCTCTCCATCTGTGGCCTTCATTATCTTTATTCCGGAGCGTGCAGCAGCTCTGTGGTAGCATGCTGGGCTAGCTCTGTGGTAACAGGCTGAGCTAGCTCTATGGTAGCGTGCTGGGCTAGCTCTGTGGTAGCATGCAGGGTTAGCTCTATGGTAGCATGCTGGGCTAGCTCTGTGGTAGCGTGCTGGGCTAGCTCTGTGGTAGCGTGCCGGGCTAGCTCTGTGGTAGCGTGCTGGGCTAGCTCTGTGGTAGCATGCTGGGCTGCAGCTCTGTGGTAGCATGCTGGGCTGCAGCTCTGTGGTAGCGTGCTGGGCTGCAGTTCTGTGGTAGCATGCTGGGCTGCAGCTCTGTGGTAGCATGCTGGGCTGCAGCTCTGTGGTAGCGTGCTGGGCTGCAGCTCTGTGGTAACGCGCTGGACTAGCTCTATGGTAGCGTGCTGGGCTGCAGCTCTGTGGTAGCGTGCTGGGCTGCAGTTCTGTGGTAGCGCGCTGTCGTAGCACTGTGCCGTCAATCAAGAGAACTGCTGCCATTTTAAAACATGGGCAATTTCGTTCACCCCACTTTGCCTATGTCTTTCAGAGATTCATTTGTTGCTAAGGCGAGTTTGGAATTCAAAATTGTGTTTGAGTTTGGCAGCATTTTTAATTATTATTTCAACATTGACCATAGAATCAGTAGCGAGGATGAAACTGGCAGTGAAAGTAAAGTAAGAAAAGTAAAGTAAGAATTCCCACAAAGCAGCATATGTGGAATCTGTCGTGGTCTCACAGAGCCAATGGTCTCGGTCTGCAAAACCCTCACTGGTTGTTAGAGGTGGGGGCATACCGGAAAAAGAAACAATAGAATTAATTGTCCTTTAGAACTGACAGGATTATAGAAGTTTGACTAATAAAGTCTGCCTTCAGGATTAGACAACATAGAAATACCTCTGGCTGAGCCACAAGAGGGCAGCACTGAAGTAACAACCTGCAACAGCAGAGTTTGTGGTGACAGGTAATATTTGTATTATAATTGTCCCTTTATAATTATATTATATCTTTAGTGCTACATTTCATTAAACCTAGGTAGTGTGGTGGAAAACTGTGTTTATCTAAGGATAATAATCACATAAATCACCATCTCAGAAATTCAGATATATTAAAAAATGTTATTTCTTTTTAGCTGATTCATTATACAGATTATTTACAAACTTCGCCATAACAAAGTTACATATATTTTATGAATTGTAACATAGACATAAGAAGAGATTGTGTGCAGGGTGCGAGGGTGTGAGTACGGAAGTGAAGTATCACAGTGGCTTAGTGAAGCTCTCCAGCAGTCTGGCCTGCGTCTCGTCAGACAGTCAACATTGCACACCCGGACCAGCAAGAAGACAAGCACAGGTTGGTTTTCTGCAACACTAAATGGACTCACAACCTGCATCTAACTAACTACAGTTGATTTGTAAACATTATCTTTTTTTCAAGGTGAATCGTTGAAAGGATGTACCGTCTCAAAATCATTAACTTTTTTCGTATTGCAAGGGCCCAGAGGTGAAACAGTGATCTAACCCCCTCTGGTTGGATGACAGTAGATTCTTATGTCTTGTTGCAGGTGACACTCAGTGTCTGTCTCTGGCCAACCAGGCCCAGTTTCTGCTCATCAGTGAGGCGAGTGTCAGGTCCCTCGCACAACATATCAACTCTACTCAGCACACACTCAGTGAGTCTCTTGTCTCAGTCACTAAGTCTTTGTATCGTGCAGAGGGAGGGCTGTCGGCAGAATTTGACAACTGGGGTATCTAGAATCACCTTAGCTATGCTGTGAAGGACTCGACAGTTTAATTTGGAGGTAAAGCAATCATATATCTCTGTCACAGGTCATGAAATAATATACTGTAATGTTATAATAGCTGTAACCAAAATAGTGATGCCACACAGTGGATAAAATCACACTAATATGGCATAGGTTGTAGTGATGATTAATAACCATCACTTTTTATGACAGAATACATAGCGATGTAAGTAAGCACCTTCATGAAGTGGACCCGTAGTCTGTATTTTAATTTACAACAGCTTAATCAGCCTTTCATTTGCATGTATGCCCAGTTTCAAAAAATCTTGCCACTATTATAACGTTAGAAAACAGTGTTTTGTTACAGAATAATAAAACAATTGTATTGATATGGAAATACTAACATTTTATTTACAGAAATCAGACATTAGATCAGTAGTAAGGACAGTGACTGCTGCACATGACACCAAGGCAATTTTGCAAAGTGACACTTCAATAAATTTTACTGGTGTTACTGATTGTTACTGGTTGTTACTGATTGTTACTGGTTGTTACTGATTGTTAATGGTTGTTACTGATTGTTACTGGTGTTACTGATTGTTACTGATTGTTACTGGTTGTTACTGATTGTTACTGGTGTTACAGCAGCTGTCTGTCCTGCAGATGACTGATGAAAATGAGTTGCTCTTGCTGATATGTGGTTACTGCTGGTGTATCAGTTAAATTTGAAATTGCTTGAAGAGCCACCTCATGATATGCCAGTCTACGTGCCAAGAGTGATGTTGCTCTTGCTGATATGTGGTTACTGCTGGTGTATCAGTTAAATTTGAAATTGCTTGAAGAGCCACCTCATGATATCACTTGATAGGCGTAGCATTTTGATTCTTAGATAAAATTCTACAGTTGCCTTTGTAATGGCTTTATCAATGCTGCACATACCACTCCTTAAAATTTGTAATGGCTTTATCAATGCTACACATACCACTCCTTAAAATTTGTAATAGCTTTATCAATGCTACACATACCACTCCTTAAAATTTGTAATGGCTTTATCAATGCTACACATACTACTCCTTAAAATTTGTATTGGCTTTATCAGGGCTACACATACCACTCCTTAAAATTTGTATTGGCTTTATCAATGCTACACATACCACTCCTTAAAATTTGTAATGGCTTTATCAATGCTACACATACCACTCCTTAAAATTTTTATTGGCTTTATCAATGCTACACATACCACTCCTTAAAATTTGTAATGGCTTTATCAATGCTACACATACCACTCCTTAAAATTTGTAATAGCTTTATCAATGCTACACATACCACTCCTTAAAATTTGTAATGGCTTTATCAATGCTACACATACTACTCCTTAAAATTTGTATTGGCTTTATCAGGGCTACACATACCACTCCTTAAAATTTGTATTGGCTTTATCAATGCTACACATACCACTCCTTAAAATTTGTAATAGCTTTATCAATGCTACACATACCACTCCTTAAAATTTGTATTGGCTTTATCAATGCTACACATACCACTCCTTAAAATTTGTAATGGCTTTATCAATGCTACACATACCACTCCTTAAAATTTGTAATAGCTTTATCAATGCTACACATACCACTCCTTAAAATTTGTATTGGCTTTATCAATGCTACACATACCACTCCTTAAAATTTGTAATGGCTTTATCAATGCTACACATACCACTCCTTAAAATTTGTATTGGCTTTATCAATGCTACACATACCACTCCTTAAAATTTGTATTGGCTTTATCAATGCTACACATACCACTCCTTAAAATTTGTAATGGCTTTATCAATGCTACACATACCACTCCTTAAAATTTGTAATGGCTTTATCAATGCTACACATACCACTCCTTAAAATTTGTAATGGCTTTATCAATGCTACACATACCACTCCTTAAAATTTGTAATAGCTTTATCAATGCTGCACATACCACTCCTTAAAATTTGTATTGGCTTTATCAATGCTACACATACCACTCCTTAAAATTTGTAATGGCTTTATCAATGCTACACATACCACTCCTTAAAATTTGTAATGGCTTTATCAATGCTGCACATACCACTCCTTAAAATTTGTAATGGCTTTATCAATGCTACACATACTACTCCTTAAAATTTGTAATGGCTTTATCAGGGCTACACATACCACTCCTTAAAATTTGTAATGGCTTTATCAATGCTACACATACCACTCCTTAAAATTTTTAATGGCTTTATCAATGCTACACATACCACTCCTTAAAATTTGTATTGGCTTTATCAATGCTACACATACCACTCCTTAAAATTTGTAATGGCTTTATCAATGCTACACATACTACTCCTTAAAATTTGTAATGGCTTTATCAGGGCTACACATACCACTCCTTAAAATTTGTAATGGCTTTATCAATGCTACACATACCACTCCTTAAAATTTTTAATGGCTTTATCAATGCTACACATACCACTCCTTAAAATTTGTAATGGCTTTATCAGGGCTACACATACCACTCCTTAAAATTTGTAATGGCTTTATCAATGCTACACATACCACTCCTTAAAATTTGTAATGGCTTTATCAGGGCTACACATACCACTCCTTAAAATGTGTATTGGCTTTATCAATGCTACACATACCACTCCTTAAAATTTGTATTGGCTTTATCAATGCTACACATACCACTCCTTAAAATTTGTATTGGCTTTATCAGGGCTACACATACCACTCCTTAAAATTTGTAATGGCTTTATCAGGGCTACACATACCACTCCTTAAAATTGTTATTGGCTTTATCAATGCTACACATTGGTATTAAAATCACCACACAGTCTTTGACTAATCAACCGTCACCAAAATGAAGTTATTAACACCTGGCTATCAGCACACCAACTGGAGCATGTCATAGTCACACATGACTGATTACAGGGTTGCCACGGAACCTACACCATCAAATTTGTGCCAAAAAACCACCCACATATTGCTATCATAGAAGTATGCTTAAAATAAAAGTGGTAAGTTTATTTGGACGGTGAGTATATAAACATATCCTAAACAGAACTGTGCTTACATATTGAACATTCGTTATTTTCATCGTGCCTTGTGGAAGGTTCATGATTTGTGATATCATAGACCCATGTAGGTCTATATTACTGGCAATAAGATTTCAGTACCTGAAACTTGTTATCTTATTGTGTTATTGGTATATAAACATGCTGCAGAGATGTAGACTTTATGATGCAGAGACATCATAATTATGATTGGAAAGTTTTGCGCTGTGGACAAAGAAGAAAAAGATGGGCAGAAACAATACATAGTTCTGATATGTTTGGCTTGAAATGAGAAAACGTAGCTCTAGTTTGCAATATAATTACATGATTCCCAAAACTGTATATCTGTGTGTTGCAGATAAGGGTGATTTGGTGAGTCGGTTCCGTGCCAACTTTGTAGTTGATGGCTTCAATGCGCTGCAGGAGAGAGGTTGGACAAGGCTGTGTATTGGACATCACTGCTTCACTGTAAGTGTCTACACACCATCCACATATTGCTGTAGACCCCTGTAGGCAGTCAGCTAAAACATTGCTCCCGTACATACTGCCTGCTCGGTGCCTCTCACGTGCTCGATTGGGAAACAGCTGTGGCTGCGGTAGCAAGAAACAGTGGATTAGAGATAGAGGCCATCACTCTTTGAGCGCTTGCCAGATTACACATTTGCCCCCTGTGTGGGATCTTTTACTACCTCTGGCATAGACACCAGGTAGAAGGGACCAGCAGCTCTCAGTGTCTCTACCGAAAGACACAGGCATGGGGTGAACAAAATACCCCCCCAAGTTTCAAAACTCCAGCAGGTGGACTCAAACCCTGGTCCTAGCTGTAACATGCTCTACATGTCCTGCGTCGCATTATCTATGTTTCACTGTCACAGCCAGATTTTTTAGGGGGTGCACACGTATTTTGATAACATCCACAATCTAATTTCGACCAGAAGTCTTTGCATTTACCAAAATGTCCACTTTCAATAAACAGTTACGATATCAAATATACTAGATAATATATCTAAACAAATCCAAATGCAGAGGGGCCACTGCACAGAAAAAACACTGGAAGTTATTAGAGGAAATCACAAATAATGTGTGATTTGCAAAAACAGTTGTTCACTGTAATAATATAATCAGTGGAAGAATATTTATTTGACAAAATCATTCCCAATACCCCTGTGTCCAATGAAGATATCGGAATAAAGTGAGTAAACATAAAACTGACTAGTGCAACTACAGTACGAATGTTTTGTCTACGACTGGTGACAATTCATTGTGGATTAACATGTTTCATTAATGAAGGTCTGTGTACGTATCTTTGCTGCTTGTAGAGTGAAGGTCCCTGTCTCAGGTGTCAGGTGATCTGTGTGGACCAATCCACTGGTCACCGCAATAAGGAACTATTGCGTGGCCTGAGCACATTTGGAGAAAGGAAAGTGAGTACCCTATAAGTGGACATAGACTTTCCTGTCTGGCTTTAATATATCAGGTCAATTCATACAAATCTGTCTGGTTTATGTGCCACTAGCTGGCTGTGAGTTTTAAGGTTATCCACTTTGTAGACCCACTGGCTGACTGAGTGTAACATCAATATTAAGGCAGGGTGAAAAAAGTTACTATAACAAATTATTAGAGCAAGAAAAAAATAACATAAAAGGTACATGGAAAATATGAAATACTATTATTAGGAGAGAATAACAACATTCAGCGTTTAAGTTTAAGTGCAATGGTGAAACTTTTACCAAACAAGACAATGTAAATGGCTTTAATGATTATTTTGTATATGTAGGCACAAATCTAGCAAATGACATTAAGCCGCCTGGTGTCAAAGTAAATGTATTAGACTATTTAAATGCAAGTAATGTTAAATCAATATTCTTAATTGTCGTGGATGAAAGTGAGATAGTGTGATATAGGATATGACAATATTGATATGACCATCATTAAAGGTATTATATATCACATTGTGAAACCACTTACTTATATATGTAATAGCGCCTTTGAAAATGGGGTGTTTCCAAATAAAATGAAAATCGCTAAAATAATTCCTATATCTTAAGCAAATGAAAAAAAAATTGTTTAGTAACTATCGACCAATATCACTTTTACCGCAGTTTTCAAAAACATTACAGAAACTATTTAATACCAGACTGGACGCATTTATTGAAAAACATGAAATTCTGAATAACAGTCAGTACGGTTTTAGGTTAGACATGTCTACATCATTAGCATTATAACTAACAGAGGAAATTACATCAGCATTAGATTCACAAAAATTTACAGTAGGTGTATTTATTGACCTAAAAAAGGCATTCAACACTATTGATCATCACTTATTGAGACATTATGGAGTTAGAGGTGTTGCCAGTGACTGGCCTACTGGTTATCTTCAAAACAGACAGTATGTCAGCATTCATGATTCAGATTTATTAAATGTACAATGTGGATCAATATTAGGTCCTAAGTTGTTTATAAATGATATCTGTAATACATCATCAGTGTTAATATTTATACTTTTTGCAGATGGCACTAATATTTTTTGTTCAGGAAATGACCCAGTTCAACTCAGTAAAGACGTAAGCAAAGAACTGGGTAAATTAAGTACATGGTTTGCAGTTAATAAATTATCGCTTAATGTGTCAAAAACTAATTTCATGTTGTTTAGTAACTATAAGAAAACAACCAACATTAATGTAAATATCAATGACATTGATAATGAAATGGTATATGTAAGTAAATTTCTCGGTGTGTTAATAGATAATATAAACTGGAAAGATCATGTCAGCATTATAGTATCTGAGATGTCTAAAAGTATTGCAATTATGCACAGAGCAAAATATTTATTACATAAAAATGCAAGCTTGATACTGTACTATTCTCTATCCCTGCCTTATGTGCCATGTTGTTACAAAGAGGGGGGAAATACCTACAAAACAAATAGTGAATGCATTTATTTATTACAGAAAAAAGCATTGAGGATAGTGTGCAGTGTAGATTATTGCCATCGTACAAATGGCTTGTTTTGTGAATTGCATATATTAAAGTTATATGATTTAGTAAAAGTAAAAACTGCTGTCGTAATATATAAAGCAAATAAAAAGTTGTTACCAAATAATTTACAATTGTTATTCAATAAAGGGTCTGACAAGACGCGTGAAACACGTCAAAGTAAAAATTTAAGACAAGTTTTCGCAAGTATGAGCCCAGTGTATATCGATATGTGGTATAAAATTGTGGAATTCACTGGACCGAAATATGCCATACAATGTGCCAAAACTGTTTATATTTTTCAGAAATTGTACAAAAGGAAAATGTTCCAGTATTAGTAATTGCTGGCTTGAATCATTGAAAATGCGCAATAAACACTATTTTATTATTTTTACATTATTATATTTCAATTCGTCCTGTAGTTAACTATTCATAATATTATATTATACAACTATTGTCTTGAAAGGGGAAAGCACTTCATAAGTATTAAACTTCTGCTTTCTCCTTTTCCGTAATAAATTGTGATTACAATTTAAATCACGTATGTATTATAATGTTGTGGAAATAAAATGTATCGCATTGTAAAGGCTAGCGAGTAGGTGGAGCTACTACATTGTAAAGGCTAGCGAGTAGGTGGAGCTACTACATTGTAAAGGCTAGCGAGTAGGTGGAGCTACTACATTGTAAAGGCTAGCAAGAAGGTGGAGCTACTACATTGTAAAGGCTAGCGAGTAGGTGGAGCTACTACACTGTAAAGGCTAGCGAGTAGGTGGAGCTACTACACTGTAAAGGCTAGCGAGTAGGTGGAGCTACTACACTGTAAAGGCTAGCGAGTAGGTGGAGCTACTACACTGTAAAGGCTAGCGAGTAGGTGGAGCTACTACACTGTAAAGGCTAGCGAGTAGGTGGAGCTACTACACTGTAAAGGCTAGCGAGTAGGTGGAGCTACTGCATTGTAAAGGCTAGCGAGTAGGTGGAGCTACTACATTGTAAAGGCTAGCGAGTAGGTGGAGCTACTGCACTGTAAAGGCTAGCGAGTAGGTGGAGCTACTACATTGTAAAGGCTAGCGAGTAGGTGGAGCTACTACACTGTAAAAGCTAGCGAGTAGGTGGAGCTACAACATTGTAAAGGCTAGCGAGTAGGTGGAGCTACTACATTGTAAAGGCTAGCGAGTAGGTGGAGCTACTACACTGTAAAGGCTAGCGAGTAGGTGGAGCTACTACACTGTAAAGGCTAGCGAGTAGGTGGAGCTACTACACTGTAAAGGCTAGCGAGTAGGTGGAGCTACTACACTGTAAAGGCTAGCGAGTAGGTGGAGCTACTGCACTGTAAAGGCTAGCGAGTAGGTGGAGCTACTACACTGTAAAGGCTAGCGAGTAGGTGGAGCTACTGCACTGTAAAGGCTAGCGAGTAGGTGGAGCTACTACACTGTAAAGGCTAGCGAGTAGGTGGACCTACTGCACTGTAAAGGCTAGCGAGTAGGTGGAGCTACTACACTGTAAAGGCTAGCGAGTAGGTGGAGCTACTGCATTGTAAAGGCTAGCGAGTAGGTGGAGCTACTGCACTGTAAAGGCTAGCGAGTAGGTGGAGCTACTGCATTGGAAAGGCTAGCGAGTAGGTGGAGCTACTGCACTGTAAAGGCTAGCGAGTAGGTGGAGCTACTGCATTGTAAAGGCTAGCGAGTAGGTGGAGCTACTGCACTGTAAAGGCTAGCGAGTAGGTGGAGCTACTGCATTGTAAAGGCTAGCGAGTAGGTGGAGCTACTGCATTGTAAAGGCTAGCGAGTAGGTGGAGCTACTGCATTGTAAAGGCTAGCGAGTAGGTGGAGCTACTGCATTGTAAAGGCTAGCGAGTAGGTGGAGCTACTGCATTGTAAAGGCTAGCGAGTAGGTGGAGCTACTGCATTGTAAAGGCTAGCGAGTAGGTGGAGCTACTGCATTGTAAAGGCTAGCGAGTAGGTGGAGCTACTGCATTGTAAAGGCTAGCGAGTAGGTGGAGCTACTGCACTGTAAAGGCTAGCGAGTAGGTGGAGCTACTGCATTGTAAAGGCTAGCGAGTAGGTGGAGCTACTGCACTGTAAAGGCTAGCGAGTAGGTGGAGCTACTGCATTGTAAAGGCTAGCGAGTAGGTGGAGCTACTGCACTGTAAAGGCTAGCGAGTAGGTGGAGCTACTGCATTGTAAAGGCTAGCGAGTAGGTGGAGCTACTGCATTGTAAAGGCTAGCGAGTAGGTGGAGCTACTGCACTGTAAAGGCTAGCGAGTAGGTGGAGCTACTACATTGTAAAGGCTAGCGAGTAGGTGGAGCTACTACACTGTAAAGGCTAGCGAGTAGGTGGAGCTACTACACTGTAAAGGCTAGCGAGTAGGTGGAGCTACTGCACTGTAAAGGCTAGCGAGTAGGTGGAGCTACTGCACTGTAAAGGCTAGCGAGTAGGTGGAGCTACTGCACTGTAAAGGCTAGCGAGTAGGTGGAGCTACTGCATTGTAAAGGCTAGCGAGTAGGTGGAGCTACTACATTGTAAAGGCTAGCGAGTAGGTGGAGCTACTGCATTGTAAAGGCTAGCGAGTAGGTGGAGCTACTGCATTGTAAAGGCTAGCGAGTAGGTGGAGCTACTGCATTGTAAAGGCTAGCGAGTAAGTGGAGCTACTGCATTGTAAAGGCTAGCGAGTAGGTGGAGCTACTGCATTGTAAAGGCTAGCGAGTAGGTGGAGCTACTGCATTGTAAAGGCTAGCGAGTAGGTGGAGCTACTGCATTGTAAAGGCTAGCGAGTAAGTGGAGCTACTGCATTGTAAAGGCTAGCGAGTAGGTGGAGCTACTGCATTGTAAAGGCTAGTGAGTAGGTGGAGCTACTACATTGTAAAGGCTAGCGAGTAGGTGGAGCTACTACATTGTAAAGGCTAGCGAGTAGGTGGAGCTACTATTGGTACAATTTCTTCCTAGTTCTTGGAAGAATTCTTTTGCATAATAATAAAAGATTCACAGCCCTTTAAAATTCAGTTCTGATAATTATTTTCCAGGCTACATAAGTTTCTGTGTGCATTGTTTTGTCTTGACACCAGTCATGGACAAAAATATTTGTTATTTTTTATCACCCAGTTGATAATTAAATAGTTGTTTTATCTTTGTAACTGGAAGTTTCGGTGTTGGTTATATTTTGTAGGGGTTAATATCCAACGTTGTAAACGGGCACTTGATTTTTTAATTCTTTTTTTTGTTGTTGAATGAATGAATGAAATGAAATATATTAGACCAATGATTACAAGTACAAATATAAGTTAGTATATACAATAGGTCAGGAGACTCGCGTTTAAGCATTTAAATGCCGCTACCACTAGAGCCACCTTGAATAATAATTGTAGTATAATAATAATAATAAATTTACAGAGTAATTTAGCTAATAATACATGAACATGCCATAGTAAAGATTATAATAAAAAGTTCATACAGTAGCTGACATATACATGTGCACATATGCACACAAAATAAATAAAACTAAATGCATCAATAGATATTACAATAAATTTATTTTATTTAAAGACAACATTAAATCTGCCAAGACATAATTAGCTAGTAACTACAAGGCAACCTATACATAGGGATTTAAGTTAATCTTCCACATATATAACAGTTAATAATAGTACAAGCATTTTGATACCTTTCAGTAATGTATCTTATAATATAGGTGGAGATTCCATGGATACTGTGGTTGATGATTTTATTAATAATGATAACGGGAGAATTATTAAATATATTTGCTATGCTGAACCTGATGTTTCTTTTGGAGAAGTTGGATTTACTCTAGGGATAAATACTGTGCCTGCCCTAGTGGCATGTTGATGGCGCTGGGTATTGTATAAATACATCTGTGCCTGCCCTAGTGGCATGTTGATGGTGCTGGGTATTGTATAAATACATCTGTGCCTGCCCTAGTGGCATGTTGATGGCGCTGGGTATTGTATAAATACATCTGTGCCTGCCCTAGTGGCATGTTGATGGCACTGGGTATTGTATAAATACATCTGTGCCTGCCCTAGTGGCATGTTGATGGCGCTGGGTATTGTATAAATACATCTGTGCCTGCCCTAGTGGCATGTTGATGGTGCTGGGTATTGTATAAATACATCTGTGCCTGCCCTAGTGGCATGTTGATGGCGCTGGGTATTGTATAAATATATCTGTGCCTGCCCTAGTGGCATGTTGATGGCGCTGGGTATTGTATAAATACATCTGTGCCTGCCCTAGTCGCATGTTGATGGTGCAGGGTATTGTATAAATACATCTGTGCCTGCCCTAGTGGCATGTTGATGGTGCTGGGTATTGTATAAATACATCTGTGCCTGCCCTAGTGGCATGTTGATGGCGCTGGGTATTGTATAAATACATCTGTGCCTGCCCTAGTGGCATGTTGATGGTGCTGGGTATTGTATAAATATGCCTGTGCCTGCTCTAGTGGCATGTTGAATGCGCTGGGTATTGTATAAATACATCTGTGCCTGCCCTAGTGGCATGTTGATGGCGCTGGGTATTGTATAAATACATCTGTGCCTGCCCTAGTGGCATGTTGATGGCGCTGGGTATTGTATAAGAGTAGGTTTTGATTGAAATAATCAGGCAGCTGCTTGTTGATCTATTTGTAAATAAATTTGAGTAGTTGAATTCTATATATGTCATCAAGCTTTAACAGGTAAAGTTTCTTTAAAATTTGTTCACTATCAGCCAGGTAATTACTAGAAGTTATAATTCTAACTGCCCTTTTCTGTAATTTTATAATTTTATTATTTAGGTTACTCTGAGTCCCCCAGACCAACACTCCATAACTCAGGTGGTATACAATTATAGTTATAGGTTGTTCTCAGGATGTTGATTGATAGGATGTGTTTGAGACTATTTAACACTCCTATGGTTTTTGATATTTTGATGGCCAATGCAGCTATATGATTAGCCCAATTTAGGTGTTGGTTAATAGTGATACCGAGAAAATTTTAATTATTTGCCTATTCAATATTTAATTCAACTATTCAAAGGAGAGGAAGCTGAACCTTTTTTTAGGCATATGAAATATCATGGCTTTTGTTTTCTTTACATTTAGTGAAAGTTTGTTCACTTTGAGCCAAATACTTATTTTTTCTAATTCATTGTTTAGTCTTTCATTGTAAATATCATAGTGTTCATTAGAATTTAGAGTAGTAAATAATGTAGTGTCATCTGCAAACATTATGAACTGAAATGAATTACTAGAGTGGATGATATCATTCATATATATACTGAACAATATAGGACCTAATATTGAGCCTTGGGGTACACCCACTGTTATATTGAGCATTGGGGTACACCCACTGTTATATTGAGCCCTGGGGTACACCCACTGTTATATTGAGCCCTGGGGTACACCCACTGTTATATTGAGCCTTGGGGTACACCCACTGTTATATTGAGCCTTGGGGTACACCCACTGTTATATTGAGCCCTGGGGTACACCCACTGTTATATTGAGCCCTGGGGTACACCTACTGTTATATTGAGCCTTGGGGTACACCCACTGTTATATTGAGCCTTGGGGTACACCCACTGTTATATTGAGCCTTGGGGTACACCCACTGTTATATTGAGCCCTGGGGTACACCCACGTTATATTGAGCCTTGGGGTACACCCACTGTTATATTGAGCCCAGGGGTACACCCACTGTTATATTGAGCCCTGGGGTACACCCATTGTTATATTGAGCCCTGGGGTACACCCACTGTTATATCAGCTTTGAAACATTTAGCATTATTCATCTGAACAAACTGTTTCCTGTTTGATAAGTAGCTTTTGTAAAATTCAAGTGCCAAATTTGTAAACCCATAAAACTGTAATTTAGATAAAAGAATATTATGGTCAAGGGTGTCAAACGCTTTTGACAAATCAAGGTATACATTTATTGGAGTGATACCTTGATCAAGTTCCTGAGATATTTTGTCGATGAGTTCAAGTACAACTAATTGAGTGGAGTATTTTTCTCTAAAACCATATTGTTCATTGTAGTATAAACTATGAGATGAGAAGTACATGTGAATTTGACTTAACATTACTCTTTAAAAAAATTTAGAGATTGATGGTAATATGGACGATAGTTAACCAGTAATGTCCTGGCGCCTTTTGTATAAAGTGGTATTACTTTTGCAATTTTTAGGGGGTCAAGAAAATGCCAGTTGCTAGTGACTGATTAATTATGATGGTGAGAGGTTTGCAAATTTCTTGTTTTGTTGTTGTATCTTATTGTTTACGCGATAATATTAACTTGTGTGGTTTTGTTTTTTTAGCTGGAGTTTGGGATTCTTCTTCATCAAACAGACAGTTATGAAGTTGGAAGCCATATATCTGTTGGCGACATCATTACAATTGAATCTTAATACAATGTACGTAGCCCGATTGTTTTATTGTAAAATCACATTATATAGTATAAACTATTAATGAAGTATGCATTTTTTTATTTTAATGATTCTAGTCGAATTGCACATTTACATATTGCATGTTGAACGGGGGCAGCCCAACAGACAGAACAGGCATGGCCTGTACTATGGAAATATATATATCTTTTGATAATTGTTTGTACTTTTTAATGATTGTAGCTACCTCCCCACACAGTTCTTCTGGGTACTGTCTATGTAATAGATAATAATCGTCCACTCTGGTCCAGCTGTTATGCTTCTTTGCTGAACGCAAGAACACTTGTAAACAGTCAACAGTGAAGTTATATTTTTAAATTGTGGTTCATTAAAACACATCTGGGCAATATAGTTTATACTATTTAATATGAGTTTACAATAAAAACAATTGTACTGTGTACTCTCATAAAGCTTTTACATATTTTTTTATTTATCATATTTCTCATCAAGTTCCAAAATTAAGTTTATGTAAAACTATTGCCAGTGTACAATATCACACACTGTCTATAAGCAAATGCTTAGTGATCTTACTTAAGGGGTATAAGTACTTATGTTGGCTGCCTCACTTTTCTATAAACTAATTGATAAGTGTTTTCACTGACACAGTTAATGAATATTGTAAATTTATACATGCATTAATAGTTAAATATTACATATTTAACATTTTATATGCATATCTATTGATAGTTTTTATATATATATATATATATATATATATATATATATATATATATATATATATATATATATATATATATATATTAATATATTATATTATATTAATAGTTTTATACAAATAACATTTATAATTACTGAATGTAAGTAATGAAAGTTAAAAATAAAGCATTGTTCCAATTCACTTCTCTATTTCCTTATGGTATGTATGGTTGTACTGATTATTACAATCTGTGATACCAGTCATTCCTGCCTACAAACAGTTGATGATGTGCAGATGTGTGCCTTGGAGGTGCACCCAGCATGAGCCCCAAAGATATTCCAGAACCTTTTTCAAATGTATCTGTTGTTAAGTTTAGACAACAGTGGCCATTTTTTTATTTCCCACAGTTAGTGGATGTGATGCATTTATTAAAATATAGGCCATTGCGCCCACAATCAGTGACTCCCAACTAGAGCTGAGACGATGGGGTAGGCTGTCTGGGACGATGGGGTAGACTATCTGGGATGATGGGCTAGACTGTCTGGGACGGTGGGGTAGACTGTCTGGGACAATGGGCTAGACTGTCTGAGACGATGTGGTAGACTGTCTGAGATGATGGGGTAGACTGTCTGAGACGATGTGGTAGACTCTCTGATATGATGGGGTAGACTGTCTGAGACGATGGGGTAGACTGTCTGAGATGATGGGCTAGACTGTCTGGGACGATGAGGTAGACTGTCTGAGACGATGGGGGTAGACTGTCTGAGACGATGGGGTAGACTGTCTGAGACGATGGGGTAGACTCTCTGAGACAATGGGGTAGACTGTCTGGGATGATGGGGTACACTGTCTGGGACGATGGGGTAGACTCTCTAAGATGATGGGGTAGACTGTCTGGGATGATGGGGTAGACTGTCTGAGACAATGGGGTAGACTGTCTGAGACGATGGGGTAGACTCTCTGGGACGATGGGGTAGACTGTCTGAGGTTGAATTGATGAAGACTGGAAGAAGACCAACTGAAGGATTCAGATCATGGAGAAAACTGGCTAGGAAAAGATTAAAACCGTCCGGAGTGTGCGATGATTAATAGTAGAAACACAAGAAACAAACATTTTAAGGGGATGTTCAGGTAAGATTGAAGTCAGCGTACTTTATACAATAAGGAAATTATATGATGTATATAATACGATAATGACGAGATTTGAGGCAATGGTATTGGTAGCTAACTAATGCACCTTTCTCACAGGATAAGCCATCATCATCGTGTTGATAAGTTCACGGTAATACTTCCGGGTTCACGTCATACCATTAAAATGTTTTACTTCCGGGTTCACGTCATACCATTAAAATGTTTGGTTCACGTCATACTATTAAAATGGCAGTGATTTTGAGATGGTACCCTCTTTTGACAAATTTTGTGTTGCCTGTACAATTATTTTGAACAGGAATGTGGTCATATTTGAGGATTTTTACACTTATGTTGTGTCCAGATGAACATTTCTAGTGGATGGCTGGCAACATGCAGCGTTCGACATAACCGTGGGCCTGGGGCCCTTGATTTTTTTGTCGGGCCTGTAACTGTCACAAGTTACAGGTCTGGTTGGCCCTTGCAATTTTTTGTTATATATTTAATAATATTTATGTTGCGGAAAAAGATCTACTTTAGCAATTTGATGTTACAACTAACAACAGTTCATCATCTCATCATTTCAGTCGCGAACACTTATAATGATATGCAGATTTAGTGGTACTGGCATGACTCCTAGCATGAGTGTGAATGACGGCATGCAATTCCGACAGATGGCGCTTTTATGAGAAACAAATTCCCATTGCATTGCAATAATGTCTAATGAAACTTATGAAAGCAGTCAGTGCAATTTTAATTTTGCATATATATATATATATATATATATATATATATATATATATATATATATATACATATATATATATATATAATTATATTATTATATATACAGCTTGTTTTGTTTATTGTTACATTTAGGTGGATGTCAATTGCAACATTAGACTGTTGACTATGTTTTGTTAGCTGTTATAATTAAGTTGATTGGATTCAATTATTGGTGACCAATTTGTATATATATATATATATATATATATATATATATATATATATATATATATATATTAATATATATTAATATCTATATATTAACATATATATATATATATATATATATATATATATATATATATATATATATATATATATATATATATAAAGATCTTTTCAGCCACCTGTGTACTCACAGATCAACCCAGCCCCTTCAACCCCCGGATGACTGAAGTGGTCCTCATCGCTTGACAATGGACGAATGAATGAATATATTAATAGTTCTATATATTATATATATTATGTATATTATGTATGTATATATATATTTTATGTATGCCATCTAGCCTTCAATATGTGTGTGTGTGTGTGTGTGTGTGTGTGCGTGTGCGTGTGTATGTATATATATATATATATATATATATATTTTATATGTATATGTGTGTGTGTGTGTGAGTGCGTGAGAGAGTGAGTGTGAGAGTGTGTATGTATATATATATATATATATATATATATATATATATATATATATATATATATATATTATATGTATATATGTGTGTGTGTGCGTGCGTGCGTGCGTGCGTGCGTGCGTGCGTGCTATCTAGTTGGGCCTTCAATCGGGCCCGCAACCTTTTCAGCTTACAGGCCCAGTTGGCCTTTGATATTTTCAACTTTTTCAACATGTAGTTGTTTTTCACTGGGTGGGGATCATCGTGCATGTGAATTGTCTGGAACGAGAAGCATGACATAATGTTTACGACTTTAATCCGGCAGGTTGATATAAGAATATATATTAACATAGTTTATTTTCAGAATATAAAAATAAATATGCTAACAGTTTTAACATTTTAAATAAATAGTGACTCGTCCCCTGGTGCGTCAAATGCTGTTCCTAGCAATAACATTCAAATTACCCGATGACTGATGACCTTATTGGAGATGTTATTGCACGGTAACTCTATTTCAATGAATTCTGCTTTGTTGAGCAACTGACTGGTAGAGGAACTTAGATCAAGACCGACAAACCCCTATAGGCCAACATAATGTACATCTTACTGGGTTGTACCATTACCAAGAATAGAACTTAGGCGTGTAACATTAGTGGTGGCGTTCACGTGTTTTAAAGGGTCTTTGATGTTCCTACGCGAGTCGCAACGATTACCAATGGAACGTAATCAGTGCATTGACATTGTTTATTTACTTGTGGCAAAATTGATGTACCAACTCAACCAGATAACCAAACAGGCAGTAGTCGCATCGCCGTGTCATTTTCTACCTGACAAATAAGCTCCTACTCACACACTGATAATATGGACACAACATTCCAATACTGTCAGTCACAGTGTCCTAATTGTAACGTTTTGCCGTATAACAACAATTCCCATTAATTTGTTTATATCCTGAGCAAGCTATGTCAATACCTCATATAAATATAGAATTCCGATTCCCCAGACAAGACAATTGACACGGGAGTCGGTGCATGAGAGTAACGTTTGTTCTAGTTATGTTGCTAGAGAACAGATAGAAATACACAATAACAGTGGCGTGTAGCAACTTTGAAGCACGGTTTCGTGAGCGTTGATCATTCGTCTACAGGCCGGTATACACAAACGATTTTTTCCGATTTGTCGGTCAACACAGAGCTGTGCGATGCCGTAGTGCAAGAATCTGTCTTTTAATCGGTCGTGATTTTGAAGCTATTGCCAATCAATGACCGACAGCTGGTACACCCGTTGTGATATCAAAGCTCAAATTGGGAATGGTGCGAGTCAACATATTCGCTCCGCAGTGTCTAGACACGTCGGTCGTTGCACACATTGTGCGCACTGTCATGTGATACGATGTCGCTCGACTAATTGGGACGAATCGCTCGTGTAAACCGGCCTTTACTATTATCGACGGTTAAAGGAACGCGTGTGACGCCCGGAAGTGTTCCTTGCTGCTTCCGCCGCAGGGCGAGTCGGGCCGATGTAACTGGGTCCACAGCGTCCTCAGCTCGGTCGGCGTCAGCTCATGGGCTGCGAACAGCGACGCGTAGCGGCATGGATCCGACAAGGGAACCTTGGTGTACGCGAACCGCTCGCTGTCGATGAGCTGTGCGCCTACGTCCCTGGAGAGCAGTCCCGTTACGTAGATGTCCTCGAGCCAGAACACCTTCCGACGAGTGGCTGCCCCGAGCAGCTCGTCGACCAGGTCGGTCGACATAACGTAGGCGCTGCCCGACAGGTAGGGCGGGTACGTCCTGTTGGCGTAGAGCGCCCGAGGAGTGTACCACTTCGACGTGCGGTCGGCGTCCGGCTTCGCGTCGCGGATAAGTCGGCCCATCATGAATCGCCGCGCGCCGCCGCGACTCATCCGAGCCAGCTCCTGCAGCAGGACGCCGGCGTTCAGGTAGACATCGTCGTCCGTCTTGGCGACGAAGTACGTGCCGGCACACGCCGCCAGTGTCCACGCCAGCGCCGCCTGCGTCTTCAGCGACAGGTTGGCGTAGCTATCGACGATGTCGTTCTGTAAGACGTCGCCGTGAGCGCGGCTCTCGTTCACGATCATCGCGTGGAGGCGCTCGTATCGCGCTTCCGGTTTTCCTAGCACGAAAACGAGGCGCACCGCCAGGTGGCGTTTATGCACGGCGCTGCCCCAAGTGGCGCGGATGGCGTCGCGTAGTTCGTAGCGGTGCACGGCGGAGCACACGAGTATCACCAACATCGTCGCGTCGTCGCACCCGACACGAGGCTGTAGAGTCCACGACCACACCATAGCAGTTTTGCGCATCGATTTGGCGCCGCTCTGCAGGCGCTTTGTTGCATACTTATCACCGGTGTTGACTATCTGCTGTGGTCCAGTTCTACGTCTCTGGTGTCCGTCACTGTTTGTAGTACGGCTTTTGAGTAGGTCGAGTTTCTTTCGAGTAGGCAGAACATTACGACCAGGGTTATGACGGTCGCCGTTCGCAACCTGCCCGTGGATACCACTTGTAATGTGTACGCTCGCCTGGCGGTGTGGCAGGCGATTGACGTCTTGTGGGTGGCGTAGGAAGGGCACTGTGTATAGGCAGAAGAAGAGCGACGCGGACAGCAACGCGCCCAGGAATGTGTATGTATGGAGCGGCTTCATTGCGACACCCACGTGTGTATTCAGGCAGCGCTACGACCTGCAAGGAATAACCATGAGCAATTACAACGACGTATTTATAATACTTTAATTAACAATATAAAAATGCAAAATAACTAAATAAGAATAATATTAATTATTACTGTTAGGGCTAATACCGTGCAATACGTGCCGTAATAATTTGTGTTCCTTTTCATTCATTCATGTTCACACTCTATAGTCTACATGTGACATTACTGTAGGTCGTCATACGGCATGGGATGCCTACAGGTCTTGGTACAGTATATGCAGCAGCCAATTAATTATCCCTGTGTGGCATAACTCTTTACGCATCTGTAGATTTCCAACGGATATTTTTAACACAAAATGCTATGGCCTGCTGGTGGCTTGAGGACTATTGTCGTCTGGTGAACTAAGCACCAACGTATGTCAGCTTTGTCTCTGTACATCACATATCTCATAATAGCCCGGTGACATTACCTTCGACTTAAGTATACTAGCTCGGTGACATTACCTTCGACTTGAGTATAATAGCCCGGTGACATTACCTTCGACTTGAGTATAATAGCCCGGTGACATTACCTTCGACTTGAGTATAATAGCCCGGTGACATTACCTTCGACTTGAGTATAATAGCCCGGTGACATTACCTTCGACTTCGGCCAGGGCTGGGTCCAATTACACAAAATTATATCAATTACAATTACATTAAATTTTTTATTTCAATTACAATTACAGTCATAATTTTCCAAATCAATTACAATTACACTGTTTCAGTTTCAATTACAATTACATTATGCGGAACCAAAAATATTCAGCATTTGTTAATTATGTATTTTTGCGCGTTTTGCTGAATTTCAATATTTTGTACACAATTGATAAACAAATATAACGGTAATGTTTGTACATTTTGTTGAATTGTGACTTTGAATTATACTAAATAAAAAGATAGCCGTTTAAAACATATTTTTATTATATAAAAATACAATGCAATATCCAGACATAATCCTACAGGACATATTTCAATGCAGACATTTATCCGTGCGCATTTCTTAAATTTTTGTTTGGAAAATACTAATAATAGGGTTTGATGTGTTTACTTTGAAGTTGTAGCTCCTGCTCTAAGCTGACATTCTTAATTGGTCTGCCATTTGCTTTGTGTGAGTTGGGAATGGGAAGAGAGGCCATATAAATGGTCCTTGCCACCTGACCTGTCTCCAACCCACCACAACACAAGGGGTGTAATTTGCTTGCTAACTCTGCAATGTTTCACTGAATGTCTGTGCATTGTTTATTGCTTCCTAGCTTTTACCAACTTACTGAAAAGGCTAATTGCTAAGGCTACCCACCACTAGCACCACTGACCAGTACCCACCAGACAGTGAATACTGAGACTTAAATGTAAATATATAAGCAGGTGTTATTATTAGTCTTGATTTTCAACTCATGTGAGACTTAAATTATATTTTTATTGACAATTCGTTCAGGTAGTTTGTGATATGAAACGTACTGTAATTGATTGTAATTGAAATAAAATTTCAATTATATAAAATATAACAATTACAATTACAGCAGCATTTTGAAACCATAATCAATTACAATTACACGATTTTGCTGTAATCAATTACAATTACAAAATTGGACCCAGCCCTGACTTCGGCGTAATAACGACTGTTAAGATGCGAGCGGTGTCGCAGTTGAAAGATACAGTACACGGTGGCGTATTTAGAGGCCATCAGGCAGTGGCGTGTCTTGGATCTCGTAAAGGGGAGGCGGGGTTGGGGGCGGACACACTTAGTCACCCATAATAACATGTAGCGGCGCAACGGAAAAATACAGGGGGAAAAATGAGACAAATTAAGCCAAAGGGGAGGCATTGCCCAATGCCCCCCCCCAAAAAAAATACGCCACTGCCGTTGGGCCGTGGCCACCCGTTGGCTTATTTTCTCCCAGTATTTTCTGTTGCGCGGCTACATGATAGCATGGGTGACTAGGTTTGCCCCCCCCCTGACCTCCCCTTTGCGAGATCCTATATGCGCCATTGACAGTACAGCAGTAGACAACGCATTGCCTTTACTCAATTATCCCATGCAAACATGCTCGATTCACAACTCACACGTAACCCTCACTTTCACATGGACTCCATATGGGTTTCCAACCTGGGTTCTGCATACCCCGCGGGTACGCGAGAGGTTTTTTATGGGGTACGCAGAGGGCTGGCTGTGTTTTTTACCTAAATAAATCATCATTATATAAATGACCATAGAAAGTGGTGCGTTAGCCCAAGAATGGGTTATCTGCAGTGACCAACTGGAGAACACACTTAAGCTACTGGCCAGGTAAGACATTACCTACTTCATAACGAATTCGAAAGTTATTGATATGATATTGATTTGTACAATTCTATATTTTATGTGCATGTGATGGAAGTACCCCCGTTCGTCTCAGTAGGGCCGGAAAAGGTTGGGAACCCCTGAATAGTAATGGCGGATGATTCTAAACTGTCGCCTGTAGCCACATCCCGTTTACTCCTGATTTATTCATAATCGCCGCAGTTGAAACCTGGCCGGAAACGACCATGTAATACGAGCTTTAATCAAGTTGCCGAGCAGCTGAGTTTGGTCAGCGCACACAGTCGTGTTTGCTGGCTTCACCAGGACGTGTCATTTCCGAATTTCGTCAGCGGCGAGTGAGCGCTCGACCGTGACGATCGAGCATTCAGCTGTTACAACTTAACGGTGATGTTATTTTTGGGGGCACGGAATCCCCATGTAAGTAAATTCCGTGCACATGTTTATCCTGACAGTAGTAACACCTTACACATGCAATTGTTTCTCATGAGATATAATTTCATTGCCTTCGAAATATTTGGCGTTTGACCTATTTTGGTATACAACACGATTCATCGATAGCCCCGTTTGCCAATTAAGAAGACGTGGGGCTCCCTCCCTCGAATGTATGGGTAAAGGGCTGACGGGACCCCACTCCACTGAACGATTGGCTGGAAACAATTAGTATCCTACGCATCCCAAATAGGCTTCTTATCTATGACAGTCGGTCGTCACTGGTGTGGATTTACGCAGATTTCAACAGGGCGCACAAACTGGTCAAACATATTCATCTTCCCCCAGATCCATATTAAATTGTGCCACGTTTTTTTTGTAAACTTGTAAAAAGCTACGACTGATTGAGCGTGGTTATTTGAATACAAATATAGCACAGTGTTAAGTCGCAAACGGATTTATTTCATCGTATTTTTCTTATGGAATATACATATCAAAAACCTATCATTGTTGTTGTTGTTTTCCTCTTTATCCATGTAGCCCGGGGTGAGGTTTGACCTCGCTCGCATTCCCCATTCCCCTCCCACTCCCGCCAAATTTATCTTCACGCAGTCCTGGATTATATATATTAATCCATATTTCTTCCTAGAAATCTCAGTAAGCATACACTTTGATACACGTACAGGCCCGGGCCTCTTAATCTGACGGGTTATTAAATTGGGATTACCCATGCGGTAATAACCCCTTTGCTGATGTTCATGTGCGTACACAAAAGAGCTAGGTGCCTGAAAACACTCTGATAAACAAACATAAAATTATAGGCCCTAATAATAGTCTAGGCGACTCTAGAACGACAGAAGTTTCCTTTGTTTCATACACGCGCGCCTCTATGCAAGGTGCAGACATCGGACTATCGACTGAGTAACTAGACTGGCGGCACACACGCGAGACGCCAGTCTTTCAACGTATAGCCAACCCAAGTCACGGTGTAACAACGAACGCGGGCTAGACCACACCAAAGTTACAACAACGTCATCTTTGCAATACTACTCACCCATTTCGTCGGCAGCTCATCTTTCCACAGGCGACAGGGACGACATCCAAGTCGTTTCTAACTCAGCCTCACACGTGATGTCGACAACGAGACGATGTTGTCGTCTCGCGGCCGAGAAGTCCGAAGTCCGCTGTAAAGATAGCCTCAATACTTCGGCGATAGGCCCACTCGATGAGATAGACGCACTCGTCGGCACCTCGACCGCCGGCGCGGTATCTGGTTACGCTAGCGTACTAGGCGAACAGTCAACACACACGGTGATACACGTGTTGCATTATAGGCGGCTACAGTGGTATGAACGTGACTAATGGAGATCTCATTTACCAGTTAAATTATGTCTACAAAACCAATTCGTGTCGAGCTTCTTAAAAAAGAACACACACACAGACGTACCACGTACAATAGGACCCCCCCCTCCAGGCCTACTAACTCGCTCTCGAACCCGTGGACAATACATAGCCCCCAAGTGTCGAATAAATGCAATGGTCTTTTCATTTTATCCCAGAGCCATTCGCATATGGAATATGAATCCATCAAAAATTACCAATATAAAAAACCCAAAATCATTTCAAGAAGCTATTATGGAACTCCCTTTCACCACACCTCCTCACCTAAACTGCCTTTAAATCACACTAGGGGAGCGGGGGGCTAGATGTCACAGGGGTAAGTTGTCACAAGCCATTTTTGAGACAATCCCCTAAAGTTAACCACCAGATGATGTCATCAGACTAGACGCCATGCGGGTTAGCTACGCTGAAAACGAGGTCAGCACTTTTGCGTTGATTCGAAACGTTGTAACCGACTCTGCAGTTTTTCACCTCTCTTGAACAGCTTTTTACATCTGCATGGAAAACGGTATGTAACAATGAATAATAGCATTATCGACAACGTATGTGTACAATGTCATGTCACAATGCATTGTCTATATATCCGTAATCAAGCTAGTTGAAATTTCTATAACGGTTCCCCCATACTTGACCTTATATGCTCAATGACATGCTGGGGCACGTTGTCACAACAGTTGAGGCAAGTTGTCACAGGCTGTGACAACTTGCCCCATTTTTAAATTTGGCGGAATATAACAAAATAACTTATCCCAATTCAATAAATTCATATTCGTAACAATCTTTTTACAGATGGTTCGTCACTACCAACGAAAGACCGATAGAGGTAATGCTCCCAAGGAAGCCTTAAGAGCAGCAGCCGAGGCGCATCTCGATGGTGGGCTGAGTTTAAGGAAGTCGGCGACGTTGAACGGTGTGAATTACCGCAGCCTTGCTCGACTTGTCTCCCTCTTCGAGAAGAATGGAACAGCAGAGAATATAACAATCGACTACACGAAATCAAGGCAGGTGCTCAATGGTGATATAGAAAGGGACGTGGTCGAATACGCAAAGAAAGCTGCAGTTATATTCCACGGCATAACTGTTGATGATCTGCGACAATTAGCTTTCAGACTTTCTGTTGCAAATGACGTTGCCCACGTGCCAGAAAACTGGACCAAGGAGGAGAAGGCAGGAGTGGACTGGGCGAAGCACTTTATTGAACGCCATAAAGATCTGTCCATAAGGAAACCAGAGGCAACCTCCATCCAACGAATGGCCAATTTCAACAAATACAATGTTGGAATGTTCATGGACAATCTTGAGAGGGTTCTCAATGGTGCAGGCGGGTTCGGCCCAGACCAAATATGGAATGTGGACGAGACAGGAGTGACCACAGTTCAGAGACCTGTGAAAATCCTTGCCGAGAAAGGTGTCAGACAAGTAGGGTCAGTTGTTTCGCAGGAACGTGGCACGCTTGTTACGGTCACTTGTGCAGTAAATGCCCTTGGAAATCACATTCCTCCATACCCTGTGTTTCCAAGAGTAAACGTGCAAGACAACTGGCTGCTTATCGCTCCACCTGGCAGTGCAGCGTCGGGACATCCCAAGGCGACAGGTTGGATGACAACGGATAACTTCATCCAATATATGAAGCACTTTGTAAATTACGCTAAGCCGAGTGCAGATAAACCGATACTCCTGCTACTTGACAACCACCATTCGCATATATCGCTGGAAGTGATCGACTATTCAAAAGCGAACCACATCACATTGCTGAGTTTTCCTCCCCACTGCTCGCACGAGCTGCAACCGCTAGACAAGACCGTCTACGGTCCCTTCAAGACATACATCAACCACGCGAGCGACAGCTGGATGAGAGAGTAGGACAATGCTGGGAAGTCAATGACGATTTACATAATCCCAAAACTGGTGTCGTATGCTTTCATAAAAGCAATGACACCCGAAACCATCACGGCAGGCTTCAAAGCCACAGGAATATATCCATTCGACAGAAATGTATTTCCTGAGCACAAGTTCTTGGCAGGATACGTTACTGATCGACCTTTTCACCAAGACCCAACAACACCCGAAAATCAGCCGTCATCGTCGAGTGCTGCACAGCCCATCACTGCTGAGGCGATCCGCCCATTCGGAAGACTGGCACCTACAATGAAAGGGATACCTGCTAGAAAAAAGGGCAAATCGCAATTTTTTACCGATACGCCCGTCAAAGCCGCCATTGAGAGGGAAGCACGTGCATCCAAAAGCAACAAACGAGGCACAACTACCAGAAGGAAGCTCACTCAACATCCAGAGTTCCCCCAAAAGAAAATCCAGAACAAAGTTCCCGTTGCTGAACTGTTCGATGAAAGTAAGGATGGAGAAGGCGACGTTGAAGCGCTTTGTGATGACAGCAGTGGGAACGAGTTCTCTGAAATCGAAGAAAGACAATTCATACTTAAACCATCATTTGCTGTCTTGAACATAGATGATCACATCCTGGTGAAGTTTGCAACAAAGTGCACCATAGCCTACTACGTAGGACGTGTCATGAGCATCGACGAACAGAACGACGATGTTGAAACCACTTTCATGCGCAGACAGAAATCAGCAAAATATGAAAGGGGTCAAGTTCAGTTTTGCTTTCCTGAAATACAGGACAAAAGCACACATGATCTGCAAGATATAGTCATGAAGTTGCCTGTGCCGACAGCAGGGCAGACCAAAAGGGCAGCCAAACTGTATGACTTTCACTGTCATGCCCTATCGAAATATCACATCAACTGATGTCATGTATATTAATCAAGCAGTTAGCTAATGGAAAACTAGCGATCAAGAACTTGTCCGCATTGCCTAAATCAGTTTTCATTTAGAAGTAATCTTAGTTCATTGGGCCAGGACTGCCTATGTCGCATATTCCATTTAGATCACTGTTCATTGAACAATATATTAATAGCATGAATGTGAATACATTAGTAAAAATTCATGGTTTGTATAATTGTGTTACAATTTTGCATAATGTGACAACTTACCCCATGCTACGTGACAACTTACCCCACACCGGGGGCAACTTGTCACTTGTGATGCCTTGACTTCAGTGAGTCATGCACTTTAAAATAACACAGATTTATGCCAGGTGACTAGTGTCACTTTTAGATGAAAGATGGATACACCATGTAAGCGTCATGTACTAAAGATAACTAAACAGATCGACTAGTGATGTAAAAAAAAGTAAATTTTGTGACAACTAACCCCCCGCTCCCATACTCAGCGTAAACTTATCCATGGTGTGGGTATGGAGACTGCCTATGTGTGCATGTGGCAAGGCAGCCACAGTATCCATACACACAACCAACCTATTAAAAATTTTCGTTAAACATCCTATACATAAAATAAATACAACTATCAGATAAAAACCATTTCAGCAACATTAATGATACTAGTCTTTTAATTGAATGTACCACCCACAGCGCATGCGCACAGTCCACCACAAACTCCTGCGTTAGCCCAAGTTTGGACTGTTTGGAGAAAACCACGTGAGACTTGAGACTATTAATGACATTCACCAGCCACGAGAATATTACTAACGCCGATCGGTGTTCTGCGCAACTGTGGTGTATTCGTATTCTGGTGCGCGCGTAATTTGATATGTGGTAATTGGGTAGGAGGTAGTTTGGTAAGATTCTGAAACTGCGAATACATTTACCTTGACTTGGTAACGTGTATGTATAAAACAGTATGTCTCAGTTATACGTTATGTGGCGTTTCTACGAGTGTTTGTCACATACGTGCTGTGTTAAACGGCAGTGTGCGTGCGTGCGTGCGTGCGTGCGTGCGTGCGTGCGTGCGTGCGTGCGTGCGTAACATTATAATATAATACCCATCAAGGCAAACACCTTTTGCAGTATTGCATTTTCCTTCATGTATTTATTGCAATATCTAATAATACTAATACAAAATGTGATAGACACTGTTCGTCTTTCGCTTGGATGCCATCCTATTTTAATGGGAAAACAAAATAAAAAATAAGAAACTAATAAATTATTTAATACAAGTAATCGTAATAAGAAAACATTCGAAACAAATCGATATGTCAAATTAGATCAGATATTAAAATAGCTCAGCTATTTGAAGAAAGAAGAAATTAGGGTCACACCATAGAGTTACATCATTAATCACCACCTATAAACAAGAGCGACAAGCCAGCTCACTGCAGTGAAGCGTGGACCACTGGCCGGCATTTCATTGTACGGCAGAAACAGTTGCATCCACTGCATGACACAGGGTAGTACTGTTTATAGTGTGAACATAGCATGTTAAAAATAGTTGTCTAACATGTGTAAGTAAGTAAGGAAGTAAGTAAGTAAGTGAGTAAGTAAGTTAATGTATTTCCTCCTCACCATCATAATTTACAATATAAGGCAAACAAAAGCAATGAAGATGAGGTGGCTACCAGATAATTAGAAACTAGTAGCCAGTGACGATGACACCAGGGACCAATTAACTTGAAGATTTGTCATTGTCATTTGTTCTTAATGGGCATGGCCACCAGCCTGATTAATAATTTGGGTGAGGGTGGTCCCAGCAGTTGTGTTATAAGTGTGGGCAGTTGGGTTGTTCATACATGCATTAGTGTTAAACTCTTCAAGACAAACATCTTGGAGGCTTGCTGGAGAAAGTTGTGGGACAACGAATATGGATCCTGTCTTCTGCTGTACGAATCAACAAAAGACAAGATCTAACATCTCGTTATTTTCAGATAATTTATGTCACAAATGTTTGTGCTGTGTTAGTGTATATGTGAATGAATGTAACAGTTTCGAAAATGTTCTGAAATATCAATATATTACAGATACGTTTGTTTTTCTTGGGGGAGCGCACATTAAGTGTTTCCCAGTAGTCACATTGATTGGGTGCAACATAAAATGTTATAGGGGTAGGATTCAGTTTTATAAATAATGTGTGCGTGCATGTATGCATATTTGTAACTCTTTTATAAAGCTCTACTAGATGTCAGCTCATTAATAAGATTTTTTTCTTTATTAAGTAATCTGCATTTAATGAGGCTCTCCCCTTTTTGGTCGTCGTTTGCCTTTTCTTCGTTGTATGAACCACTATCACGTAACTCATTCTGTACACATTGCAACATTCATTGCATTCTATGCATTTGTTTGACAAACCATGTGAAAGGTTGCCTACTAAAACAATTGACAGCTTAAATGAGAGAGCACATTTCTTTACATGAGGCGTGTCCTTGGGCAAGTTGGCCAGATAACATTCGAGAGATCTTGATCTGCAGGTGGAAATAGCTGTGATGGAGCAGCTGGGGAATGTGTTGGAAGATGGGAAAATAATATTTTTGGGACCTTAGAGAAGAATGTCCAACAGGGCTTAATGAGATTTTGACCTCTTGCAGTCATTATCTAATACATGTATAAAGCACTTCAGAAAGTTCAGTTTCGATCATGTTTAGTGATGCTACTGTTATAGTTAATATGTTATGATATTTGATACACAAGGTGCATGGATAGACTGTGCACGTAATAAGGTATTAGGTATGTATAGCTATGTAGTATTAATCTCTTATTAGTACTGTATATCTATAGATATATGATGAAGACTGGGTGCTGTGCAGTATAAACACTGGGCCTCCAGTGGGTTCTTGCCGTGCAGCAGCATGAATATCACTGGTCCATGCCAGCATCACTTTATCATGTGTCAACTGATAAGAGCTCGGCAGTCTTGTTTTACTAACGGGTGTTCTATTTATGTCTATGGCCAGTTGTGAACTTACTTCGACTGGTAGTGCAGCGCTGGAACCCCTGCTGCCATCTAGTGTCGAGACACGACAGTCCAATTTTTTTACCAGAGCCTGTAAATATTGTGTCACTAAAACAAACAAACAGACGCTGTGACAAACAGATGCTGTCGTCTTTACTAATGCACATGGCATGTATAATAGAGCCTAGCTGAAATAGCATATTTGCAACTGCCAGATGGCATATCGCGGTAGAAGAGCCAAAACAATGGAAATCCATTCTGATCTGCACCGTGTGGTTGGTTGGATGTGTGTGTCTATTACAGTGTGGTTGGTTGGATGTGTGTGTCTATTACAGTGTGGTTGGTTGGATGTGTGTGTCTATTACAGTGTGGTTGGTTGGATGTGTGTGTCTCTTACAGTAAATTTTAACACACAAAAATGGACTTTCATTGTTTTGATACATTGAAATGTTGTTGAAGAATCAAAACGATGAAGCCCATTTTCGTGTTAGAAATTACTTAATAGACTTATATTCAGCCAACCACATGGATGACCCTTGGAGCGACCATTGGGCCGAATTCACAATCAGTGCGAAAAGCATTCCAGCCGATTTTGGTATCACTCTGTACGAAAAAAAAATTTCTATCACCAGTACATTACAAGGGAACAAATGGCATCATTGGAAAGCTGAATCACTCTTCGCTCTGATTCATATTTATGAGCATAGTCAATGATAGCTAACGACGATCTAGCTTACAAAACGAGTCACATATTTGGTGCCCATATTTGGCTTCTTTTACTACGCTCCGCAGAATAAATTTATGTTTCTATTCATAGTATTTAAATATGTAACGTTATACCTTTGGAAAGCTCTATGACTGGCCTATTTGAATACATGTGAATGAGTGAACGGGCTATATGCTGTGAATGAGCATCGTCATTACAAAAATGTGTTGCCTGGGGCGCCTGAGCTTTTTATTTACTAATCTGCCATTTTGTTTTCTCACTTCATTCTGTGTCAGTTCACTTTAGGCCGGATTATTTTTACTTTTCCGCGTCAATATTTCAGCAAATTGAATGACAGCATTAGTGAATCACGTTATTATACTAGTTCAGACAGTTAGAATGATGTTGCGGGTTTTTTTGCGATTTTTTTTTAGTCCAGAAATTCTGTATCGATCAGGAGCAGACACAGACATACTATGGGGGCAGAGCACAATGGCAAACTACGGGGATTGTCTCATTTTTACCTTTAACACTGCCTATAGCACACATAAATAGCAATGTCTCTTCTCGGGAGCAGTCACATCGTCCTCTAGTAGTGCGAATACACCGTACAGTCACATCATTCCTCTAGTAGTGCGAATACACCGTACAGTCACAACATTCCTCTAGTAGTGCGAATACACCGTACAGTCACATCATTCCTCTAGTAGTGCGAATACACCGTACAGTCACATCATTCCTCTAGTAGTGCGAATACACCGTACAGTCACATCATTCCTCTAGTAGTGCGAATACACCGTACAGCTGCAATCAGTCCTTCGCCTGTGACCACTGTATTTTATCCTTACGCAGTCCTTAGCTCACTACCTCAGGTTTTTCTTGATTTCTACTTGTTTAACGTCACCCTGTAATTAACAGGATTGTGCAGTGCCGTGCGAACTGTTGGTAGGTGCCGATTATGCAGGTCAGCCAGGCAGCATCACCGTTCGTTTTCCTCTTGGCGACACACTCTTCCCCTTCCCTTGTCTCTTGTCCTTGTTTCGTCTTTGCGTCTTCGGCTCTGCATAGTAAAAAGGCGAGTACGAAGTACTCGATTCTTGTTTTGTTTCATGTCACCCCGACCCCCTAACCCGAATTCCCTGTGAACTGTCGTCTGACTCTAAACGCGTGTGTTAGACTCGGTCTGCAGTGTGTGTTCTATTCGGCTGTAAACCGTGCTACAAGATCAAAGGACGTTATCGGTAATGTTGCACTCACCTACTCCGGACCTCACAACTGTACAACATCGACGATTTGTATATAACCATGGCCATATCGTTGCAGCTTATAACGTGGTTTCATTAATTCTACACATGTTTGCTTATTTATATAAAAGATGAACACATATTTTGTTGTTCCCGTGTACTAGAATTACGCCAATTTACGGATAAATAGTTGTTCTAACGCTTGTTTAGGGGGACGTCACGGTTACATATGTTTTATTTGTTTTCTCAATCCTTCTGTATGAAAATTAGTATTGTGACGTGCCTTGTCTATCCCGTTGTATGCCGTGCTGTGAGATCAAAGGACGTTATCGGTAACAGTGTTGCAACAGTGCCAATCAGTCACAATGTTGCAAGTGCGGAATTTATGCAGGATTGACGCGGTATAGGCACTATATAGGTGTAGACATAAGACAACATACGACGAAAAGTTCTCGATATAATGTGATGATGTCTACATGTATGGCTGCGTTTTTCTCGCTACATGCAACATTCGACCGCTATTTCACGATCTGCTAGTAGGGTGAAATGTGGTCATCTTTCTTTTGTTAGCGTGGTTAGAAATCGACACGACACCCTATTCAATAAGAGTACGAGCAAATTTTATTAAATATTTAAAAGTAATGACATAGGATATCATAGTAAAACATTGTAATATAAATAAATATAGGTACATTATTAAAAAAATATTGACATATAACGAAAATATAAAATAGTAGAATATGTCAAGGAACAAAAATGTCATTCTTCGTTCGACGGTGGCGTTGAACTCCGGCAGTAGGCATCGCTTTAAACTCAGTGTGCAGCGCGCTTTCTTATTTCGATCGTATTTGGTATTGTTCTGTGTAGTGCGACTTACGTCAGCTGCATGTTGCATGTCCTGACACGTTTATAGCATTCGAACGAAGACACGCACTTCCATATTTGGTATTGCGGACAGGTGCATGGGCGGAGGCATTGGTGAACTGGGATCAAAGGGTCTATTAGCAACAGCGGTCATTAACAGGGTCATTAATAGCGATCAAAATGGCTAACGAGGAAACGAAAAACGAACACAACACGGTATCGTACGAGTGCACACGTATTTTATTGAACAACACAAGCATGAGGATGCAACAAGGGTAGCGTGTAATGACTACGACTCTCATCGCAAAGCCGTTACAATGAAGCAATGCAATATTCTCAACAAACGTTAGACAGAGGATTCTGAAGTCTCTTACTATTATGAATCCACTCGAAACAATGCTCGTTCATGACGATACGTGATGTCTCTGGTCGATATCAGCTCGCGTCGCGTCCGGGTACATTCCGTGGGGGGCTCTGGTTTTCTGGAATGAACTCACGCAGTTGCATGAGTATCTGTCGAAGTACGTTCTGTCCTGGTTGTCCAGTATAGGTGAGCATACTCCAAGAACCCTCCTCACTCCTTACGCATTCCTTTAACGGTGATTGCTGCATGTCTAACAGCCGCTTGCATAGAGTTGCATCGCGAAATTTAATTGCGACTAACGAATACATAATCGCTCATCTCTGTTTGTTCCATTCTGCACGTAAATGTGCCTTCTTTCGTACGGTCTTGCTCAGGTATTTCGCTTGTAATCCGGTTCGTGTGGCTAGCATGTTTCTGCCGTCTCCATATCGCCATAGTGCACCCATTTTCGATGCATATAGGCAGCTTCCACATTGTTAAAAGTATGGCCCCAGGCGTCTATCCTAAACACATAGAAGTTAGACAAATAGCTGTTTCCTCTTCTGAAGTATATAGGACGATTCATTCTGACACTATGATGTTAACATGTGAATGCAGTGTATTAAATATGCAGTGCCCTTGTTTTTTTTCACAAACACACAACACACACAACATTTAAAAAACACACAACTCACAAAACACAAACAACGCACACACACAAACACACACATACACACACACAACACACCCATCACACAACAAAAATACAACTCACACAAAAACACACAACATTCAAAACACAACACAACACAAACAACACACACACACACACACACACACACACACACACACACACACACACACACACACACACACACACACACACACACACACACACACACACACACACACACACACACACACACACACACACACACACACACACACACACACACACACACACACACACACACACACACACACACACACACACACACACACACACACACACACACACACACACACACACACAAAACACGCATACAACACACACAACACAAACAAGCATTCAACAAATACACAACAAACATGCAACACACACAACGCACAACAAAAACAACACACAGCACACACAACACACACACACAATACACACAATGCACACACAACACACACACACACACAAAACACACACAATATGGACAAACTAACAAAATGGTGGACAAACTAACAAACACACACAACACACACATAACACATACAGCATTCAAAACACACACAACTCACACAAGACAAACAAACACACACACACACACACACACACACACACACACACACACACACACACACACACACACACACACACACACACACACACATTACAACCAACACACACAGCAAACACGCAACACACACACATCACATAACACAAACACACACACACACACGGCACACACACAACAAACACACAACACACATCACATAACACAAACACACCTCACTCAAAAACACACAACATTCAAAACAACCACACACACAACACAAACAACACACACAAAACACGCACACAACACACACAACACAACACAAACAAAACTCACACAAAAACACACAACACAAACAACACACAAACATACACAACACAAACAACACACACATAACAGAAACAACACACACAACAAACACACAACACAAACAACACACACACAACACGCACACCCAACCAAACACAACTCACACAAAAATAACATTCAAAACACACACACATACACACACACACACACACACACACACAAAACACGCATACAACACACACAACACACACAACACAAACAAGCTTTCAACAAATACACAGCAAACATGCAACACACACAACACACAACAAAAACAACACACAGCACACACAACACACACAATACACACAACGCACACACACACACACACACACACACACACACACACACACACACACACACACACACACACACACACACACACACACACACACACACACACACACACACACACAAAACACACACAATATGGACAAACTAACAAAATGGTGGACAAACTAACGAACACACACAACAAACACATAACACATACAACATTCAAAACACACACAACTCACACAAGACAAACAACACACACACACACTCACACATCACATAACACAAACATACACACACACACACACACGACACACACGACACACACAACAAACACACAAAACACATCACATAACACAAACACACCTCACTCAAAAACATACAACATTCAAAACAAACACACACACAACACAAACAACACATACAACATACAAAACACGCACACAACACACACAACACAACACAAACAAAACTCACACAAAAACACACAACACAAACAACACACACACACACACACACACACACACTCACGCACAACACACGCACAACACAAACAACACACACATAACAGAAACAACACACACAACAAACACACAACACAAACAACACACACACAACACGCACACCCAACAAAAACACAACTCACACAAAAATAACATTAAAACACACACACACACACACACACACACACACACACACACACACACACACACACACACACACACACACACACACACACACACACACACACACACACACACACACACACACACACACACACACACACACACACACACACACACACACACACACACACACACACACACACACACACACACACACACACACAAAACACGCATACAACACACACAACACAAACAAGCATTCAACAAATACACAACAAACATGCAACACACACAACACACAACAAAAACAACACACAGCACACACAACACACAACGCACACACAACACACACACACACACACAAAACACACACAATATGGACAAACTAACAAAATGGTGGACAAACTAACAAATACACACAACAAACACATAACACATACAACATTCAAAACACACACAACTCACACAAGACAAACAACACACATACACACACACTACAAACAACACACACAGCAAACACGCAACACACACACACATCACATAACACAAACACACACACACGACACACACACACACAACAAACACACAACATACATCACATAACACAAACACACCTCACTCAAAAACACAGAACATTCAAAACAAATACACACACAACACACACAACACAACCAAAACTCACTCAAAAACACACAACACAAACAACACACACATAACAGAAACAACACACACAACAAACACACAACACAAACAACACACACACAACACGCACACCCAACACAAACACAACTCACACAAAAATAACATTCAAAACACACACACACACACACACACACACACACACACACACACACACACACACACACACACACACACACACACACATACACAAACAAACAAACAACACACACACAACACACACAACAAACTAACAAAACGATGAACAAACTAACAAAACGATGGACAAAACTAGTAAAACGGTGGACAAACTAACAAAATGATGGACAAACTAACAAAATGGTGGACAAACTAACACAATGTTGGACAACACACAACCTGACACCATTTCTTTAGTTTGTCCGCCATTTTGTTAGTTTGTCCACCGTTTTGTTAGTTTGTTCAGGTTGTGTATGACAGTGTCTTGTTGTCTCCAGTTTGAGTGTGACAGTGTCTTGTTGTGTGTTGTCCAACATTTTGTTAGTTTTGTCCATCATTTTTTAGTTTGTCCACCATTTTGTTAGTTTTCTCCATCATTTTGTTAGGTTGTGCGTTTTGTGTATTGCTTGTGTTGTGTGTATGTTGTTTGTGTTGTGTGTGTTGTTTGTGTTGTTTGTTGTGTGTGTTTTGTGTGTAGTTTGTTTGTTGTGTGTGTTTTGAGTGTTGTGTGTGTTGTTTTTTGTTTGAGTTGTGTGTGCGTGTGTGTGTTGTGTGTGTTTCGAATGTTGTGTTTGCGTTGTATGACGTATGTTTATTGTGTGTGTTGTGTGTTTGTGTGTGTTTTGAATGATGCATGTTTTTGTGTGAGTTGTGTTTGTGTTGTGTATGCGTGTTGCTTGAGTTGTGTGATGTGTGTGTTGCGTGTTCGTTGTGTGTGTGTGTTGTTTGTGTTGTGCGTGTTGTGTGAGTTGTGTCTGTTTTGAATGTTGTTTTTGTGTGAGTTGTGTTTGTGTTGTGTATGCGTGTGTGATGTGTGTTTGTTGTTTGTGTATGTTGTTTGTGTTGTGTGAGTTGTGTGTGTTTTGAATGTGGTGTGTGTTGTGTGTGTGTGTGTTAGTTTATCTATCATTTTATTAGTTTGTCCATGATGTGTGTGTGTGTGTGTTGTGTGTGTGTGTTGTGTGTGTATTGTGTGTGTTGTGTGTGCTGTGTGTTGTTTGTGCTGTGTAGTTTGTGTTGTGTGTTGTTAGTACTTTTTTGGAATATGTAATACAAAGTTAGGCAAGCCAACTATGTTTGTACAAGTTGTCATAGTAACCCGGGAAAAACTCAGTGAATGTCGATCTGCGCTACGGGCTTAATTCACACATTTCAACTTAGATAAACATAACATATGTTCTTCAGATCATAATTAGTCGATTCCACTACTTTGTTTGAATTATAACCGTAAAACTGCCTTACTATTCGATGTAATACACGAGTTCGTTTTTGTAAACACGCGTATCTTTGCAACGTAAACTGCTCTAATTTCTTAGCATTCTCCGGCCGGAACTTCCAAGTTGTGTTCAAGATGGATGAATCAAAAGCGACCGTGGAAGGGACTCAGTGGACTTACCACGCAGATACGCCATGTTGGTGGACTTGGGCACCAGTCTAACTCACAAGCAACCCCAGAGGTGGCGCAAGTGCATGACGTAGTGTCAAGAAGTTCCGATAGGTGTGCGACAAGGAACATCTGTCATGTGATTACATATGAACGCCAGTTTCCGTTAGGTTGTTTACTAGTTGGATTTTAATGTTCGTTTTTGTTTGCCAGTTTGCTTAGTTGTTGCACCAAATCAGTTATATGGGATCTAAAATCAATAGTCTGGATGATGACACGAGTTTAGGAGGGACATACCTCAACTTGAGGGCTGAAGGAAATTTATGTTACCTGAAAGGAAAATATTACGATGCCATCGAATATTTTACAAGGGTGAGATCATCAGAATCATTTATTTAACCACATAATAATATTAAATACAACAAAAATATATATATATATATATATATATATATATATATATATATATATATATATATATATATATATATATATATATATATATATATATAAATGTATGGTCAGGACGACTTTTATTAAGACATGATGTATGCCGCTAACGGAAGACTTAACTTAAGTCAAGAGCCACGCTGTTGGTTAATGGATAATTTTAACACAAATTTATAGTAGCAAATCAATTGTAATAAACATTATCTAATTAGTAATTCATGAGCATTAATTAACATTATTTAATACTAGCTAATAATAAATAGCTACTAACACCAACTAACAAACAAACAAAATATACACTAGAATAATAGTATGTAAATTACACTAATGTTAAAATAAAACTGACCTATTAAATTTAATATTCAAACATTATCAAACTACTTATTCTATACAACTAGCCAACATTAACACCAATTAATATTAATTAACTGGTCCATATACCATATACATAATACGTAGCCCTAGTCTAAACATCTTTCAAATACTAACTGTATAATATGCAATTTACTTATATTACAAAATACTGTCATGGTGACTCTTTCTTTAAGGTTACAACTATCTTATTATTTTCAGTTATTACACATATAACAGTTTGGGATCAAACATTCAGTTTCATAAATCCTTATTTTTAAGTATTTTTTTTTATAGTATATCGAAAAGCCTTGGAGAGAATGGGTATAAATCTTATTTTTGATTTCACAAGTGTGAATAATTGAATGTCTAATGCAATTAGTGAAAAAAATTAGATTTACCCAGTTTATGTAGACATTATTACAGTTTCTGATATGATAGGTATGAATGTCTGAATTATGCATAATGGGCATAGCATTAAAGTATTCTGATAAGTTTTTGTTTACTAGTTTAAAATAGAATTTTAATTGTTGTAGTTTAAAAATATCATCCAGTTTAAAAAGACCTATGTTCTTGAAAATGGGGTTGGTATGAGCATTATATTTGGAAGATGTTATAGTTCTCAGAGATTTCTTCTAATTTTTTGTAAGCGGTTTGTTTGTTATCCCCATGCAAGTATTGCGTAATTGAGATGAGATAAGATTAAAGAGTTATACATTTTGAGTAGAATGGTGCAAGGTAGCAGGTGTTTTAATTTATTAATGATTCCAGTGGTCATAGTCATTTTAATTTTGGGTATAGTTATCTTTTTATTGGGATATGAAATATCATGAGTTTTGTTGTTTAACCTGATAAGCCCTGAATTTCTGGGGGAGTTGATTTTGTTTCAACCCATGGGATTATGAAATGCACTGTAAGACGTAGTCTTCATCAAAACCCTTACAATATATATATATATTCTGAATCACAGAATATTTATCTTACCAATGGTAATAACACTATCAATGTTATGATTAACTGTGGCTAATTAGTATATAATTAGCATATGTAAACAATCGCAAAGTGAAAAATTAAATACGAAATCTAGTTTTATTTCGTCACTCATGGACACAATAAAGCACAAAATGAGGCAAGTTTGGTACTGCAAGGTAGGCCTACATGTCCTCTATGAGCAGCAAGAGAAATTATAATAATATCTGCATTTACCTGTGAAATATTACAATTAGCATGCAAGTACTATGATTTTGGTTGATCGCATATATACATATAAAGCACACAAAACTGTTCACAAAATGCATAATAATGAATGTTTCATAGGTACATGTAATCTATTGACATATATATCAGAGCACACCATGTATTGTAGTATAATAACTGATGGAAAAGAAAAGAAAAATTCAAGGAATATAAATGCAGTAATTCTGCAAATGTTACGTCAAAAGACAATGAATACAGTAAAAACACATCATTGACACATCGATGTTGTTGTCTTGGCCGCTACTAATGTCATTTAGATCCGAATTATCGGGTGTAAAACCCAACAGATGCAATGCCCGCTCATAGTCTTCATAACCATGAATCGTAAAACGTTGACAAAATATCGGTCACTTTCAAAAAATTCGCAAAAATACTAATAATTGACGGATCGATTCGAGAAACGGCTCAAAACGTCCGCACATGTGTTGTTTTCATCCGGGCACCAACAGCATAACCAAAGCGAACGAGCGTGGCGCCACATAGCGATCAATATGAACACTACATCCCAACACCGAAATTTCGGTGTTCAGGGTGCATCAGGTTAACATTAAGTGATAACTTATTAACTTGCAACCATGTAGTTACTTTGTTTAATTTGTTGTTTATATTTTGACTGATATTGCTATCATTTATATAAATTAAAACATTTAGATTGCTAGTTAAGGTAGTATCATCAGCACATATGATTGTATTGAATAATGTAGTAGCATTGGCTATGGTGTTTATATAAATGGTAAATAAAAGGGGTCCAAGAATTGATCCCTGGGGGACTCCAGTTTTGATATCTAATATTTCTGACTTAGTATGTGAAAATTCAACATATTGTTTGCAATTTATTAAATAATTTCTAAGAAGGCTTATGGCAGAACCTTTAATACTATAATAATCTAGTTTGTATAACAGTATTTCATGATCCAATCAGGCATGGGTTCTGTTACATACAATATATTACTATTGCTTCTTATTGTTTCTATTACTATTACATTAATTCTATTATTATTACTATTACCAGGACATCTTTTACTGGGTCATTATTACTGAATGTCAACTATTTTTTATGGGTCTGTGAACTCCAGAATTGCTTATGAACTCAGTCTTTGTAGTACTAGCTAAACATACATTTGTACACCATTTGAAGATCTGAGGTGAGAACATTTGTCCAAATTTGAATAAATGGTCTGTGTGGTAATGTTACCACGTGGCAATTGGCAATTTGAAAAAAGAACTCGAATTATATCGCTCAAATCAATGCTTACTTTGAATTCAATACAGGTTGCAGCTCCTGTTCTAATCTAAGACTAAGATAATATTTGTTGCCTGCCTGCACATATCTGAAACCATGCCCTTTGTATGTGCTAGGAATGTGTGAAGCCACCCCAGTTGGGCATCTGTACAATTAGTAATTGGCTTGCTACTCCTGCATTGTTTCATTGAGCAGGTATTTCTGAATGCATCAAGTTATCAGCCTACTGGTCTTTCCTGTTGTTTGAATAACGGTTCAGCCCTTGTCTATTCATTGTTTACAATTACTAGCAGTTGAAATAACGTGGCTCACACAGTGAACGAAAACATACGAAACAAGACAAGTATCGCCGCCAAACTGCGAAGTCACGTTATTAAAAAATGGCGGCGCCTGGTATTCGTTCGCTGATTGGTTAATCGTCGACCGATGTTTCGTGAGTAGCGAGTGTTGGTTTAGCAGGCAACGCACACAGCGAAACACGCCGGAGCGAGGCACCTAAACGTGGTTTTGAAATCAAGCATTCGCTAAACATGCAGTGGCGAAACATTTTTCTTGTATTCCGACAACGCAGGCGGTCGTGAATTTAGAGTGATCCCGTACTTTCAGATCCAAAAATTTTATCCCGAAGCGTTAGACCGTTAGATTTTCATGATAAGATGAATCGGTCGGAATCCTAGGCTTAGAGGCTTAGTTCTCGGGAGCTCAATATGCTATATGGTATATTATTAGTTAAAACTCCATTATCACCGCGTAAACCGACCGTAAATGGCCGCCTTAAACCGGTCCCAACAGGCTGGTGACGGTTTCCCTGAAACGGGCTTGGCGTTGGGTATTCAATTCAATAAAACTAATTAAGGTCCATTTAAAAACGGACAATTTCCCGTGTTTTTTTCAGATATAAACGAAGTTTATGCATATTTTGCAGAACAAAAAACGAAATACACTTTTGCACCACTATTATTTGTTTTCAACAATTTGCCACTGTACTGTTATTCGGCACTATACTATTATTAAATTTTACCGATTTGCTACTCTATACTGTTATTTGGCCTATACGTTTTTCAGTCAGTTCAGTAACTTTATTCCGGAATATTACATTCATATAAAAGACTAGACTATAACGACTAAAAACTATAAATATATAGCATATTTCTCCAGTGATGACACAGTGGTTATGTGTATAATGCATCACTATTCATATTACTTTGTAATATTACATTATCCAACTTAGTTTTATATACACGTCATAAAACTATACACATTTTTCCTGATCAACATTTTGCAGGTGGATAATCCCCATAACACAAACATAACTAGCACTACAATTCCTTGGTTCATTGCACAATAATCTAAATACATTATTGTATGCTACACATAATTTTCTAATTGATTCTGATCGAAACGAAAAACGAAATTCACTCTTTTGCACTACTATTATTTGTTTTCAACAATTTGCCACTGTATTTCGGCACTATACTATTATTAAATTTTACCGATTTGCTACCCTATACTGTTATTTGGCCTATACGTTTTTCATATCAATTCAATAACTTTATTCCGGAATATTACATTTATATAAAAGACGACTAAAAACTATAAATATATAGCATATTTCTCCAGTGATGATGTGTATAATGCATCACTATTCATAATACTTTGTAATATTACATTACCCAACTTAGTTTTATATACACGTCATAAAACTATACACATTTTTCCTGATCAACATTTTGCAGGTGGGTAATCCCCATGACACAAACATAACTAGCACTACAATTCCTTGGTTCATTGCACAATAATCTAAATGCATTATTGTATGCTACACATAATTTTCTAATTGATTCCGATCTATAATTGTACCATAACTGACATGTATATAATTAAGTTAAGTACGATTTAAACAGTATATTTTATATCTTCAGTACAGATATAATAGAATTTTCGAATCAAGGCATTACCCTGAGCATAAATTCTCTTGTACTGCCTAGCCTTATCATCATCATCACTGAGAACTTCAGTGAGAACATGTCCAATATATTTACATTTATTAACTCTTGTCAATATTTCATCATTTAACACAAAGTTTGGCATATGTATATCTTTACATTTTTGCAGCAAAACCTCATAAAAAAGCATCCAAAAACATGAATATACATTACTATTCAAACTACAGTATTTTAATACGGCCTCCTTGAAGGCATATACACGCATACCGGGTATCCGTATTATGTTTAGTTTTGAAGCCAAGCTGATTGCTACATGTATTCAAACTAAGCAATACGTTCATAAATTAACTTTTTAAAGACTTTGGATACAGTACTGGCTAGAGCAATAGGTCTGTAGTTACTCTTACTACATAGGCTAGCACTTTTGTTTTTAACAATGGGCACAAGTACATCAGATTCAGGTAAAATACCGCAGATAAATAAACTAGTAAAAAACATAGATAACAGTGAAATTATTATGTCACTGCAATGTTTAAGGTGCTCTGCATATATACCATCCAAGCCACAACTCTTACTGTCTTTCAGATCTTTTATGGCCTGGATAAACTCAGAGTGTGACACCTCTATGTCCATCTCGTATTCAACATTTTTACGAAGGTTATTTGCATCTTTGTCTTTATTTAAACAATTAAATAAATCCTCATAGTGAGATTTCCACATAGTAACAATGTTGTGTGACCCTGATACATCATCAGTAATATTAGGAAGAGACATATTACTATTATTCACCAGCTTAATTTCTTTCCAAAATACTTTGTCATTTTTAAACAAAAGTTTTTTAGCAAGTGATTCTTTCCTAAGTATATCCTCATTATTTCTGACAAACCTCATACAACCTTTAAACCTAGCTTTTGCTCTGTTTTTCATATAAAAAAACATACCTTGTCTAGAACTACCAAAGGATATAAGTCTCTCGAGACACATCATACAAATCAGATGCAAACTCATTCTAACCTGGGCGGTTGAGGTTGTTACCCTTGGATGGTTTGCATGTCTTTATAGTATTCTGACCAGCAGATGTTATTGCACACATTATAAATAAACATTAAATACATAAATTTTTTTAGTGTCAGACACTTTCAATACTAACAATTTAAAAACATTTTTATGTCATTCTAGCGATTACTACGCAAGTCTCGGCATTCGGACAGCAAAAGTTCCCTAAAACACCATATTTGATGATGATACCTGCTCTGTTTGTACATATTGGGATAGATTAAAAAACACTATCAGATCCATTAATGTAATAATGATTATGATTTACATATTATATAATTTTCATTTCAATATATTCCTCACTTCACAAACAACTGTACAATTGTTTTTTCCATTCGAATGTTTTTGAAGAAATCTCAATATGCTGTGCAGGCGCTTGAGTTGCGATACACCGACTGTGATGTCTTCATTAGACGTGGATGGTGCCATCTGCAACTGTGCAATACCAAAGTGGCATTGAAGGATGTTGAACACGCCCACACACATGTAACGCCACAACACGCTGGCAGGGTGAGCAAGCTGTCAGTCTCGCATTATCTCAAAACATCGATTCATTCAACATAATTCTTTAATGACTTTTCCACTGGTGTCAATGACAGATGGATTAAAGACAACACAAACATTTAAAACCCTACATGTATAATTGTATATAGGAATTCTAAGTTGTTTATTGCTACAGTTTTTATCATCAAATATTAATTATATTTATATATTTTATAATGAATAAAATTAATATGACAACATTCACTGTTCTTCAGTAGCCTTATATTTACCACACGCTTTTTATCATAGATAACAAACTATATAATTTTTGGAAGAAAACCTGCTGCAATATTGAGCTCTGTCAAATCCACGGCTCTTCCAAGTGAAAGCCTTATGCATGGAATTAGGTGCTACTAGACATAGCACTGAATTCAGAGCATATCAGGAACACAACCACGTATGACTTGGCTTAAATGCATAAGCCATTTTTACCCCTTGCTGTCCTCCGGGGAGTTGCACAATGTATTTCCAATGACTTGTTTGCTAGAGCCATGTCATTACAGTCTTGATGTACCATGTTGCTTCAGTTCACATTCAGTGTCTGGACGTATCACTAATGTACAATAGGACACTTGTTGGACGGCGAACGTGGCTAAAACATCATAATATTAATAACACCTATATGAAAGAGTTTGACACCCCACCCCTGCGGAGGGAGATGTGTATAGCTGCCAAGATGGTGTGTTACTGTCCTCAGGTGGTTTTTCTGCGAGCAGAGGTGCTGTATACGATGGGTGAGTTTGAGCAGGCCCTCGTCTACTTCAACCGTGGGAGGATCCAGAATCCATCAGAACATAAGTTTGTGCTGGGCATCAACAAGTGCCGAGAGGCTATCACCAACTGTGTCGGAGGTCAGTTGCAAAATAAACAATGTTTATTATTGTAGTGGAAAAAACACTTGACTTGAGGTTGGTTTATTTACACATTTTTTTATGATTAAAGTATATAAAAAAATTTATACAGAATCACGGATAACAGAGTCAGCCATTTAGTCAAATCAGTTATATTGCCTGGAACGGAATGATTCAGTATTCCATCTGTACTAAAATTTGCTGCTCAAGTGAATCCACCACTTAATAGAATCAAATTGCTAAGTCCTGAGGTGGTTCTAGTAAGCAAAGTCCTGAGATGGTTCTAGTAAGCAAAGTCCTGAGGTGGTTCAAAGTCCACTGTAGTTTGATCATGTTTACAGTTTTGTGTTAAATCACTATTGTGTTAAAAATTATTTGGTTATGACTTCAGTGTTACATGTTTCATTTGACAATCTCCATTTGTCTTTCTTCCTCCCCTCAAGTAAACTTTGCACCTCTTCTTTCACCCAAAAGATCCTTCTAACTCCTATCAGCACCATTGGTGTCTTCTCTGTAGTAAGGATGTTCCCGTAGTAGTCTCAAATATCTTTTTATCATTGCCTTCACTAGTGTACTGTTGAATGTGTCACTCGTTGTCTCTCAAATATTTGTTTTGTATTTGTTCAGCGCCAGAGCGCATCAAGCTGTCACTTCAAGGTGACCTAACGTACTTCAAAAATTTGGACGAGGCAAGTGGGAATATAATATCAAAAACCTTGCACTGGACAGTGTAATGTAATGTTCATTAAATACTAGGCAAAGTGCTTATTAAATACTCTCCCTTTCCTTCTGAAAATGTGTTTTCACCTAGTCAATAAGTGTATATTTTATAAGATATTTTCATTTGGAAATAAAGCAGGGAATTGAGATTTCTTGCCACCACCTGGTTGAATTGATCATTGCCAGGAGTAGAAACCTAAAGGAGAAAAAACAGATGATGACCTGAAATGATGATAGAATTCATTGTTAATCGACAGAAATTCATGCATGTTTTCAGAATAAGAAGCTGAGAGCGGCTCAAGGAGCGCGAACACATATGTCTGCCTCTACTACCTTTAACAAATATTTGAAAGAACAGGTGGCCAGTGAAAAGACCATTCAGCAACTGCTCGCCCAAATCTATGATGATAAAGTGTTCCTAGAGAAACTAATTGCTGAAGCAGGTATGCATCTCATTGTCCACAAACTCTCCCACTCTGCCTCTCACCCTTTATCCCTCTCTCAGTATATAACATGTTTTTGACATAATTTATGCAAAACTATTGAAAAGGAATCTTGCAGGTGCCTCTATAAAACCAGAGATTAAAATCTTTCTGACGTATGCATCATATTAATGTTGTCATATAAAAAGTAGTCCACAATGGCACTCTGATTCAGCATTCATTTCCTATCATTGTTCCATCAGAATACATATCAATGTGCACTTAGATGTTGCATTCAAAGTATAAACATGTTTGGGGTAGCTACGAACAAACACCCCAACACTATAACAATAAGGACCTTCTGCAAAAAACTCAAGACATTCAGGGCTGCCTACCATTACGGATTTTCCGTAATTATTACAGAAATTAAAAAAAAAAAATATCTGACTATGGAAGATCAATTGCATTGCCTGTGTTATAATCCGACATACCCGTTATCCAACACAACGTTACAATGTGTGGCAAATACAGTAGACTGTAGCAAATTTTCTTGGAAGCTGGTGTAGCCTTGTTATTGCTGTAACATCTAAATCCTTTGCTTGGGTTAAATGTCATTATATGTCCAGGAAAGAAAAAGTTTATTTTTTGTACACTTTTCATCAACATTTGTTTAAACCAAATTTATATCACATATCCAAGACATAAGCTTATGTGTTGCAATTGTCAAACTGGTAATTAAAAGGTGGACAAAATTATTAATAGATTTGTTGTTTTGGGGACTTTTAGTCCCACCCTCCCCTACATACTTTTTTAGAGGCAAGAAAATACAAATGCCACTGCGCTGAACTAAACAGACAAAATGAAAACTAGAAAGTTTACCATTATCCAAGGTATTCTTTATGTAATGGCAACTGCATCAACACTAGCTTCCTTAATGATTCAACATGACACGGATTCATCACGCATGGTGGGAGGCCACTAGTAATGATTCAACATGAAACGGATTTATCACGCATGGTGGGAGGCCACTAGTAATGATTCAACATGAAATGGATTTATCACGCATGGTGGGAGGCCACTAGTAACGATTCAACATAACACGGATTCATTATGCATGGTGGGAGGCCACTAGTAATGATTCAACATGACACGGATTTATCACGCATGGTGGGAGGCCACTAGTAATGATTGAACATAACACGGATTCATTATGCATGGTGGGAGGCCACTAGTAATGATTCAACATGACACGGATTTATCACGCATGGTGGGAGGCCACTAGTAATGATTCAACATGACACGGATTTATCACGCATGGTGGGAAGTTACTAGTAATTGCCTTTGCATTCTGGAATATAAATAAACATTTTTATATCAAGCATATTTAGTAATTTTATTATTACAATTTCTTTACATTAGCTATAGTGGCATAAGTTCACAGTCCAAAAAAACCTATTATGTATTGGTGGGCAGTGGTTTGGTCCTCCCGTGTATTTTGGACTTCCAGTGTCAGTGCTTCCTTTCAAGTTCCACACCATGATAAACCAGTGATTGTCACTGTCTTCTGTGGCACATTGGCAGCGATGAGAAACCAGTGATTGTCACTACCTTTGGTGGCACATTGGCAGGGACAAGGAACCAGTGATTGTCATTGTCTTCTGTGGCACATTGGCATTGATGAGAAACCATTGATTGTCGCTGTCTTCTGTGGCACACTGGCAATGACGAGAAACCAGTGATTGTCACTGTCTTCTGTGGCACATTGGCAGGAACAAGGAACCAGTGATTGTCGCTGTCTTCTGTGGCACACTGGCAATGACGAGAAACCAGTGATTGTCACGGTCTTCTGTGGCACATTGGCAGGGACAAGAAACCAGTGATTGTCGCTGTCTTCTGTGGCACACTGGCAATGACGAGAAACCAGTGATTGTCACTGTCTTCTGTGGCACATTGGCAGGGACAAGGAACCAGTGATTGTCGCTGTCTTCTGTGGCACACTGGCAATGACGAGAAACCAGTGATTGTCACTGTCTTCTGTGGCACATTGGCAGGGACAAGGAACCAGTGATTGTCGCTGTCTTCTGTGGCACACTGGCAATGACGAGAAACCAGTGATTGTCACTGTCTTCTGTGGCACATTGGCAGGGACAAGGAACCAGTGATTGTCACTGTCTTCTGTGGCACACTGGCAATGACGAGAAGCCAGTGATTGTCACTACACACGGACAGCAAAATCCACTTGTAGTTGCCAAGACATACCTAGAGAAAAATAAATTGCTGTGAGAAAAAGCTCTTGCTTAGCATCAGGGTTAAAACCAACTCTTATTTAACAGTTAAACTATCCACTTAAGACTGACTCAGTAACTATTGTACAAGTGGTTAATACAGACAATGATATATTAAAAAAATTTCCAAGTCTATCAATAGTATGTTTTTAAAACAATGGCTTATGCACAACAGACATGTACTTCATTTGCCTAATGTATAAAATCAAACATATTGCATCTAGTTATCTTTGATGCAGTCGTGCAGACTTAGGGTAAGTTAAATTATATTAATTCCAGTTACACACCAATTATAGGATTACAGGGAGGGAATGCGTTTGTGGGGACATGGTCGTGCTACTCGTGGCTGCACCAGCCAAATCAGAATGATAGCCAGCTCTGAATATTATTGCTTGTGAGCTGCTAACCTTGATAAAAGAGCCAATGTTCAAACTGGCCCATATCTAGCAGGATTGCTAGAAAGCAAGGCAATGTGTAGACGAAGGGGTTTTCCTGGGACAGATGTGCATCTAGTACATGATCGATGCCTGAAAGCCTTCTCACAAGTGATTTATTGAACAAATCATTACTTTATCAGCTTAATGCACAGTAACCATCAATAACGTATGTTCTAATTATGGCTATGTTGTCTACACATTGCAGAAAACATTTCCAACAAGTTGTATTGATATATGTTGATTAGTTCATGAGATATTATCCTGTGAATTATGAATAATTTTATTTATTTTTAAAACGCCATCACAAAATGTTGTCGTACATTTCAAACTGCCACAGCTCCAAAACTACTGGAGTTAGCTCGTTCAAATTTTGGTTACAGGCTTATCTTTCCAAGGGCTTTCACCAAACTGATTCATTAAAAAGTGAAGAGATCAATACAACACCCATTGGTTGAAATCACATGGAATGACCCTTTCTTGTGATTTAGAAAACAATATATATAAATATTAAACATGGTTGAAACTTCCACACAGTCTGAAACTCTGCAACAGCTTCAGTTTCTATATTATTTTTCCTAAAGAACTAAAAAAAAATGTTATTCAATGATAAGAAAAAATCATCTGGCTTAACTACCAATGGCAAAGAAGCTCTGTAAATAAGACCCAAAAACTGTTGTGCCAACAAGCAAGGTAATATTTCATTAACGTTATACTTAATGATCATACTAATGACAAATAGAATATATATATACATATATATATATATATATAACTGCAAATGGCAATCACTATTAATTTTCAGCAATGGATCTAGTGCAGCTTTCAGTAATAATAACAATGTCAGTTCTTTTATAGTGCATATTCCTGTACTTGACAGATCAATGCACTTACAATAAAATAATAAATACAAGCCTTTTCCTGTTTGTAATCGTATTTTCTTCCAAATTTCTGCCGAGCTTCAACATGCTGAGGGTGCAGGCAGACCAATTTCATGCATTAAAAGATAAAATGTTTTACCAGTTCATTTGGATGTTTGCACTCTATCAATCGAATACACAATCACGGCTGCCGAATTAAAATAATTCTACTAGCCTATCGGGCTAGTGGATTATGAAATCTACTAGCCTGCAGGAATTTTCACTAGCCCAAGTACTTTCATTCAATATTTTGGTAAATCTTCCTCAATCCATGTCCACAACCATATTCTCACAATAATGCAAAAAAACTACTGTTTTTACAAGTAAAATGTTTTATTTGTCTGCTTTTGATTCCAAAGAGTCTCAACTGAATATAAAAACATTTTTGGAAAAGAAACTCCACAAAACACTCTTGGCACTTCAATGAATATAAAAAATCTGGCGAAAGCTGCCAGTAGTGATAGCAGTGTGGTGCTAAAGCACATACTATGGCTAAAAGCATATACTATGAATGATTTCCAAGAATTTTGCAAGGAGGCACCAGCCTCGTTTCCACTTCAAAACAAGAAAATGGTGGTGGTATATTGAGCACTGAAGACGACGCAATGCTCCGTGGTAGGAGTTTTGAAAAATAAAGCCTTTTAAGGGATATTATGATTGCAGATGATAAAATTTTTATTTGCCCGACAGACCAGTGATTTCTGATTTTTATTCGCCCGACAGCATTTCAAGTTGCCTCGGGCGAACGGGCGACTTGATTTCCGAAGCCGTGCACAATTATTAGTAATTTAAAATGGCATTTAAAACATTCACCGTCTACTTCGTACTGATGATTCCTCGTTGCCTTCAGCACAGCACTCCACATCCGTTTGTCACTGCAATCTGGACGTTGTTTTTTCTAAACCAGGTAGTATTTATACAGTCCATGTGCCTCTTGTATATTCTCACATTGGCCATCACTATTTTTAGAAACAAATTACCTTAACCGAAAGAACTAATGTACGAAGCTGGCACGACAGCAAGATAAGTGGGGTCACATGAGGTCATGTTGTCCACTGCGCTTGCGCGTTGTCCACTGCACTTGCGCAGTACAGTCCTGGACACTTCAGGCACGGGGATACTTTTAACCACCCACTCAACATCTTTGTTGTGTGTGCGGAAGCCCAAAACAAACAGAACTTAATGATTTTACATGTTTCTACATAAAACATCATAAAAACAATACTGCTCAACATATTTGATTCATGTTTACTTTATGTTAAAGCTTACACATATGGCTACATTTATCCTACTGGATATAGGAACATTCAGCCACTCATAAATTATCTAGTAGCAGGGTGAAATATGTTAATTGTTTGGTTTCTGTTTTTGTACTCATTTTAAAAATCGTCAGCGTTTGGCATGGTTCTACATAAAACGTGATACAAACAAAACTATTCAACATATTTTATTTATGTTTGATTTATTGTATAGCTTATATCTTTGGTTACATTTTCACCACAAGTTGTAGGGACATTCAGCCACTCAAAAATTTTTGGTAGCAGGGTGAAGTTGGTCTATCTTTGCTTTCAGTTGTGATGAAATTAAATTTCATGGTTGTATGTGTTGTAATTATTATCATTATATTATAGTAAACAGTATCTTAGCAACCAACAAAATGATACCTCATTCATAGTTCAAAACTGCATTTCCACCATACATTCTCAGCATTCGTTCGCTCTGATGATGGCTGCGTGTCCATGACAATTATCCTGCTTAACGATTCTGGTTTGTTGTGCCTTTGAAGATTTAGGTGACATAGAAGTTATATACATTTGTTTATTGTTTGTTTCATCATTTTTTATCAAGTCCTGTTGTAAATAATACAAAAAATACAGTACAATATATATGTTACTGTGAACCTGCGCCATAGTAGAGAATTCCTGTTGTGGTACTTCAGGTCGCAAGATGCAGTATGATGACATCACAGTGACACTGCTCACCGAGACACTCCTGTACCTGAAACACCGATCATTATTCTGGCAGAAACAGAATCCGATCTATTCGCGACGGCATGACAAACTCATGCGCGACCGTCGTAGGCTGTGTGCAGTCAACAACAGCAATTACCTGGACAAGTACCTTTCCAAGGAACTCGAGAAAGTCCAAAACGGCAAGTGATGACGTGTTTAATTGGTCATTCTGTGCCTTTATTGTTGTCCCTAAAAATACCTTTATTTTTACAAAATATTCGGTTAAGTTCCTTAATTTTATTTCACATCTAAAACAAAGTCACCCAGAAATGTTCCACCCAACAAATTGCAAAATTGTCTTAAATTGTGAGCAAAGAAGTACTAAATCATGAATCTTGGACATTGTCTCATGATTGAGTGATCTATTGTTTACTTCTTATTTTGTGTGAACATGTCTTGTGTAAATATGAACAGCTGAAAAGTTTATATTCCTTAAAAAAAATTCCTTTAAATCCTTCAAAATTCCTTTATTTTGTAAAAAAGTTTCCTTTATTTTTTAAAAATTCCTTTATTTTTTAGGGTAGTACGATGAGTGGTGTTTCATTGTATATCTGCTAAGAGGTTCATGGCATCATGGGCAAATGTTTATCTTAAGAAGCAACATGTTACGAAGTACTGAAGGCAAACCTACTGAGATGGTGCCACCTTTCAAATAATAACAAACTAATTTATCACATTTTCTGGAGCAGATGTACAGGGTATGGTGGCTCTGGTGATTTATTGGGCTTTGGTGATTTAAATCACTCAAAAAAAAAATTATTTTTATTTCAGATTTTTTTCTCACGCTGATTTATATGAATTTAATACAAATAATTGTTTACAAGCATCGAGATCAACACAGTTTTGTGTATGTTTGAGCTATTCCCTTTCTGAATGCAGTGAAGCCACACAAACTTGTCTTCCAGAGGAAGTATCTTTTCAAGTCAGAAGCGCTGAGTTAAAGCTAGTCCACTTAGAGCTTGTGCTAGTTGTTACTGTCACGAGACGATCATGACGCACGTAGCAGGGGTTCCCTGGTATTAGCAGGATCCCAGAAGGATAAAACACTGATGCTTCTTTAACAAGTTTATTCCATCTTACTGAAGACCCTGTAACAATGATTTACAGTGAAGTATATTTATACACGACCACAACACAAACCATTCCTCACTTCTAAAACAACACATGAACAATAACAGAGGATCCTTAGTACCTCAATCCAATAACCTACAATGGCCATCAGCCATCAGCCTACACACATATGTGTTACACAAGATAGTAGTCTGTGAATCTCTATCACCTCCCAATGACAATATGTATGCAGTATAGCTAAGCCAGGTATTAACAGAATAGTAAAATATAACAAGATATCCTCCGTAGGACATAATGGCAAGGTATCTGCGATGCTCCCCATTACAGCATATTTTATCAAAACCAGGTATAATAGCAATAACTATGCACATTATACATCTCTTACTTTGTTATTCACATAGTAACCACCGGTAGTATATAGTTAAACTATCCATTGTCGATATGGTAACCCAGTCATGCCACAATAATCTAGCCAACCAAAGACAATGTCATAGTGAGAGTCATACTCTATAATACATAATCTCATTATCTATTATTTACCAATTATCTATTATTTACTAAATTATCCATTATCTATTATTTACTAAATATTGTATACCTGCCCACAGTCCGCCGAGACTCAGTGCCACTGTTGTCGCGCAGTGTTTTTAACGATGACTACCAATAATAATCCTTGATGCACAATAATAAAAGCCCTTGCTGCACACCATGTGTCTTCTCCCTCTCTCTTTCCCAATCTGTCCTTTTCTCCCACTCTCATTCAAATCCCAGATTACTACACGGTGACTTATTTAATATGAAGTTGAAAGTGGGTACACAATGAGCTGAACTGACATTCCTACAACCGTATCCACTGCTTGACTGATATATATATATATATATATATATATATATATATATATATATATAGACTAAAGTTTAAACAATTAGAAGAAAAAGAATGGGATTACATCTGCTGCGTAGTACTTAGAGTAAAACAGTTACCACCTATTGGCTGGTGCCAATGACCACTAATGCCAGTCGTGGTCACTTGGCGGAGCCACCACATTGACCAACCATGACATTACCAATTCAGTATGTTGACTCAAGAGAGACAGCCTGGACTCCAGACTGATACTGTACCAGTTTGCAGTCTGGTTAGAGACCCTAAGAGTACACAGAGCCCAAGACAGGTGCTAATCCACCCTCTCAGCAAACAATAATTGTCAGGGCTACAGCCACAGACACAAGACAGATTATGCAATTACAGGAGGTGAGGTATTGTGGACATTGTCTAATGGGTGGATTCGTTCCAATGAGTGCCACAAACAATTTTAATTTGGGTCTGGCGGTATATCAAATAAAATATATTATTATACATGTATTTTAAAATGACAGTTTTGTTGCTGTTGTAAATCAAACTAATCAAACTTATGTTACCAACACATGAGTAGTACCAAATGTTAGTTGAAAAAGAGTAGTTTATTTCAGTGTGTCATTTGTACTAGTACACCCATATATTTTCATGCCACACGAATGACAAGGCAGTGAGTTGTCGCTTTTCAAATGTCTTCTGCGCAGTTTGTGTATATTCACATACAGCATCATCATATTACATAGATAGAACTCATGTTAGTGTTTTTAGCAAAACCAGCAGATGTGATGCTTTCATTTTATACCTCATTTGTATCCATCATTGGTGGTTTTGGCCTCTTTTCACTCATACGTTTACATCTTTGAATACAACTAGACACAAAATAACTGAAATGTGATCTGAGGGCGATCTGAGGGCGATCTGAAGGTGCGGTGCAAATAAAAACAACTGCCAAATGGATTTTTGTAGGAAATTATATTCGGATTTGGCAGTAGTTTCTACCCGAAAAACGACCCTCGGACCTTTTGGCAAATAAAACATGTAAATTAACCCTCTTGGCTCTTGGACTGTAAGAAGAAACCAACTTGTATTTTTGGCCTAGTGCATTTCCTTTCAATGGTACCTATGCAAATTGTAGTTGCATATCTGTTGTCTACATGTTATGCAAAATAATACATTATATTAATAGCACAAGTTTGAAAACTAAGTGTATCCCTTGAAAACTATACTTGTATGTGTAGACGTTAGTATTGTTAATGTTGAATTAAGCACAGTTAAGTTGTGTTTTTAATTTTGTCACTCTGCAGACATTGGCAATGGCCATCTGAGTCCGGGCCTACGGCGTGCCAGCCGCTGTCTCAACATGCTCAAGAACATGGACAAGGATGTGCCTATCAACAGGCGAGTGTGCTGGTAGAAGGGGGAGTGTTGTGTGGAAGGGGGAGTGTGTTCGGAGAAGGGGGTGGGGTGCAGGGCTGGGGCCAATTCCAAAAGGAATTGGAATTATTCAATTCCTTTCAATTCAATTTTGGAATTGGGATTGGAATTGAAAGAATTTGAGCAAAAGGAACTTGAATTTGAATTGAAAGATTTTAGCAAACGGAATTGGAATTGAATGAAAAGGAATTGATCCTCATTTTCTTGATCTGGCCGAACCCCGCCTTCCAGTCAGTCCATAAACAGCAGACGTCTTCTCATACCAGTTTCACACAGTATGTGAAACTGGTGTGAGAAAATTCCTCGAAGCAGTTAAACCCCACAAAGCCACTGGACCTGATGCGATTCCTGCCAGGCTCCTCAAAGACTATGCCGCTGAGATTGCACCAGTACTGATGCTCATCTACCAGGCATCCCTTGATCAATGCACCGTGCCGATAGATCGGAAACATGCCTGGGTTATTCCAGTCTACAAGAAGGGAGATAGAGGTTCACCATCAAACTACAGACTTATCTTTCTAACAAGCATTTCCTGCAAAACCCTGGAGCACATCATACACAGCAACTTCATGGACCACCTGGAAAACCTCAGCATACTAACTGACTATCAGCATGGCTTCCGCAAACGTAGATCTTGCGAAACCCAGCTCATCCAAACAGTTGATGACCTAGCCAAGAGCCTCCATGATGCTGGACAGATCGACGCTGTGCTGCTGGATTTCTCTAAAGCATTTAATAAAGTGTCTCTGGCAGCCAAACTATATCATTACAGCTTGCGAGGAAATACATTGGACTGGATCCAAAGCTTCCTGAGTAACCGTACCCAAGAAGTAGTCCTCGAAGGCAAAAGGTCATTCACAGCTGCTGTCACCTCAGGCGTTCCACAGGGCACAGTTCTCGGCCCCATCCTCTTCCTGTGTTACATCAATGACCTCCCGGGCCAAGTATCCTCCACTGCACATCTATTTGCTGATGATCGCCTCCTGTACCGGGACATCAACACAACAGCTCAGGCTGATAAATTACAAGATGACATCGACAGGTTGCAGAAATGGGAGGCAGACTGGTTTATGGAGTTCAACCCAGACAAGTGTGAGACTATCAGAATCACCAACAGAAGGAAGAAGAAAGTAGTCAGATGCTATTCGATCCATTGGAAAGCTCTGAAGGAGGTCGCTGGCGCCAAGTACCTTGGAGTAACCATCGACATGAAATTAACATAGAATGACCATATCAACAGCATAACAAAGAAGGTCAACAACACCAGGGCTTTCTTACAGCATCAGCAGCTGTCCCCAAGCCATTAAATCGCAGTGTTACCTGATCTTTGTAAGGCCTATTGTGGAGTATGGGACCCATCCACCGAAAAGTACACCAAAGTAGTTGAGCATGTCCAGAGACAAACAGCCCACTTCATAATGAAAAGCACAACAACGTAGGGAACATGCTTAAGAGTTTGGAATGGAAGTCACTAGAGAGAAGACGAGCTGATGCCAAGTTGATGATGCTGTACCGCATCAACCACAAACTGGTTGATGTTACAACAAAGTCACTCGCCGCCGCACCAACACGCACCAGAGGCAGCGCTTGTCGCTTCTACCAGACTTTCACCCGCGTCGACGCCTACACATTCTCATTCTTCCCCAGCGCCATCAGACTATGGAACAAGAGCACACAAGAATTAGTTAGCCAACCGTCAGTAGACAGATTTAGACAGTGCCTTCTCACCATGCCAACTTAGAACAATTATACAGTCCTTATTATTACATATCATATAGTCCATGCACTAATTGATTGCCTAACTACGCAGACGCGACATATTCTGACCAACACGAACCCGAACCAGCACTACATCACCCACTCCCACGCAATAGTGATCAAGGCGCGAAAATACTCTAGCCACATTTATATATGGCTAACATAGAGTTCTGAGTTTAAATGGAAGAAGAAGTCTTATCAGCTCACATAAACAATGAAACAATACCAAGTTTAGCAGCTAGGCCCAGTTAGTAGGGTTGACTTGCTGAGGCAAGAAACCATGATCAAAAGACAGACCTGTGTGCACAATAGAAGCCTGCTGTTAATTGTTAAGTACCTGTGTATGGGCTACATACAGTTCCAGTGTAAATAAGGCAGTGCAAATAAGATTGGGTTTTAGAAATATGGAAATCAACCATGGAAGTCTATTTTCTTACCTTAGTGTGACAAATGATTAAAGGACTTGAACAATTTGGTGTAAAAGTTGAGTCTATGTATTTACCTTTGAGCTAATGCTTGTGAGAGAGTATTAAATGCTTTCATCCTTTCACTCCCATTTAGATAACTGCAATTCTGGAAGTCCACTTGCTCAAGTTGTGCATTAACTGAGGTGTGATATGTATTCATCACAGAAGTTACTGACAGGCTTTGTGTGAACTTGCTCCCTCTGAATGCTTCAAATTGATTGTACATAATAATTTAAATAGAAAATTTAGAAATTTTGGGTTTTTGCTAGGAGGGCATTTTTCCAGGTTTTTTCTGTGTGTGTGTATTCATAGACTAAATGCATTCATAATGTTCATGTAACTATTTTTAAAATGTGTTAGAAAAAACGTTGGAGAAAGTACCAATTGAATTATTTCGGAAAAAAGAATTGAATTGGAATTGAATTAGAATTGAAAGATATAAGCAGGAATTGGAATTGGAAAAAAGGAACTGAAAGGAATTTGAATTGGTTAAAAGGAATTGGATTTGGAATTGTTAAAACGAATTGACCCCAGCCCTGGTGGGGTGGTAGAAGGGGTGTGTGGTGGCAGAAGGAGTGTGTTGGCAGAAGGGGGAGTGTGTTGTGTGGAAGGGTGAGTGTGTTGGTAGAAGGGGGAGTGGGTTGGCAGAAGGGGGAGTGTGTTGTATGGAAGGGGGTGTGTTGACAGAAGGGGAATATGGAGACTGAAAGGGGAGTGTGTTGGTAGAAGTTTTATAAAACTGTCATAAGAGTTTTTAAATGCATATAGATAATGACATGTTTTTGAGACTGGCCTGGTTGGTCTAGGGATGCCTTCAATGCTGACGTACACGGGCTTATTGGTCGCATCTACTTCGAGGTGAATCAATTGAGAAAGGCTCTCACACACTGCATCAAGTCAAAGGATCTCGCCATCAAGAGGTTTGTTGCAGGGTTGTAACACAACACCCCTTTCATGGTATAACACAACACCCCCTCCGTGGTATAACACAACACCCCCTTCGTGGTATAACACACCTCTCCGTGGTGTAACACAACACCCCTCCGTGATATAACACAACACCCCCTCTGTGGCATAACACAACCCACCCTCCATGATATAACACAACACCCCCTCCACAGTATGACACAACACCCCCTCTATGGCATAGCACAACACCTCTGTGGTGTAACACAACACCCCCTCCGTGATATAACACAACACCCCCTCCATGGTATGACACAACACCTTGTCCATATTATAAAACAACACCCCCTCTATGGCATAGCACAACACCTCTCTGTGGTATAACACAACACCCTTTCCGTGAAATAACACAACACCCCCTCCATGGTATGACACAACACCCCATCCATTTTGTAAAACAACACCCCCTCTATGGCACAGCACAACACCTCTGTGGTATAACACAACACCCCCTCCGTGACATAACACAATACCCCGTCCATAGTATAACACAACACCCCCTCCATGGTGTGACACAGCACCCCCACCATGGTATAGCACAACACCCCCTTCATGGCATTACACAACACCCGCTCCATGGTATGACACAACACTCCGTGGTATAACACAACACCCCCTCCATGGTATAACACAACATCCCCTAGGCCCCCTCCATGGTATAACACAACACCCCTCCGTGATTACATGATAGTATTAATCATTGATTTTATTTTCAGTCTTACTCAATCGAAATACATGCACTAATAACTACGCACTAAAGGTGTCGCTAGATTATTGTGATTAGTGTACAACATAAAGTTACACATGTCAAAAACCAACCAGGTCTGTGACTTGAAAATGTTGCAGGTCTTGCTAGAGTTTTGAAGGCCTCACAATCCCAGCATATGAAGCGGCTGTAGTCATCTTAAAATTTTAATACAACTAACATTGGTGTGTTAATATTTACACATCGACAACAGGGTTTTGTCCCTGAAAGAAACTTCCACATGGAATAAGACGATAAACATGCACTTTATTATTACGTGTGACATAACATATAACCCTACGAAAAATTTGCCTATGGAGGATGAAACCAATTAAATTTAATTCTAATATCTAGCAACAACATAGTTGCAATCAGTAGCCACACGAAGGCTAAACTTAGCACTAATACCAGCTGTTATATGTATGTACATGAAGGCTAAACTTAGCACTAATACCAGCTGTTATATGTATGTACATGAAAGCTAAACTTAGCACTAATACCAGCTGTTATATGTATGTACATGAAAGCTAAACTTAGCACTAATACCAACTGTTATATGTATGTACAAATAACAATTGGCTGCATTTGCTACTGCAATGTGACAAGAATTGTTTTCTCATAGCACATAGTAAGTATGTTTATGCGTGACAAAGCTACCTACATAAGAGTTAATGACTTGGAACCGTGGCTCGTTTCCTGAAGACAGCAAAGTCAAATGTATGTTTGTATACAAGCATATAATAAGCCAAATAGTAAAATGCAATACATTATGTATACATCATAAATACATTATGCATATACAAGATGAAAACAGTTGTGTACTACAAATAATGGCTAAGAAATATAAATGTAGTACATTCCATCATCTTATAGTAATCAAAATACATTAATGTAAAAATGCAACTTGTTTTTCCCACCTGTGTATAATTGATGTTGACCGTGGATGTGTTGCCAGTGACGTAAAGGCGTGTCAGTTACGGGCGCTGGAAAACCTCGGCAGGATATACATCTGCCAACATGACTACAAGAGCGCAGTTCAACAGTAGGTGTCTTCTTTATCAAAACGTGTGACTTGCTAGTGTTCTTGCTTCGAGGTAATAATAACTAAAAAAAACTGACTTAATTCCACTAACATTTTCCTAAACAAATTAGTCACTTATGCTATGAAAGTTTTAGTCACATGTCATGTTTTATTCCTATTGTCACAAAGTGTGTATTTTTGTTTTATCTGTTTTTATTCATCCCTTCAATCGTATTCTCATGGTAGTTGACAGAATTTACTGAGCTGCGATGTAGCTGCCTCAGCCGTGATTGAGAGGTGGAGTCCACAGCAGGTTACACACGTGCCCCTCAAATCTGGTAAAAAATAATGTAATAGTTTGTCCAACGATTTCACCAAAACTAAATAAAAAATTTGTAAAAACGATGTATATAACAAGTTGCAAGGGCCCAAGGTTATAAACTGTACTCAAGCACGAAACCACACTCAGCTTTTAGAACAAAATGCTGAAATCCTGAGTACGCTCAACGCCATGCTCAAGCATAAATAAAAATGGCAGCTCACGCATAAATTTATTGAAGCTGTTTAAAGTTTCTCCGTTTCGAAAATATACACTGTCCGATTTGAGCGGCAGGCTGCCTACTTCCGAGTTTTATCAGTATGAAGAACTGATGGAATACAACATTTGTGAAAGATTTCGTTTTATGCCTCAAACTGCACTATTTAGTGAACATTTGCCAAATGTAACCACAGCAGTGACAGACACCGCAAAACAAGTGATAGTTTACTTTTGGTGGCAGCTTTTTCGGCAATGGGGATCATTCATTTACGGCTGCTGCCGGAAGACAAAATTCTAGTTTAACTGCAGAGTCGCAATTCACACGAAACGCTAAAGGTTAAAACTATGTGGTTTAGCTGGACGACTTATAACATACCATACTGGACATTTAGCCATACCAGTAAAATATATGCGAAGTCTATGTGTGCTGCAAAATAAAATTATTCTTTGAGCTGTCAATACAGCCACTTCGTTTTGTCACTATAAATATTTAACAAGATTTAACAAGATTGCCATCCAAAACAACAAGTTCCAGATGGCAAGTGGACAAGGAAGTCACCTGAACCCAAAGGTTCATGTACCTTAACATTGTCAACTATTTAATTTTGAGAAGACAAAATTAAATCTAACACATTCCCACCTCTGGTTGGTTCCAAGACATGTTGAATAAGGAAACAATCCTGTGTTAAAAGTAGAAACTGATAGTCGTCACCTCCAGCACTCTCTAATGATTCCCATTGTATATGGCCATGGTTAAAATCACCCATTATAACACATTCTCCCTTGCTCACCTCCCTTATCACCTTTTGTAATTTTACATCTTCCTCTTGTGCTATGTTCGGACTATGATAAACTACTCCTTTTGTTAATGTTGAGTTCCTGGTAACTATGTTACACCAAATTGCTTCCTCACAATCTGCTTCACTTTTCAGTGTTATTTCATATGCTTGGATAGATTCTTTAATATATAAAATTACTCCACCTCCCCTTCTTTCTCGTCTATCCTTCCTAAACATTACATAGCCTGTCAGTGCTAACTCAGCATCTACTATATCTTTATTTGCCCATGATTCTGTGATGCCTATTACATGAGGATCTTGCTAACTGCAACTGGTTTAAAACTGGTTTAAAAGCTATCTTAATAACAGAAGACAGTATGTATCGTATAACAAAGCAGACTCAAAATATATGACAATTACATGTGAAGTTCCACAAGGATCTATATTAGGCCCATTACTCTTTATTTTGTATATAAATGATATTGAAAATGTATCAGATATCCTAAATCCTATACTGTTTGCAGATGACACAAGTATCTTTCATGCTCATACATGCTTCAACACTTTCATCGAAGAGGTAAACATAGAATCTCAAAATCTCAACATGGTTCCATACCAACAAACTTTCCCTAAACACCAAAACGTCAAATTTTATTATATTCACACCAAAAGGAAAAAATACAATATCAACAGTGCCCTAATACAAGTAGATGAAAACAAAATAAAGCATGTCAAATTCACCAAATTCCTAGGGATATTTATAGATGAGCACTTAAGTTGGACAACACATATTGACAACCTATCAAAACAAGTAGCACGGAATGTTTGAATGCTTAACAAATTAAAACATTTTCTCCCTATGTATATAATGAGAACTATTTATTGTTCATTGATCTTATCACATTTACAGTATTGCACTCTATTGTGGGAAAATTCATATTGTACAAACTTAAACAAACTAAGAATACTTCAGAAAAAAGCTATTAGGATAATCACAAATTCTCATTACGTCGCACACACTGATCCTCTATTCTCAAAGTTAAAACTATTAAAATTGGATGATCTATATAAATGTCAACTAGGTATTTTTATGTATAAAGCAGCAAATAACAAACTCCCAGATTCTATGTCATCAATGCTTACGAGAATACAAAATATTCACAAACATAATCTAAGAAACCAAAATAGCTATTATATCCAAAACATAAGAACAAACAGCAGGAAATGTACAATAAACTATTCATGACCAGTATTCTGGAATGCATTACCTAGTAAATTAAAAAAGGTTGTGTCCATTAACCAATTTAAAAATAAACTAAAAGAATTGTTACTCTCTAAATATCAATGACTTTACAGTAAACACTACAAATAAGAAACTTTGTATTTGTACAACATTTATTTTCACATGGTGGAGAAGACCATGTGTTTCATGCTTAGGTAATATTTAATGTAGTCAGGATCATGTATTACTTAATGTATTCATGCTCACATTTAATGAATACATGAAAATTGAGTAGTTAGTGTATTATTTGTTCATATAATTCAAAGTACAAATTATATGTTGATATTTAAGCAAAATAATTTTTGAGACTCAATTTGTATTTGTATAACATATACTTTACATCTACCGTTATTTTAACATGGCAGAAAAAACCATGAATTGATGTTCATGTAGTATTTATGGTTCCTGCATTACTTAATGTGTTCATGTTCACATTGTAATGTATTCATGTGCAATAATTAGTTAGGTTATTAGTGTAGTATTTGTTCATAAAATTGTAATTATAATTTGTATTTACATATTTAAGCAATTTTTTTTTTTACATAATGTATTTCACTTGCAATAATGTTGCTTAGTATATGTTTTTGGCTTAAGCCTAAGGAAACAAAATAATTATGTTGATTTATTTCTGGGTGGTCCTCGTCATAAGTCCCGCGTGGTTTCTAGAGGATCTCCTTGGTTGCTCCGCCATTTGTATAATCTGTGACTGAAATCATATTGTAAGTATCTTAAAATGTATGTGTAGCCAAAATAAAGTTATTCATTCAGGATCAGTATCTGCTACCAAAATGTCTAACTTACTTTTTTTTATTTACTATGCTCCTGGCATTTAAGCATACACATTTAAGTTCATTGTCTGAAATTATTGGTGAACATTTAGTTGGATGTGTATTTGTAGTAGTACTCCTTTGAGTTTTCTCTGTCAGTTCCCCCTGCGCATCTAGTTTAAATAATTTATGGTACCTGTAACCTCGTCGACAACTCTGACAAACTCACACCCAAGAACTGCAGCACACTTCCCTGTCAGATGAAGTCCATCTCTCATGAAAAAGTCATCTCTTCCCACAAAGTTTAACCACATGTCTACGAAGCCTACTCCCTCCTCCATACATACGTTCTGTACTTGTGTGTTGATCGCCATCCTCCTACAGTTCCTATACTCCTCACCTCTGCCTCCCATTACTGGTAATATCCCCGACAATAGAGTCTGTCCAATTCGTGCCTCTTTAAGTGTCCTAACCAACCTCCTGTTCTTACCAACGATGGCCGATGTTCCCTCCTCGGCATTGTTCGTTCCCACATGCACAAGAACAGCACCTCCCTTGCCAACACCCATGACCTGTCCTACCTTCTCTGCTACATTCTCTATTTTTGCCCCTGGTAGGCATACCGTGATGTCATCTCCTCTGTTTACAATTTTATCCACTTTCCTAATGATAGAATCCCCCATGAATATCCGGGCTTTCCTCATCTTTCCCTGTGATACTACATCAGCAAAGTTCCTTTCCTGTCACACACTATGCCCCCTTTCTCTTCTATCATCAGCCTCTACTGTCTTACCACCTGGCAATCCCTCTCCACTCACCCGCTTACCTTTCTTTTGTTGCATACTCTGCCTCCTGTCATCTTTCTTCTTCTGATCCACAGTCTTCTCCTTTTCTCTGCTCTTGTTATCCTCAATACATACAAATAGGTATTAATTTGTTTAAAGTTATCAAAGCATTTTGCCAGTTTTCAGTTGAGGGTATTGGGATATAGCTAATAATATATAGTTATGTCTTTAGAACATAATGTAGTTAATATAAATATTATATCAACTGGATTAAGCTTACATACCATGCCATATTTATATTATTCATACAGCCCAAGGCCAAGGATGTCTGTATATGAAATATAAAAATTGCAATCCCGGGCCAAGGCAGGGGGTAGGACTTCACACAGTGGGTTCCCTTTGGAAGTAGAATATACATACAAAATATGCAATAAACATACCATGGATAATTTAACACTAGTGTTGTTGAGGTTTTTAGAGATTGTTCAAATTGAACACTATGAAAAATATGTAAGAAAAACCTTCCATATGTCTATATTTAGGTAACCATAAAGAATAAAAATGTAGATTAGTGATATTAAACATACTGCTGTTCTAGCCTCATTACATTATATAGAGTTTACACCTTTTCAATAATTTATAGTAAATGCATATTTTCCAAATAATTCCAGATAAAAAGATATCACAACTATCCTAAAATAAAGAAGGACAACATACTTTGGGAATAGTGTGTGATTGGAATATAATGTACTCACGAAGATAGCTATACAATGATTACGAGGCATGCCACACATAACTGGGGTTTGGACATGTTGAACAGCTGACCGGTATGGTTATTGTCTCAATAAAATAGTATGACAGCATAAAAATAACAGCATGTAAATCAATGATAACATAGTTTACTCTTTGAATTTACACTTGACTGTTTGAGATTGTATTAGTATTGTATTTGTTTTATTATGTATAAAAATATTAATTATTAAGGAGTAATACAAACTTATCTATGCTATTCAGTGAAATCCATTTTAGCATATCATGCATTAAATTCAGTCACTTTATTCTGGAATATTACACCCATATAAATAAAAAAAACTATAATAGTGGGTAATCCCCATGATATAAACATGTGACATCCCACATTAAAACCAACAATAAGGGGCAAAAAAATGAGTTATTCACACCGTCAGAAGCAGCTATTTCTTAGCTTTAATTTGATGTATCACATGACTAACACTGCAGTTTCTGGGTTAACTGCACAACAATCTGAATACATTACTGTGTGAGACACAGAGTTTTCTAAATGACTCTGACGTATGGTTCCGCCATAACTGACAAATGTATAATTAGGTACAATATGATAGAAAAGGAGTAGTTTCTACTTATCCGGTACACATAGAATAATCAAAACTACGAAACTGAACCTTTGTCTCACAAATTATTTTTATTTGCTTCTATTTCCAGTATGTGTGTATTGTTACACACATTTATAGATTATGTAAGCAATGGACATTCTAATGAAATGTCAATATCAAACATTATAATATACTACGTTTTTAGGTAATGTAATTATTTTTTTACTTAAAAAACATAACTATAATATATTTTTGTAATGTATATTTTTCAATGAAAAAGTACAACTTGTCATGTTTCTAGGTACGTTTCCAGAAGTTTTAGTTATCACGCCATAAATGAACATGGTAAACATAATGAGGTTGCTGATTTCAAATCGCTTAGTACAGGGCTTAGCCTTAGCCTGGCTTAAGCCTCAGGATTAGCCTGACGTTTAAATTTGAACATTTACCTTAGTCTATAAGTTTACGTGCTATTTAATTATGCCATAATTCAAGAACATTATTTCAATAAATAACTTGTGTTTACTGTTGCCAGGCATAGCCATGCCCAGGCCATGGCGTATGGATAGGAAAGTCTCTGTCTCAGTTGATTTGTTATAGATGACGTAATACAAGTATGAATACCACCACCATGCGATGTGTATTTGCAACTAGCATCGATGACCATGTCGATAATGATGTCACATGTGATTATACAGTCAGTATCAGTGACAGTGTCTGAATACAATGTGTGTGGTGTTAATTTTTACTATTTTTCGACAGTTTTATCTTGAGACTTGTCTCATGCAGTATCTGTTCAAGCGCTCACCGTGTGCCCAGCTTTCCACACAGCATCATATTGGCAAAGGGTTTATTTTTCTCCGGCACTTTTTATCACAAGAGAGAGCTTGCAGCCGAAATTTTTCATCCACCACTGTTTATATATAGAAGTATCTTTATCTTCATCAAAAAGAGAGTTCCTTTTGGCCACTTGTGCATTTAAAAAACTGCGTTTTGTATTCAGCTGAGTACATACTCAAGACATTTAAAAACCTCTGTTGAGCACGAAAACTCGGGTGAGCATGAAATCTCAGACTTGAGCACAGACTTGAGTTTGAGTACAGTTTATAACCTCGGGCCCTGGAGTTTATTTAGGTTGATCAGCAGCATATATCTAATTACCTAATGCATAAATGGGTATAATTAGATAATAACTGTTAACATAGCTTTTGGATGGGATCACAATTCCACAGCAGGGGTCACAATTCAATGGGCATATTGCTATAAAACAATTACCCGGGGTCACAATTCTATATAGAAAATGGACCCAATAAGCAACTGATAAGCGCATGCGCAATTCTATGAAATCAGGGTAACCTAGACTACATGACGTATTAAGTGAGGCCGGCATACACAGAACCAAAGCAAAATCTCAAACAAACATTCAGAAAGAAAGAGGACTAGTTTAGTAAGCAAACGCCAAAATATGCTACTAACGTTGAGTTTGGATGTAAACAGCATGGCCATATCCTGTTGGCAAGTATAGAAATATGTGTATACAGATATATTTTCATCTGGCGAGCAAATATTGCCAGAATACCACATTCATGACGTAGGGTTATCTAACAGTATGGCACGGCCCATGAAATTAAGATGATGTGTGTTCAGTAAGGTTTTCATAGTAAATTACTGGCTTGATGTTCTTAATTGTAGTTACAAATGGTTATGTTTTAGTAACTCTTATGGATGCATAGACCAAAAACCATGACTTTTGTTTCACTTTAAAATTAACTGCAACATCGCAGTGACACACAGTGACACCCAATTGGCTGACACAGGTGGATTCTGAAGCTGGACATCATTGATGACGCTGAGGAGCGTGCGTGGCTGTGTCACGACATTGGCCGCTGCTACATGGAGATGGAGCAGTTCACAGAGGTGCTGGAGTATGGTGAGAAGGCCTTGATGGAGTCCCAGGATGTCACCAACAAACACGCCCTGCTCAGTAGCAAGGTCCTCATTGCCCAGGCACATGGTGAGTCAATGCTGGGGGGAGGCTATGTCGGGTGCCGGTGTGATATCAAATATTCACCCCTATGAAATATTCACCCCTGGGTGTGGATTTCGTAATGGAATGTTCATCCCTTCTGTCAAATTTGTACCTCCTTCGTACCACCAATTTATTTTATTAATTAGCCATTTGTATTAATTAACAATTGCAATTAGCAACATCAAAGTCCCATTGACTTTAGTGATAATAATTGAATGAAGAAATAATGAGATGATTAAGGTAGGAGTTATCTCAAGTACATATCTTAAGTTCCAAATTTGCATATATTTTCCTACATGGTATAACAAAGGAAAATTACCTAAGCCCACTAAGAACACATACCCAGTAATTTTTTGAGGGGGATTCATAGAGGCAAGGAAAATGTCATAGTGAAATCCTCACCCCAGGGTGAATATTTAATGAGGTAAATATTTTTATCTCACACCTGTCATCTGGTAGCATGGTCATCATCATGAAATTTCTTATCATGTTGTATTATGTCATCCACCATTGATTTTTCAGTCTGTGTGAACATTCACCATAGTTTGTTTCCTGAACGCACAGACTGCAGGCCGAGACATCCAAGCATGTTCAGTTGCTGCCGCTTCTTTGATGGTCTTCTACATCCAGCTGTTAGAGGGTTCCTTTTCCTTGAAATTTTCACTGTGTTGAAAAAAATACTTCTTAAGTAAGGTGCTCTTTGCTATCACTTTATAATCCAATGTAATCTTTCACTTTATAACCCAGTGTAATCTTTCACTTTATAATCCAGTGTAATCTTCATTCCAATGGGCTTTGGCTGACATTCTCACAGTTTTGAAAAAGACAATGTAATGTACCCTTGATAGTTAGAGCATTCAGTTTATTCTGGTTCACATGCAGTAGGGTTTTATGATGAACCAATACTGGCCTCTATCAATGTAAAACACTGCATAATTAGGACATGCTCAGTTTTCCACAGTCACATCACAAAGCTGCATGAAATCAGGGCTGGGTCTAATTACACAAAATAAAACCCAATTACTTTTCTCTTTGACCACCACTGCCACAACTTTATTAAAAATGGACAGTCGCAGAGTGGCATAAAGGATTGGTTGGCTGGGCAACGTCATTGTTGCTTATGACATTTATTTTGTACTTGAGTATTAATTTTATGTACCCGGTAACGCAGTTTCAAACAAAAACGAACGTTATTGTGTTTCTAGACACATTTCCCCCTCCACACTTCACAATTGTATGCAACTGAAATAGATTTCTTCACAATGAATTTACTAAATGAAATAGAGATGTGCAGAATCTGCACATTAACATTTAAATGTATGTGGCAGTAGTGAAATGGTGAGTGACGCCACTAGTGGGAGTTTGGTGATTGCGTTGCACGGTGCTGCCCTCTGACATATTACTTGTTTGCTCTGTGTCGACTGGCCAGGTTCTAATAGGAAAACAAGCATCGTAAATATTTGTTTCAATAAACTTACTGTAGCTGACGTTAATATCGTTGTTGGTTAATATTCCTTCCCATTTTGTTTGAGCTAATGTATTGATAAATAATTGTAAATTTTCTTCATTAATTAACCTTGTTTAAAAAAATGGTTTTCTTTTCGATAAATGTAATCAGTATAATCCAGGCTTGTTAACAAATACAAATGCAATTGAATGCGCATTTGAATGTTGAGCATTTGAATGCCTCCATAAAAATTTTAATGCATTTGAATGCGTACCTTTAAAATTTGCGTTTGAATGCGACCCATAAACATTTGATTTGTCAGTTGCACAATCATATTTACACTCAAATGCATGCGTAATTCTTTGAATAATAATTATTGTTAGATTCACTTTCACAAGTTCACAACATGCGATTGGAAAAAAGTGCTCAGACCTGTGAGTTCACTTTCACCACGTGTTCTTTGAAAAAGTGCTCTGTAGGTCAACTGGTCAATGCCTGAGCTGTTATTTGCACAGCACGAAAAGGCCAACTGGTCTATAGGTTGATGGCTTCAGAGATTACCTGTTCATTGAAACAAATCAAACAGTGCAGACAAATGACTCCCTTGTGTTCTGTTGGGATAGGTTGGGGTGGCAGCTCATTGGGGAGTAAACATTAGCAATGCCAGCTCTGAATATTTACAGCCACAGATAGTGATTAGTGGTAGCTGTAATTATCCACCAGGTTAAGCCATTAAAGCCCAGAAGAATGGAAAAGCACCAGGAAGCGACAGCGTCTGCGCAGAAATGCTGAAAGCAGATGAACAAGAAACACCCAGAATCCTCTGCCAGATCTTCCAGAGAATATGGGATGAAGAAGACACACCAGATGATTGGAAGACAGGCACAATTATCAAGCTACCAAAGAAGGGCGACTTGGGGAACTGTAACAACTGGCGGGGCATAACCTTGTTATCAATGACATGCAAGATTTTCAGCCGCATAATCCTGAAGAGAATATCAGCAGCTACAGATACAATCCTCCGCCAGGAACAAGCCGGTTTCAGAAGAGGAAAGTCATGCATCGACCACATTTTCACGCTACGGCAGATTTTGCAACAAAGTATGGAATGGAACAGTACGATCTACATTGCCTTCATTGATTTTGAAAAGGCCTTTGACAGCCTTCACAGAGAATCCCTGTGGAGAATATTACGTCACTACGGGATCCCACAGAAGATGGTAAATGTGATCAAGATACTTTACACAGCCGTCCAGTGTCAAGTCGCATGTAACATTCACATGTCAGACAGCTTTAGCGTAAAATCCGGAGTAAAACAGGGATGCATTCTCTCACCATTTCTTTTCACCCTTGCCATCGACTGGCTGATGATAGAAACCACCAAAAATGGAAACAGAGGCATCAGATGGACACTTACCTCGATCTTGGAAGACCTGGACTATGCAGATGACATTGGACTGCTGTCTAACAGGCACGAAGACATGCAAGAAAAGATGGACAAACTCACTAGAACAGCACCACAGATTGGGTTAAAGCTCAACACAGCAAAAACCAAACTGATGAGGATCAACAACAAGACAGATAACCCCATCACCATAAACAACATAAACAACAGTGAGGCTTTGGAAGACGTTCAAAACTTTGCATACCTGGGAAGCAAAATCACAACAGATGGAGACTCTGCAAAAGATGCCACGGCTAGGATCAGAAAGACAAGTCAGACCTTCGCTATGCTGAAGCCCATCTGGAAATCCAAGCAACTGAGATTGGAAACAAAACTGAGACTGTACAATAGTAATGTTCTCAGTGTACTTCTCTACGGCTCCGAGTGCTAGAAACTGACAGCCAAGCTAGCACACAAGCTTGAGACATTCCAAAACAAGTGTCTACGGAAGACCCTAGGAGTATTTTGGCCCAACACCATCACTAATGAAGAGCTGCACCGCAAAACAGATGCAACATCCTTGGCCACACAGATAAAGAAGAGAAGATGGAGATGGCTTGGACACGTGTGCCGAATGTCACCTGGCGCACTGCCCAAGACAGCCTTACGCTGGACAGCAGATGGAAAAAATAGACGTGGTCGCCCAAAAGAAACATTGAGACGAACGGTGGAGAGGGAGATGAAAGAATGCGGCCTGACATGGAACACCATCACCAAATGGGCTGCAGACTGACAGCAGTGGCGCTCTCTTGTTGATGCCTTATGTGCCACCAGGCACGAAGAGGACTAAGTAAGTAAGTAAGTATCTTCCCAGTGACCCCACCAGTGGACAGTCTATTGTCTTGGGTTCCCTTTCATTTTGGCCTTCTGGAAGGATTAGCCTTTCATTCCCTGTCATGGTTCCCAGTAAACTGTGAATTGTCTATTCCTCCCTCCCATTTCCACCACCTCTGCAGGCCTGGAACTGTGTGACTCAGTGTATGACCCTACGGACATGTTCATGTAGTGGGACTGGTATGTAGTGGTACTTTATGGTTACAATAATGTACTACTGTATTTATTAAATAAATTAATAATGTGTTTGTATACATTACGTTGTTTTTTCTCCAAATAAAACAAATCGTTAATATAAACCCAACACATTTGAAATTAATTCAAATGCATTTGCAAATGTGTAACCAAAACATTTGCTTTTGCATTTGAATGTGACCCCAAAACATTTGCATTTGAATGTGTTCCTGGAAGATGGCATTTGCATTTGAATCAAGTGAAACATTTACATTCAAATGCGTTGGCATGCATTTGTTAACAAGCTTGGCATAATCACAACTTTGAAAAACAGATTAGTGTTCACTTGTATAATTGATGAATTTGCCACTTATTGTTGACATGTGGAGCTCAGTTGTAAATATGTTATCTATAAGTGTTGCACTCTGCCTTGTTATCATTGTTGGCCTAGTTATTAATTAATATAATCAAAAACTAAATAAATGGTTAATAAAATTACCTGTAGCAGTACTATTTTCATAATAAAGGAAGTCTACATTAAAATCTTCACACGGTTTTGTTGTTACAGTTGCTAAGTATATATTCAACATATTCCTTTAATAAAGATAGATCAGTATTAGGTGCACGATAGACAGATGCAACTATTATATTTTCCCCATTATTCATATTAATCTCAGCAAAAACAATTTCAGCACAAATGTCAATGCACTTTAAAAAAATTAGGTAAATCGACATGTTAATATACAATGCACTACCAACTTCACCTGCAATACGTCGGTGTCCAAAGGTGAAATATAATTCTCTAACTGGTATTGATCACTGTCATTCATCCATGTTTCTGAAATACCAATGACATAAAACATGCAGTCTAATAAAAAGATGCATTAGTAGTAGAATTTAAACGTTTGTGATGTGTTCTTGTGTGCAGCCAAACTGGTGGACTACGTTGCAGCCAAGGAGATGTATGAGAAGGCGCTGTCACTGGCGCAGTACTTAGGTCAGTGTTGCCTGGTAGCTTCATCTTGGAATTTGTGTCCTTAGAAATTAACCAATTTGTTTGTGTATGTAAGTATGACTCAAATTATAGCATTTTTCTACTGCAATATTCGTAAAAATAGTACATTGAAGGAAGTTATTTCTAAAGTTAAGAGAAGACACGTTTTGTAAAACTTTATTATCGTGTATATGTTTATGAAAATTAAATATTTTGTATCTCGATGGTGGAATATTATTACTATATCAGACATTGATTTCTTTGCCATTGTTTACTTCTAAATAACTTTTTTAATATCATATACTGGTACGTTAGAAAATCTGACACCATAAGTTCATGGTTGGGATGGAAGGCACTTAAACTGTTAATTTTCACTGTGACAACGAAACATTAACTTCGTCTGCCGCCGTTGTGTTTGGTTTTTAAACGAACTAACCGTTGCATTGACACTTAGCAATCCACGTAGTTTAATAAGGAAAGATGGGCACACGCCCAGAAACTGGACCCAACAGTGAAGGGCAGCTATAGATGCATCTCTGGGTGTCTGAAGCCAACAGGTTCAGCTTGTGCATCGTTGCAGAGTTGCTCAACATCATATCCAGAGGCAACGGCGAGCAGAGCAGAAGAAAACGTTCGCGCCAGAATAAACTACCCGGCCGCATACTATATACAACCACACATCCACGACCAGACGAGTAAACTGAAGAAAAACCTTCTTGACAACAAGTCCCTTAGGAAACTCTGTGGCTTCCACAAGAGTCAACGAATGGCACGAATGTCTGGCTTCACTGGAGCAACGCACCAACCTCCGAATGTCAGCATCCGAGACATCACCACTTGGTGCAAACCAAAAATGGACCACGTAGAAGACGCTTACGAACAGGGATGGGCGCGTAAACATGCTAAAGTGGTGTTATGGCAATGACCCTGAAATCTGTGACTGCGGCGAGATCTAGACCATGAACCACCTACTGAATTTTCGCCTTCTGGACGAACTGTATTCCCGACATATCGCACAGCAGCACCTGACACAGCCATCGTGTGAGCACGGTTTTAGAGGGAAATGATTTGATGATGACTAAAGAAATGTCCGTGTTTGATGAAGGCGCTGATTTCATAATCCTCGGATACTAGACAGTTTAACCAATTTTTTGCTGCATATTTTAGCAGTTGGATGTACGTAATTTTTCATTTAAAATCAATAGTCTGTGTATGATACATGGTAGTTGTGTATCTAGGATCTCATGGGGCGGGGCAAGCTCAGTCACCCATGCTACCATGTAGTGGCGAATCGAAGAAATACGGAAAAATAAAAACAAATTAAGCCAAGGGGGCCATGGCCCCCTAAATACGCCACTAATACAGACCCATATGATGTGATTCAAGTACAAGGAGATGAAAACACCGAAAATGCATGGATGGAGATTCCCGATGACGTCATCGTGTCATCGGCCTGTTAGTGATGTACTGTTGTTGTACGACTGCTGCGTGCGTGCGTGCTTCCGTTAAAGACTGGTTCACAACGGAGTTGTGTGTTGCAGGTAAGAAGTCAACGGAGAATCTGATTCAAGAGGCGCTTGAGAAGGTGTCTGAGTGTGCTGAGGCGGCCGAGGGAGCGCTCGAGTACATGTCATCACACCATGGCATCGACACCTGCGGTCAATCTACTGGACTGCCCACAGGTAACCACCACACGACAGTCTCGGGTCATGTCTGCGTACTTTCTCAATACAAAACAGCGCCCACGAATCATTGGTGAATATCATTCTCCATTGAGAAGTACTTTGAGGAATGCAGAGGTGCCAAGTTTCCTGCTTTGAGAAGGAGATCTATTTTTTTCCGATTATGTAACATTTCCTGCTTCTTTTCCAAATAGTTCCCTTCTTTTTGAAATAGTTCCACGTTTTCTATAAGAGGTGGCTACACAATAACATAAAACACCACACTTGATAACTACATTTAGTTCTGATATTTCCTTGTTGTGGGAGGGACTCCCACAATACCATCCTTCCTTAATGGCACATCCAGCAGGAGAATGTAATTCGTCCTAATTGTTAACAGTAGTATAGGAAAGATTTTGACCAGGTAAAAATATAGGTACATACACGATTGACTTACGTTTCCGGTTGCGCGCTCAGCCACACAGCCTTCTGGGTAGCCTGAGCGTCCCCTGGCGGTGAACCATATCCCTATCCGTAACCATACAGCGCCCCCTGACGACAGGAGCTAACTCTAACCTCAACCTGTAGACGTCTGTGGTGAACCCTAACCGTAACGAAGTGACTTCCACCCGACCCCAATTGGTGAGCTAACCCGTCTCCCTAATGACTGGTGTTAACTCTAACCCCAACCCTTTGTCGGCTGTCGTCTATCCAACTGTAAGCCGTACTTCGAGATCAAAGGATGCTAATCAGTAAAAATGTTGCAACTATGCCGTCGTTATCAGTGAAAAAAAGTTGTAAGCGCAGGCGGAAATAGCAACAATGTTGCAAGTGTGGTATTGACGTGGGACCAGGGCTATAAAGTCAGTGTATAGGTTGGACATAAGACGTCATAAAACGAAAAGTGTTCATTATAATGTGATGTCTTTTCAAAGTTAAGCTATGTGTTATATAGATGCATTGTAAAAGTGTTCGCAGTATAGGAGTATGTATTAGACGGGCATTCGTACAAACAACGCCACGTACTATATATATATATATATATATATATATATATATATATATATATATATATATATATATATATATATATATATATAACATACTTACAAACGATGCAGCACTAAGGTCAGTGCAGTCCCGATCTCGTTATGTGCATCCAGTAAATCGGTGAATATCGCAACGCCAGACGACGACATCATGATCGTGACGGTATCAGCAACAGCAACAGCAGGACGACGTATGCAGCAATGACGGTAGGTGTAAAGAAATCACTAGTCTCAACAGTCTTATATAGCAAGCGTTAAACAATGCAGACAGCTGACGTAAACTACATAGAACAAACGAAATGCTATAAACGTGTTACGACATGTAGCTGACGTAAGCCGCACACATAACAATACCAAATTCGTCATTATTGAAAGAAATGCAAAAAGAAATCCCAGACAGTCGATGTACAGCTGGCGTAAGCTACTAGAACAATAACAAATTCATCACAATGAAAAACAGATGCGATAAGCCTGTCAGAGAAATGTCGGCTAACCAACGCTGAAAGCCTAAACCTATTTATCACACGTAAAAAACGAAGCCACTGCGTCCTAGGAGAACGTTGCATAACAGTCGTATTAAAATATAGTGCTTTCATTTTGAGCAACATAAAGTCAGAATGAATCGTCATATATACTTCAGAGGAGGAAACAGTTTCCTGTCTAACTTCTATATGTGCAGTATACATGCACGGGGCCATACTTTTAACACCGTAGAAGCCGCGTATATGTGGAAGAAATGCGTATTTTATGGCGATATGGAGACGGCGGAAAAAATGCTAGCCACACGAACCGGACTACAGGCGAAATACCTTAGCAAGACCATCCGAGAAAAGGCACATTTACGTGCACAATGGATCAAACAGAGACGGGCTGTAATGTATTCATTAGTTGCGATTAAATTTCGCGACACAATACTACGCAAACTGTTGTTAGATACGCAGCGATCACCGTTAAAGGAATACGTAAGAAGTAGGGAAGGTTTCTGGAGCATGCTCACCTACACTGGACAGCCAGGACAGAAAGAACTTGGAACGACGTGAGTTCATTCGAAACGACGTGAGTTCATTCGATAAAACCAGACTCCTCACAAAACATGCCCAGACGCATCGCCAGACCAGACGTGGCGGTGTACATATGAATGTGCGCTATCAGCACAACACTCGTGCCAACGGTCGCAGCTGGACAGACAAGAAAAGCGTGCCGGAGTGAGCGAGCGGTTATATAAGGCGACCCACCACTCCAATGGTCATAACTGCTCTCTCTCGATCGATTGACTGGCTCTCACTTCACGTTCGACTCGACACCGCCATGGCCACGCAGCACTTCATTGACGCGCAGTCGTCGCAGCAGATGATGAAACTGACGCATCTGCAATCTGAGGTGAGTAACGGAACCTACAAATTTACAATCAGTTAACACTAGTCAATTGCGCCACGCAAGATAAATAAATCGTGTATGCATCGTGTCCGCACTGTCTCAAAGGCGTGCAGAGACAGAACAATGGCTACTTTTGTTCCGTTCACCAATGGCAAAGGGTTCCCGTGTACAGGTTCGCCCTGCGTGTCCTGTCATATTGGATAGGATCAGAATTGAGGTCAACCGTATTCGATGAAACAGCAGCAAAAGCAGTGGGATTCTGCGCTAACAGCTACGTCGCTATGACGTCACACGAAGAGCGGTATGCCTCACTGTCGCTGATGAGGGGGGCCCGTGTCATGGTGACCATTAAAAACGCATAAACGGCACGTAGGTCAACTACACCGTGTCAGAGCTGGAAGTGTTAGATGGACCATTTTCTTTGTAGGAAAACAAAGATAATGATATCAGCACTACCAGCGTAGTCCCTGACGTCAGCAGCAGCAGTAGCGTAGTCCCTGACGTCAGCAGCAGCGTAGGCCCTGATGTCGAGACGATGAATGCCAGTGTGGAGAAGGTGCAAGAGTGGCTTGACACTTATGAAAATGTCATCTCAATATCCTCCTCTTCCACCGCATCCACACTACCCCTGTGGTCATACGTCGAGGGTGATGACGGTTATCATATCGCCGCTGCTGACCCTTCTGCTGCTGCTGCTGCTCCTGTCATAACCATAGATAGCAGCAGCAGCAGCAGCGATGATATACAGACGACGGTACGTAAAATAGATACAATATGGAATCGTACGGATACCATGTTGAATCAACAAACATTCGATGTAGCAGTAGATGAGGCCTGCTTTCGGTATACGAGTGCCGAGGTGGTTCGTATATTTGATCTGTCGGACGATGAGTATTACGTACCGTCGTCCGGTTTGGTCAATCACATCCTGCGCTGGGTTTTCATAGCTTTTACCGAGAGATTCGGGAAAATGCAATGACCTCTCGATATGATAGAGAAAGTCAGAAATGCCATCGCCAGTCAATACATACATACTTGTCCTGTTAGTGACAGTGATTGTTAAACAGGTGTCCTTTTTTGGTCATCCGTAGATATCAGCAACGGCTTACAACAGCTGAGGGCGGCGTACGAGGAGGACGAAAATACTGTGGCTGTGATGACGAGGAAAAGAATAACGCCACCGTTGGCAGACAACGACCTGCGGTGATATTTAGTAAAGAAAAGACAGCTGTCATCGCAGCCGCTGTCATCACCACCACCTCAGCTGTTGGCAGCACTGATGACGTCATTCATGACACCACCACCGCAGCTGTCGCCACTGACGTCAACCATGACGTCACCACCACAACCACCACCCAATTTGTCACTGCAGTCGTCATCAGCGATATTGAGTCCACCTTCGCCAACGTACGAACATTTTCAATACAGCCCGGCATCACCAACGACATCACGATCGTCATCACCCGTACTACTACTACTACCGTATCAGCCCATGGCGGTACTGACAACCGAACAATCAAACATTATGTTAGAGGCGGCTATGACCCCCTTCATAATGAAAACTACCATATATACACCTCTGATAGTCGCTGAAGCCACTCACAGTATATGCACCGAGGTGGCCGAGATTTTGCTGTCAGAGGACATGCAGACATTCTTAATACAGGAGATTGCATGCGCCAATCCATGGTTAATACACACGCGCGCGCACGCACACACACACACACACACACACACACACACACACACACACACACACACCTTTAGTAGTAGTTTATCATATATATTAGTTGACATATCTATCTTGTATTACTTTGTACTATATATATATATATATATATATATATATATATATATATATATATATATATATATATATATATCACATGTCATATTTATGTTGTAATGTTTGTGTTTAATCCTATCTAGCATGTTCTTATATATTTTCGTATTGTATCATTGTATACATTTATATCCTGTATAATTTTATTTATCTTGTATTACATTATAATCATATATCATATTATTGTCTTGTGGATTATTTCTTCTTGTGGTGTATTTCGTCTATGAAATATATATAGTGGCCTTTGCGTATGAAGAGACCGACTTATATATATATATATATATATATATATATATATATATGTGTGTGTGTGTATATATATATATATATATATATATATATATATATATATATATATATATATATATATATATATATATATATATTATATATATATATATTTATATATATATAATTCATCACTCACGTTAAATCTGTCGTGGTGTAACAGCCCGCAAGTCAATTCCATCATACTAGCCTCTGGCGCAGCGGTAAATGTTCGTAATCTAGTGGTCACTCTCGCGGTACTAACAAACCCACAAACCACCATATATCATCATCGTATGTATATATATATATATATATATATATATATATATATATATATATATATATATATATATATATATATATATATATGTATATATATATATGTATATATGTATATATATGTATATATATATATATATACATATATATATATGTATATATATATATATATATGTATATGTATATATATGTATATATATATATATATATGTATATATATATATATATATACATATATACATATATACACATATATATATATATATATGTCTATCCTCTCAGCATAGCAGTATTCTATTTACTAAAAGTGACAAAAAAGGAATGTAACGTGTTGTCATTGTTATATTCCGACGAGTGACACCCCTCCATAGTCAAAACGGAACCCGTAGTCAATTATATTGGACATAGTGGACAACAGTAGCCATTGTCATAGGAACACGCACGCACATTATTCACTTCTTATTATATACCACCACTACCATCACCACCACCACCCCGTTCGCACTATATAGATTTACTAAGGGTCCGTCATCTCTCAGTTGTAGCTGCAATCATCACCATGAAAAGGCAGTTATGCCGCCACTGCGGACTCGCCCTCGCTACGTATGCAGAGCTACGACGACACGTGGAGAGTCATTCGACACCATCTTGGGACATCCATTCGTAATCAGTGGCACCCCCAGCAGTAGTGCCACCAGCAGTGGTGCCACACAGCGATCATGCAAAGACAGCGAAATACGTGTGTAAATGCGGTGCAACGTTCGAGAGATTGAACCATCTACAGTGTCACATCAGGTCGGTATGTAGTGGTAGTAGTAGTAGTAGTAGTAGTAGTAGAAGAAGAAGAAACACCACCGTCTACACGTGTAAGAAATGTGGATAGAAGTTCGAAAGGCGTGACAATATGACCAGACACGCAAGAACCGCATGTGTCAACGTCACCGAGCCGCCATCACCGAAGAGATCAAAAAGGGAAGACACTACAACATCCCACCACCCACTCGTCACCGAGGAAGATCCCATCGGTCCACCCGATCGACTTCCCTTCTTCGACACTCTATCGACGGAACTGCTAGATGTCGTTCGAAATCACTGGTTGACCATTAGGACCCGCGTATCGAGAGGTCCCCTCCAATGCAGGTACGACTACAGATTAACCACGCTAGACACGACTGTCCTAGAGGCTCCTTTGAAGATCATGTTCCAGGAACAGACCAACACATTCAAGATTAATCTCAGTTACGGGTTCGCTCTGAGGAATAAGAACACCGGTCGATACAAGTATTATCATTCCTCATGCAATTGTTGTGTACGCTATCTGGACGAGCCCAGTCTCATTACCAACAGCAAGGACTGATGGCTTTCTTGAATGCATCTGAGAAACCGACGTCTTGCAAATGGCCATCAATCAAAGACCGGATTCTGTATGGGTGTGCGAACTCGTGACCAATGTCACCTTCTTCATCAACCGCATCATCGATCATCCGATGGGATGTGTACGTGCGACCCCTCTTCCAATATACATCAAGAAGAAGAAAGCCGTCATCCGTCTGGAAGCATAACCCAACAATAACAAGAGGTACAATGATGACCTATGTCTCTTCCGGTGTCTGGCTCTGCATCGAGGATGCGATCTATATCAGTTGGAACCGGAGGTGAAGATGCTGTATTAGGCATACGATCAAGATGATGTACCCATGGAAGAATTTGCCGGGTTCCAAATGAACGTGTGCGTGTACAAGCTCGTCAAACCGGATGCAGAAGATGGTAAGTCGACCGCCAAACTGGTCCGTTGATCGTTATGCCATTACCCTGAAACAATGTATCTCAACCTTCACGAGATTTTTCCTTCATCCAAGATGTACGCATATACTGTCACTCGTATCGACGTCGGAAGTGCGGTGACTCGGTATGGAAAGACGCATGGCATGGAACACGCACGCAAGATGGCCTTGGTGGACCCGCCAGTGTTGGACACACTTATTTCACCACCACCACCCCCACCCAGACTGACAGAAGGTGCAAGCCCTCGATGACAAGATGATGACCATCCTCGATAGAAAGGACCTCGATGACAGGACCAAGGTAACACTGTATAATCAGGTGTTGCAGGGGGCGGGGTGTCGGGGGTGGGGGCGGGGGTGGCGGAGGGAGTAGTAGGAGCTCCTGCTAGTGGAATAGAGGCCGACGTCGTGGACATCGTTCCTAAGACCATGCAAGCCAAAGCCGGACGTTTGATGGAGCATCTTAAAAGAGATATCTCGTGCACCGCTGGCGTCGAACTGATCCACGAAGGTTGCCGTTGTGGGTGTGGTAGTGGGTCTTCTGGTGTATGGCAGCGTACTCATCGTCACTCGTCAAGAACCGTGATGCGGAGTCAACGTCACCACCGCCAACCCATCGGAACTATTTTAATGGCGCCGAACAATAAACCACTGACGTCGGTCTACTTCGATCCGACAAGGATAGGCAGTTACGGTGGAGCCAATGTCTTGCGACGCGTCACACGCGTGCCGCGGAAAATGGTTGCAGAATGGTTGTCGGAATGGGACGCCTATACCCTACACAAACCAGCGAGACGTCATTTCAGGAGACGAAGCGTCAACATGGGTGGTTTACGTCAGCAGTGGCAGGCCGATCTGGTCGATTTGTTGAATTTGAAAAAGACACCGACGGTATGACCTTTCTCCTCACGGTGATCGACGTCTTCTCGAAAGTGGCCTGGTGTGTTCCTCTGAAGACTCCTTGGCATCTGTGCGGTACCGTGTTTCCTAAAGAGGAAATAGTCTTTCTGTGTCAGGTCCTTGTTTTGTTCACGGTCATCCTGATAAGCGTTTACAACCTGACCACATGTCAGGTTGTAAATCCCACGTTGGTCAATCCCACGTTGAGACGCAATGGCGACTGATTTCTACCTGACACTGCCTAGCGACGCTTCCATGAAGATGTATCCCGACAATACGTTGGCCCATTACATCACGGACTTGCCTCGACGTATCGTTCTGAGTGGCGAGTGGGAGTGCGAGTTGGCAGAGATACAGTACCCACATACTTGGTACAACATCGAATCGAAAGCCACCTGGTTGTTCCTTGACGAGACGATTGATTTGGGTCGACCAAAGAGCGCGCAGTTAAGCGCTGGATATTACAAGTCTCCCATGACATTAATGAACCATGTCAACAAGGGACTGGACAATATGGCGAAGGATAAGGTACGGGCAAAATTGAGCTACAGCGCCATCACTCAAAAAATTACGTTGCACATGACACCGGGCACCCAGTTCACTGTACCTCACCGCAGTGCGCTGGCAAGAATGTTAGGATTCGACGAGACGGTGATGAGCAGTCCGTCAGCACATCCACCACTACCACCACTGTCGTCAGCAGAGGCACTACTGCCACGAGGACTAATCCTAGCCACTGCAAGCGAACACACGTACACCCACCCGAGTCTACGTGGACGGAATACCGGTCTCATGCCGTCGGCCACCGTGGTTGCGCCACCCAAAGAGACTGCCGATGGTCCGTACTCCTATCGTAAAGAGGCCGAAAACGTGGTAGACATGGATCAAGGGTTCGATACCATCTACGTGTATACGGACGTTGTGGAGTCTCGCATAGTCGGTGACAGTCTCGCACCTTTGTTACGGTCCCTTCCGGTTGCTGGAAGTCACGGTGCCACGGTATATGATTGGTTCACTAACATTCACTACGTGCCTCTCTTGTACGCCCACTTCAAGTCGAGCGAGATCAATATAAGAGACGACACCGGGCGGTCCGTGCCATTCGAGTACGGTAAAGTGACCGTGACACTCCATTTTCGACGGCGCAGGGTCGAACTGTTCTGAAGATGAATTACAACGAGTATTATGCGCGGCAGGCGGGTGGTGCACTGCCCTGTTTCGCCGGTACCCAATACCAGCGAGGTCACGGACTAGGCAGTATGTTCGGAGGTCTGCTGCGCAGCGCCATACCACTCATCAAGAGAGGTGCCGTGGCGTTGGGAAAGGGGGCGTTGAAGACCGGTGTAACGGGCCCAGAGTAGTCCCGTGCCGAAAGTCAGCGGAAGTATGCTTCTTGCGTATTGCGCATGCGCGCAGTAAGCGCCTACTTTCGGCCCGCGTATACACGGGCCCAGAGTAGACCCGTGCCGAAAGTCAGCGGAAGTATGCTTCTTGCGTATTGCGCATGCTATTTATGCGCACAGCCGGTGTCGTTGTACACAAACATCTCCGCCCTATTCGTATGATAAACATTTCAAATAATACAATTAGGGAAATGAGTCATGCGATAATATTTACAGAACTAAACCTTTATTGCTGCCATTATTAACGTATATATATATATATATATATATATATATATATATATATATATATATATATATATATATATATATATACACACATTATTATTTATATATATATGATGATTGACAGACGTGTACAATGATCGAAACAATATAGTTCTTTGTATAATGCTGCACTGGCAGACAGCACAACATTTCTACAAATATGGTCTATCATAATATTTAATCAAACAAGTAATAAATTAACATCCAATTATACAAAATACAATTATGTTTTTCCATTAATAATTAACTCAGATAACATAGACACACTTTTCTGGTCACACATATTTATTGCTGCCATTATTAACGTATATATATTAATATATATATATATATATATATTTTTATTATTATTATTTTTTTATATATGATGACTGATAGACATGTACAATGATCGAAACAATATAGTTCTTTGTATAATACTGCACTGGCAGCAGCACAACATTTCTACAAATATGGTATATCATAATATTTAATCAAACAAGTAAGAAATTAACATCCAATTATACAAAAATACAATTATGTTTTTCCATTAATAATTAACTCATAGATAACATAGACACACTTTTGGTCACACATGTTTACATAACATTATGAACCATTTAGTAGACAGTAAATTAAACTGAGGAGATCCCCAGGAAACAACAAGTGCTATTGTGATTATATTAACCTTTAATATAATCCAGTGAACATTATGACATCATTATTCCTTATCAAATATCTAGACTAAGTAAGTGGTCTGTGTGGTAAGAAGAGTGTGTGGAGTTGTCTGTGGAGTAGTCTGTGTGATAGGAAGGTGAGGTGTGTGGTAGGGTTTCAACTGGTCGTAGGCCACCTTTGTCTTCAGGACAGCACCAGCCTTGTTTGCCAATGTTACCTAGTATTTCGGCCCAATGTTTGTGATCCTGGGGAAAATGAACATGTATTAGGCATAAACTTATGAAATTACAGGTATTCAGTTCCATGTGTCAACCACGTTTTGTAGTGACACGAATTTCCTCCAGCAATCATGAGACAAACCCAACTTAGTACAGTGTAATTCTCGATGATCTCTTGAAGAGTTTTGACGACCTCTTTTCTCTGAAACCTGGATAAGAAATACTAGATTTCATTCCAACAAAATAATGTTAGCCCATCTTACTATTTCTTACAAGTAAAGGTGACATAGTAAATATTTATTAGATATTGATAATCAATTTCGACCAAGTCAAGTGGCTGATTCAGTTACCTGCATGGTCCTATCCACTGTGGCTGTAGTTTCCCACCCTTCCTCCCGACATTCCTCATGTGCCTTCTCAGCACCATGTCACCTATTTTCAAGTCAAATGTTTTGACTCCCTTTGTTTGTCTTTTTCGGTAGTGCTTAGTCTGCCGTGCAGTTTCAACATTTGCATGAACCTGGAAAATCATGGTGCTATATAGAACATACTTGGATGACAGACTTAAATGTCACACATTGCCAGTTAGAAGTACCAGTGTGCCCATCCACTTTTGATCTAAAATCCATAGGACATAATAGAATACAAAATGAAAATATGGGAATAATATTGGAATTCTTCAACAAAATATAGCGACATGCTAGGTAGTTCCAAATATCTGCACTTTTATGAGTTAATTGTAATGTAATTAATAAACTTTTCAAGTTAATGACCCCATGCCTATGCCATGGTGTATACATCCACAGCTACATACAAACACATATTATGATACAAAAGTGGACCACTTTTACACACCTGCTCATGAACCATTTGAACCTGTGTAACAAGATCATGTTGATATCTGTCCACATCATGTTCCAGAAATGTTGGGATGTCAACATCATCATCCCGGTCAACACCATCCATCTATATAATAAATCGGAATAGAAAACAGTATGGAGATATTATTGTCAAATGCTGAAGATGGCCAAACAAGTTTGATAAGTTGTTATGTATATTATAAATATGTAAGAATAAAATATAATTATGCTTCACATTTAATTATTTATATAAAAAACAATTAATACATGTATATTGCATTGCAATCATTACACAAGAACATATTCTATAAAAAAGGCATGTAACGTATGATATTCAGTGATGATTATAATTTATGCAATGAAAGAAAGTAATGTTATAAGTACCTCCACAGGCAGACGTGGGTGTCTGTTGTACATAAGAAAGGAAGGGTGTGTACTTTGTAGATGCCTGTCTCTGTGTGCGGAGACTGAAGGCCACCTCCTCAAGATACTCATCCCAGTCAGTCTGGTAGTCAGCTACTAGCTTACTGAGCCTCGTCTTAAGTGTCTGGTTGGTTCTGCAAAAATATATATGGTCAATGGTGGAAAATTTATAATAATAATGTTTATTTTCAAACATAGTAGAATACAATACCAAATAGCACAGCATTAATGTGTTTACTGCTACTAGCAACAACAATAATACCATACTATTAATTAATACGACATGTAATATTTAATTTTGTTAAATTTGACAAAAAATATTTGAGAAAAAAGTACATGTTAAAAAAATTATATTTGCTAGTTATCTTAATATCAGTTTGTTAAAAAAACATTATTTGAAAAACATTTGCTTAAACATAAACCATAAATCTAATCTGTGAACATTCGTTTTACTGCATAATGTTTCATAATACAATCTTAGATGCTACCTCTCATCGAGTCCATTAGTTTGTGGATGGTATGCTGCTGTAACCATATGGTCAATGTCAAACTTCTTTGCCAAGTCTGTGTTCAAGCGATTGACAAATTCTCGCCCCTTGTCTGACAGCAATTTCTTGGGATCACCATATCTGTAAAACAACATTACCACATCAGAAATGTTGGCTGACAAAATGTAACAATTTAGCTTTAAAGCAACCTTGTCTGCTCCGGTACCCGGAATCATCCTCTCAAGCCAGGGGTGGTAATTGTATTAGTAGGAAATTTTCTGAATCATTTGTAGGTGTACTTCGTGACCACTTGCTGTCTTGATTGTGTGAAACAGGTGAATGCACAAAACATCAAAAGGAAATTTCTGTTAGCTCTACTTGATCAGGCAATGCTGCTGATAGAGGATCTTTATTATTTGAATGTTTTCTGTACAATGTTTTTTCTATAAAAAAATACCAATTATTATTTCAGTGTATTTGACCCCATATATGTTGCATATAGGTTTAATTTGTAGGGGAAGCTTTACATTTTACTGAATTAAAACTAAACTATCCAGAAATTACATGCCTGCAAATGAAGCTTTTCAAGCTTTGCACCTCACAATCGTCTCAGGGGATACAACTCCACATACTTTGTGAAGTAACCAGTTAGTGTCATAATATACTTGAAACCATTATGGGTCTCAGGTAGAGGGCGTACAAATTAAACAATCCAGTAATAAACATATTCAGATTAAGGGCACCCAAAAGTTCGATGCAGCCTCAAAGTTAAAAGTTTTTCAATTGTTTGGCTATCAGGTTATTTTTGCTAAGACATTACATAAATTTCCTGGACAAAATTTACTTCAATCTGGTGTATTCATTCTATATATATTTTTTTAAAGAGACTTGGCATTACATGGCTATTATGGCAAAAAATGTACTATTGGCATTCAAAAATGAAATGTTCTATAAAAAATTTTTACTTACAACTTATAATACACACAGCAATATATTTACGTAACACTTACATTTCTAACACAATATCCAGCATATATATTTTAATCACTTACGTAGATTTTTACGTCCTCGTTCAAGCCTTTCCAGTAATACCGCTGGCTAATTTTGTCCACAGTAGCATTGATGCCACTGTGGCCAGAAGGTGGCGCAGAGTGAATATGGCACAAGATCTTGTCTCTCTCTTTCTCATCAGTCACAATCTTCTGGTGTATGTGCGTATGTGGGGAATATACACTAACGTATGTGGTGGGATATACACTAACGCTCCAGTGTCTGCAATTATTGGTCATAGTTATAGGCATTTTTTATGAAGTACTGTAAGTAAAATGACATATCCTTAACAGCATCACTTGTAGTAGCAAAATCACTTGGGGAACAATTTGTGGAAAGATCTGACAAAGTAATAGTTACACTGTTTGCTAAATTAGCAAAATACTATATATTCGGGTTGCACATAGCACAAGATTTATTTACTGAATATATAGTAATTGGGACCCAGGCTTTTGGAATCTAACGTCAGAAATGATGTAGCTATACAATACAGTACAATACAATAAAGAAGATTTCTATAGCACTAAAATCTTCAGAAAACTGACCCCAAATTCAATTCCAGATCGTCAACAGTGATGATGGTGCACTGAGGAGCTAAGAAGGTTAGACCAGGTCAAATAGGTAGGTTTTAAAATGCCGCCGAAATGTTAATATATATTTTCTATAGCCAGTGTCAAGCTATATGCATCCCAACATGAAAATATATATATATATTCAGCCGATTTCAGCAGTTCAAAAAGTTTCCATAAATTCATCATGGGCCCTCCATATGAATGTATAGGTATGTAGTCCCTATCAAGTATAAGTCAATCACACAATGTCATCATTATATTTTGACAGCTTGACATAACTACATGCTTGTTAAATTAATTCCACAATAAAGTTTAGCAATATGTTGTTAAATGTTGAGCTGGTTTTGTTGGTGGCCTTTGGTAAATAAAGCTAACATGAGATGGATCAGATGTTATGTATATATTAATATGCTAACTTTGGATCACTGTAAGTGCATTTTCATTCAATTTCAAAATAATCATAAGAGGAGATGCAATGTATCGGTAAATAAGCCCATGCCAGGGGTATTTTTGCACAAAGTGCATATACCAGTTGGGATTTCTTTCGGGAAAAAATGGAAGAAAGTAAAATAATATAAAACAGACAACATATTAAGTTTTTAGTACTTTTGTTAAACTGTCGTTTTACATTTAATAAGTATTTATTCGTCTAGGTCCTCTGGCACAAATCTCCTGTGCCAGTGAAAGTCTGACAGTTATTCAGTCCTCTACCTCATGCTTGCCACGTAGCATTCGATAGCAGAACACAAGCCTAATGAATTATCAGCTTTGTGTGAGTTATTCCAAACGTTGCACAAGGCTGACACACAAGCTGTGTGCACCGAAATTAGAACAATACCATGTGGCAGAGTAACTGTTCTAAGCCCTTACCACCACAATTCTGGATGCATAGCACCTGCTTCAAAAAAGGATGGTGGGAGTGGCGCAGACTCTGTTTCAAAAGCAATGGCTGCTGGGAGGTAGTCTGAATTGTTCTCTGTGAGCCACTGGTGGGCCAGTTCCCGCTACTCATTGATCAGACGACTGCTTGGTTAAACCTCTTCTGTACAGTTGTAGCAAGGACGGGATCATTATGGATATTCGACCATCCATCCTCTATCAGTGTGACAGTTTGATCCTTGAGATGCTTCATTTGTGACTTCAATTCATCAGAGACTATCAAGGAGAGTCCCACTGCGAACCCTGGGTGATCTGATACAGTGAAGGGGATATTGCACGAGTAGAAGAACTTTGCAACAAGAACGTCCAGGTTGTCTTCGGTAGCAGTATTTGTTTTGGTGAGAAGAGATGAGATGTTCTACTGAATAATGACTTTGACTGGGGATTCTTGATTAAGATCTTGGCCCAAGGGATGCTTGGTAGTTAGAGGAGTAGCAGGCATGGCTGTTGGCTCATTCACAGGTTCAGCTGCTGTCTGGAAATGTAAACAAACAAGTACTTATAATTTGTTTTAGCTATGGTGTCTGCCTGTGTAGCCAAAACTGTTTAATGATTATAATATTAAAATAACACAAAAAGTGTATGCATTTATTTCCATGCTGATTCTCTTGTACATTACTTGTGTTATTAGTCACCTAAAAGTGAAAGCCAGCACGGTTCCCTTTTATCACCCACTATAAGCCACGTGGTACATGCCACAATGACACATTTAATCCATTCAATATCCGGTGAATAGTGTTAAACTATTAAAGTAAAGTATGCATATCTGCTAAATGCAATGAAAGGGACCAGGACTAAATGACAACATGGCTAGTATTGATCTAGTTCTCACTCTCTTACCAAAATAACTGACATTTGGAAGCTTCTTTATCAAGTTGTGTGTGACAAATGCTTACAGCTTATAATTCAAGAGATAAAACATTTATTGCAATGATGTTATTTAATTTACCAAAAAAAAAAACATTAAATCATATTCATAACTACTATTACTCATTCCTACCTCATTTGTAAATGTTGCACAGTTGTTATGATGGGACCACATCCTGCAGGCCTTGATACTTTGTTGATGAGCACAGTAGTTGCACCTAGCCAAAGCTTTCCCAGCAACTTCAACATGAGTGAAGTGCTGCCATATTGTATCTTTGACCTAGGTCTACCTCCTTGAAGTATGTAGACGTAAAATGTGTAATGCAACACTTTGCGCTGACTTAGTAATACAGTGAACAAGAAGTAGCTTAATGGACTAAGTGGCTGTTATACAAGAAGTGAAGCCATTTAATCTTCTACTTTGTAGAAACATCAAGACAAGCCTCATGTAAGAAGCCATAACTTAAGTGACACAATATATCATTAACATTATCATTAATGACCATACCAATATGGTAATTTTGCAAATAGCAATAACTATTTCTGCAATGCCAAAACCTAGTGCAGCTCTGCAAATAATAACAACCACACTTTTGGTAATTAATAGAGGGACCTGCAGAGCAGCTGTGCGAATAGCCACGTCCTTTTGTCGTTTGATAATCGTACTTCTTTCAAATGCAAATTGTCTAACATTTGATTTTGGTGCTTGCACTCCTACACTTGGTCACTGGTGATTTAACATAATGGGTATTACCAAATAATGGCTATATATATATATATATATATATATATATATATATATATATATATATATATATATATATATATATATATATATAATGTTTGATGCACTCCATATTCTTTTTGTACTTTTCGTCTCGCCTACATCTTTTCTGATGCTACATCAGTTTCCACGTTCTAATCAAATGACTTTCAAATTTCTTAAAAAGGCCTCGCTGACAAAATAAGGTCAACATCGTGGGGGTCATGTGGGTCGCCTGAATCTGTATTAGTCTCGCTAAGTCTGCATACTCCTGGCACGGGTTCAAAGTTGATCGGGTTACCTGAGGTCACGTAGCTCACGCGGGTTGCATGGCGTCTACTGCGTTTGCGCGCGCATGCGCAATACGCAAAATGCATACTTCCGTTGACTTTCGGCACGGGACTACTCTGGGCCCGTTACACCGGCGTGCGAATAGCCGACGACGTCATGTCCGGTCAGAGCATAAAAAAGGCGGCCAAACGACGCGTCACTAATGCTGGTAGGAGTCTGATGCGTGGCCTTTTGGTCCCTGGCGTGCGACCTCGTAAACGTATAAAACGCGCGCCTCTGAGGAAAGGAGTCACTTCAGCGACAAAACGGCGCAAGAGACAGACGCCCAAGAAACGCGAGGCCGACATATTCGAGAACGATGGCTTTCGTACATAGACAGTCGTGCGAAGGGGTCAAGACCGAGCTGGATCTCTTTACCGTACCCCCACTCAGACCAGCAGTCGACAGTCATGTAGTGGAACATCAACCCATGACCTCTCTGGACTCGGGTGGACCGATATAATTCCTGATACCTGGATCGGGAGACTGGATCTCGCCAACACGATGTTACACGTGCAGGTGAAGGTGATACGAGCCAATGGGGACGATCTCGACTTCGTCGATCCCGTGGGTCTTGTCAATAACTGGCTGCATTCGCTGTTCAGTCAAGTCAACGTCTACCTGAACGGTACGCTCGTGACCCCTTCGACCAACACGTATGCGTATCGTGCCTACATAGAGACGCTGCTGAGCTACGGTACCGATGCCAAGGTCACGCAACTGACGAGTCAGCTGTGGCACAAGGACACGGCCACTCACATGGATGCGGTCGAGATAGTCGACGGACCCGCGGCTAACGAAGGGTTCGTGACTCGACGGGCGAACATCGTAAGGAGTCGGGTCGTCGACCTGATGGGCCGTCTCCACGTAGATCTCTTTCTACAGAATAAATTCATGATCAACGGCGTCGATGTCAAGACGCGACTGGTACGTAGTAAGTCTGCTTTTGCACTCATGGCTGGTGGGAACAACCCCGATTACAGGATAAACATCGTCACTGCCACCTTGTTCGCAAAGAAGGTCACCCTGCATCCGACCGTACAGATGGCACACATCAAGGCTCTAGAGAAGAGCACGGTCAAGTATCCGATGCGGTCCGTCGACTGCAAGGTGTACTCCATTCCTGCAGGCACTCGGTCACGTACGAGAACCTGTTCCTCGGCACCCTGCCGAAACATCTGGTGCTGTGCTGTATCGACAACGACGCGCACAACGGTGTGTACACTAAGAATCCATTTCACGCCAAGAACAACGCCATCAGCTTCCACGCAGTGTACGTGGACGGACGACAGATACACTCCAAACCTTTTCAGCCGAATTTTGAAGACAATCTTTTCGTCAGGAGCTACACGAGTCTGTTCTTCTTGAACACTGGACAGCGCTGTACCTGGACGCCGACCGACGCGGCGATTACTTCTGCTCGTACGGTCTGCCGCCACGACACGCGGCGTTCCGCTCCTTCATGAACGAACATTGTTCCGAGTGGACTCATAATAGCTTCAGAGTCCTCTGTCTAACATTTGAGGACAACATTGTGTAGCTTTTGTATTGCTTCGTTGTAACGGCTTTCCGATGACAACATTTATCAACATATTCGCCACCGATTTAGTAGCTAACGATTGCCGCGTATTTGATTGGCTTAAACAGCTGCGACAAAGTAGACTGTATTATCGTACATCGATTGAGCCTCTGGCGAGGTGGACGCACCACCCCTAAACTCACGACCTCTGGCGTGATGGTCAGCATCCGCAAGTCGCCTCCACATCATCAATTTCATCATCACCCTCGAGCCTCTGGCGAGGTGGAGACACCCCAAAGCTTGCGATCTATGGCGTGATGGTCAACATCAGCAAGTCACATCATCATCGTCATCATCATATCAGCCGTAGTAGTCGTAGTGATATTACACGCTACTCTTGTGTCATCATGCTGCTTGTGTTGTTCAATAAAATGCGTGTGCACTCGTACCATATCGTGTTGTGCTGGTTTCTCATTTCCTCATTAGTCCCTTTGATCGTTGATAATGACCCTATTAATAGCCGCTGCGTAGGGTCACTCCGTTAAGGTCAGGGTCAGGGTTCACCGCAGACGACAAAAAGTTAGGGTCATCATGCAGACGTCGACAGGTTGTGGTTAGAGTTAGGGTTAGCTCCAGTCGCCAGGGGTTAGGGTTAGCTCCATTCGCCAGGGGGCGATGTAGGGTTACGGATAGGGTTATGGTTGACCACCAGGGGGCGCTCGGGCTACCTAGAAGGCTGCGCGCGCAACCGGAAACGGAAGTCATTCGTAGACGTGCCTCAATTTTTACCTGGTCAAAACTTTCCCTATACTACTGTTAACGTTGCACATCTGGGAATGGGATACAGCTGGCATTAATCACGCTGATGGACAGTCCGTCTCTCTCTAAATCAATTTAAAAACTGACAGTTGTAAACTGAACAATATGTGCAAGTTTATGGAGTGTAGAGTTACATTTTGTGGAGAATAAAGTGTCCAAACATTCATAAATGATCATGAAGGTTGATATTCAGTTGGTCGACATCAGCAATGGTCATACAAAATTGCATCGATTTTCCGTTGTAGATGATGACGGCATAATTGTTGTGTCCGACTCCCAGCCTGGGTAGGACGCTGGGCGAGAACGCAGCGAAGACAAGTCCGCCGAATGGAATGTGCGAAACAGGCCACCAAGCGAATATTCGCCTTAGTAAAAGAGCACGCTTCACAATGCGTGGGTTGTACTACTATTGTTGTCACGCCAACAGTGCGTGGGTTGTACTACTATTGTTGTCACGCTTCACAATGCGTGGGTTGTAGTACTATTGTTGTGACGCCAACAATGCGTGGGTTGTACTACTATTGTTGTCACTCTTCACAATGCGTGGGTTGTACTACTATTGTTGTCACGCTTCACAATGCGTGGGTTGTACTACTATTGTTGTCACGCTTCACAATGCGAGGGTTGTACTACTGTTGTTGTCACTATGTTTTTATTGTTGTCACTATGTTTTTATAACATGTAAACATAACAAACTAAACATGGTCAATTGTTCGCTTCAGTATTGAAATGTGAAGTTTGTTTTCTCGTACGTGTGTATGTTCAAGACGAGTAATAAAGTAAGAATTCTTAATCATCATAAGTGGCCAGTTTGTAAATTTATTTCGACAAATCCCTTGTCATTGTTGCTGTCCTAGCCCACAACACTTGGACCAGCAACATATACATAGCTACGGATGTTGTTGGTTCAAGTATTGTGTTTACTTTGATTGGAAATAGCAAATAGGCATGATAGTGAGTCCAGTCACCGTCACGGCGTAATCAAACAATGATTTTATTTTGTTATTCTTCATCCATGCTTTACATTTATTATATGTGTAGCTAAAATTCATTATCCTAGATATAAGTTGAACATCTTAAGACATTGAATGGTTATGAAAGTACTGGTAGAAGTATTTTTCCAACTTAAGATAAAATAGAAGAACTTGAGAACAAGAAATAACGTAAGAGAAGGAACAGTGTAGATTATATATAAATGTATCAGAAAATATTCGTTCAGATGCTGATAAATGAAGGAACAAAGCATCTGCTGGTTGAGAAAATGCTAGCAGCACGAATATGTTTACCTAGTAGACATCTAAACGCAGCGCATGAATTTAACCGGCTAGTGGCGCCCTCTAGTCGGTAATACCATAGTGTCTTTCTTTTTTCTCGCACACACGTGTACGTCATGCTTCCGTGTAAATAAACACGATTAGTGATTGCTGACGTATATAATCCGCGACAATAAAACGACTATGGAATTAATAAATTGCCGAATTAAAAATTTTAATTAACATACTCGTTTGAACATTTGGTAAAAAACAGTATTGACTTTCATATGCGTGACTACACTAACTATTTCATGCATAATCATGTTGCCATGGTTTCTTGGTAAAAGCTGTTCATTTGATGAACAGCTGATCTTTTGGATTCGAGCGCGCAGCTAACATATCTTAATAAAAAGAGATTACGGGATGTCTTTATTGACCGTCATTACCTGGCAGATGTTCACATTCCTCTTTATTATCGCATTCCGTTTGTTGGAACTGTACAAACCCCGTTACGCGCAGATATTTAGAACAATTGTCACGATGAACTTTCGTTGGAGCTTTTGTCTGCTATACTAGGTGGATTATTATAGGCCGAGCTATGAACATCATGATAGCAATCTACGAAAGATGTCGAAACGTTGTTCTCGAATACAATCGCCCGTCTGACAAGATGCTGCTATAACCCGTCCGTCGCAATAGAAACCTATGGAAGGAATTACTAATAATTATTTCTGAAAGTTAACCTAATTATTCTCCTACACGTTTGTTGGAGATGAAATGTGTACATGCTGGTGAAATGACGTACTTCGCTTTTGTAGTTTTATTTAATATGTTCACATGCGGATTACACAAAACTTTTATTTCGCTTACAAGTACCATTTTGGTCACGGGTTCGAAATGGATGTTATTTTTACATCGTGCATTTCATTATATTTTATGATACATGTTTACTTTAAAAGATATTTGTTATCAGTTATACATTTAAAATAAACCCATTACTCGGAATGTATGCTTAACAATTAATCTACCAGTATTACATAGTAGCGGTATTGAGTTGTAGTAATGTTACATAAATCGTTTTTGCATCAAAAATCACTTTGTTACACAAAATATCGTATCCTTAGTAAATATTGACAAATAATTATTAGTGAGAATAGTAAAATGGTTGAAAAACAGCAACAAATAAGCTGGGAAAAATGCATTGGTAAAGTTCTATAATATTATTTTTCATATTAATAATACATTTCCAATGTCTGAGGGCGAATGGTGTTTGTGTCGTCGTGAATCGTGTAGTTAGCCAGTGAGACAAGTCAGATGAATGCGTCTTGTTACAACCGTTCCCGAGTGCGCAGTTTAGGAGACGGGTGTTGTATTACACCAGGCGACGCGTCGCTGTGATGAAGTGATTCTTACACAATTAGACAATCGTGTCACGTGGGTTGCGATTGTTCAATTACGCCTCGTGTAGACGTAACTTAAAGCTGTTTACGCGAGGCGAATCGTCGCCGCAATAACGTGATTGTTTGGTAATTAGACAACCATCGTCCACGTGACGTGATTGTGTAATTACGTAAAACTTCGATGACTCGATGTAAACGCAGCTTGAAGGTGCATTTACTCGATGGATATGTCGCAGCGCTGACTTGATTTTTTACGCCGTTTTATAATCAAGTCACGTTAGTTGCAATTATTTAATTATGTAAAAAACACTTATTTAACGCTGGTACGGGTAGCTTCATTTAAACAACAGTTTACAAACATGACGCTGTTCGCCAATTCCAACGCTTCACAGTAAATATGACCTTCTATTGTTTGCCTGGCACCTTGTCCAAGGCAGTGCACAGCGTGATGTCTCGTCAGCGCGGTGGATTTGCGTCGACTACTAATCGCTCAAGCGACTTGCAAATTGTATAGAAATTATGCTGCGATAACCACAGTTATTACACGGCAGGAGCGGAAGTCAATAACCGTGGTTGGAAATTATATACATGTGTAATAACTATGCGCGAAACCTGTAAGCACATTAATGTTCTTTTAACCACAAAGTAGCCTCATGCCCCGTATTCCACATCGCATATCCAACCAGTCGTCCTGGCCGCTTGAGTGACGTCACCCGAGTTCTCCGTAGCACAGACGGCGGTGGCTCAAGAGCGTGGAAGGAGACGGAGACGCTCGAGGCAGAACGGAGAGATCTGTGGAGGCGTGCCAGGCGACATCGCCATCACATCTCCTGTCATTTAGATGCAACAGGCATCGCTGCGTGGAAGATTACCGAAGCTGTGATTGCCGACGTCTGATTTAATGTTGGCGACACAAGAGTCTGGCCTACGACGGCCTCGGCGACAACACCCACTCCTATGGCCTGGTTTGATTTTGATTGCGACGTCATCGTAAACGGCATTTACACGGCCGACAGTGATCGCTTTGATTGTTTTAATGGCAGCGCCACTCCCCTGGGTACGCACGTATCATTTTCACCGACAATGCACCGGCGGCCATCGGACTAGGTAAACTAACGGCTCGATGAATAGTAAACGGACATTTTAGTCGCACGACGAGGCGACGTGATTAGATTATGGGAAAGGGTCATTGTGCTTGCGCTTAAGAAACTCTCGTCCGCACTTCCGGTGTGACGCAATATGTGACACCCTAAAATGTATCGCTTCTGCGCATGCCCGCACATGCCAATACATATTTTTTTCGGATCGTATGCTAATTGTATTTCGTCGACTTTAATTAGTATTGTTTTCGCGGGAATCTTCACGGTTTCTGGCCAGTATAGATTCCTTAAGTGATGCGATAACGCGGCTTTTTAATTATTTTTGCAACCACTTTTGTTACTCTCGAGGAACAGCAGAAATGAAGATAGGTCTCTATCTTACTCACTCGTGCATAAGAATAAATATGTATGTTAATGTTATTATTAATACTTATTATCTAGAAATGTTTAAAAAAATATAATGTTGAAACAAAATGATAATACATTACTCCTCTGAGCATTATACAATATAGCGCCACTGCTCCATGGTTGACAAATGCACTGACGCTTGTCTGAAACGGGAAACTAGTTTTTTTAGCCTCAAACAAAGGTATCTGATGGTACTATCATTGACATGCTTCAGCGTGCAAGCCAGTTTTCCAAGATTAGACGGTGCAATATTATATAAATACAATGATAATAAATGTATGATTGGCGTGCTCTGTACCATTCAATGACGGCTATATTCATACGCTGTAAACTTTTTCTCAAAGCGAATGGGTGTCGTGTGAGTGCGTTTATATGGAATCCTCTCGAAAACAGTTAACGACTGATCAACATATTAATCAGGTTTTGTAAAATGAGGCAAACTCGTTTCCCCAAGTCCACAATGACTATGCAGCGATACTTCACGCAGTGTGTCATTTATCCTAGGAACGCTGCTTAAGTTTGGCCGCCGCACGTGAAGTAAAGCTGTGCGCTTCCGTCGTTTTGTTGATGACGCCCTCAACGATTGTTAATCGACGGCACATTCGTGTGAACTGAAGAATGTAATCAGTAGCCGCCACAACTGCTGGAAAGTCGCCGATCTACGCTATATTTATAAACCAATATGCTCGAGAGAACACGTCACGTCACAGTGGTAATAGCGTCAATCGCTATGGTTGTCGAGATTATATAACACTAATTGGGCAGAAATGCTTCTCTGTGATAATGTATGGCACGTTCGCATTAACACAATATATAAACTATGTATCCGGTGGACATACATGTCGTTGACAAGTTTTCGGAACTACTGAAATAATCAAAGCTTCGATGTTGTTGACCACAGAACGTTCCACGTGACTTGTTAACGGATTCAATAACGGCAGTCGACCATTTTCGCGACTTTGGTCAGAGTGACATTTTCATGATATGAGGTTTCTTTCCACGAATGCCGCAACAAGAGGGAGACAGAATCTGTCGATATGAGTAATTTCTTTCGTCTGTCAAAACTGTTGGATATTGACGATGGTCGCTATCCAGTCCAACGTGTATTACCAAATTTGTGAATCCGTGACATCTCCTAAATCTTTGATAAACTCTCTCTGTTTTAAGTTTCGTTTCATTGTTACTGAACTCGGAAGAAATTCAGCAGCGGGAAACAATCACTTATTTGCATTCAAATGATAAACTACGTATTAATTATTTAATCCACCTTACCTGGATTATTAACTTATCCCATGTTTCCTTATTTCGGTTCAGTCAGAATGACTTTGGTCCATCCAATGTTGTCCAACATATTTGGATACAACTAATTGTGTATAATAATTGTCATGCGTTAAATCGTGTTATGAAGCCATACCGCAGAAAAGGTCAAACGACGTTGTGTTTTAATCGCTAGATAGCGAATAATCTGAACGCAAAGCATCCTGGGATTACGGTCGAATTTTTATGCGTGTAATACCTATCTACGAGATGGTGTCTCGGAATTAAAAACACCCACAGTAGCAATAGCTATGTAGTAACAGTTAGATTACCAATCAAGAACTGTACGACTCCCTCCCACGGACCACCACCATCTCGAGACAACGGCGTCTTCGTCTGGCAGGTCATGTTATGCGCCATGACGAAGCAGCCAACAAAGTCCTGCTCTGGAAACCCGACAGCCCTCGGAGAAAAGGTCGACCGACAACAACTAAGCAAAATATAGAGAAAACAACTATTTTGTTTTTACACTCAACCGTGGACCAGACGGAACTGTGGTCTAGTTTATTACATAATCCCCATAACATGACATGGTATGTTCTCGTTTTCTTTAACCATTGAAGATGTTTGCTAAATTGCCTTTCTATCTACTTACACGTCCTAGCCGATTTCTTTCTTAGATGTGTGCGACGTGAAACGAATTTGAAAGATTATCTTCGGGCATCAATAATTCTCAGTTTCTAAAGTAATAGTCATCGTCTTACTCCAACTGTTGCCAGATACATCTACCACATCACAATGGAGACAATCCGATTGGCGCATATGTTGGCCCACCATTTGTACAATGGTTGCCGTTGAGTGTTGTACTATAATTAAATTGGCGCGATATTTTCCTCACATTTAGCCTGAGTCTTAAAAAATACTGATGATATATGATTTATCAATGTAGTGCGTGCGTGCGTGCGTGCGTGCGTGCGTGCGTACGTACGTGCACATGAACACATAGGTAAGGTAAAGGTACACAGAAATTGTCATATATAGGTAACCAATTCGAACCTATCCCCTGACAAGTGGCACGGTGACAGTTTACCCGGCCCGGTAGAGTCGAGTGACTGATGTTGTGCACGGGGGAGCTAGTGCGTACTAAAAGGCGACTCGGCTTGGATCACTGAAGCTTGGCCGTCTGTATCATTTGTAGTCCGCACGTCGTGCACGCTGCCCCGACCGCTCGCACATGTCAATATTGGCTGTCATTTCTCTGTTGTCATCGCATGACGCGTGGATGCATAATGACGCTTTTATGGCTCGCCAAAAATAATGAGAACATTTTACTTGGCGATGACAGAAGGTGAACAAGAGTCGTCTTCAAAGCTCTACAACACATGCACGCACACACGCACGCACGTACTCACACACACACACACACACACAAACACACACACACACAAACACACACACACACACACAAACACACACACACACACAAACACACACACAAACACACGCACGCACGCACACACACACACACACGCACGCACGCACGCACGCACGCACGCACACACACACACACACACACACACACACACACACACACTGTCGATACAAGAACTTGAAATCTGGTTGTCTCTGATGAAGCGAATCTTCCAAATTATTTTCAAACATTGTCACACCACGCGGAATGGAATTAACCATTGTTAACATGGACCCCTGGAAAACAACTGGTCGCCAGCCATTGTCATCAGCTACTGCTGCTGCTGCTGAACGTCGTAGTGCTTTTTAGTCGTATAGAGAATTAATCTGGGTAGAATTTGGTATAATGTACATATTACCCACGCACACACGCACTCATGCACGCACGCACTCATGCACGCACACCCTTCGGTAATAGTTTCAATGGCAAACGTCTTTCCAAGTTTCCCTACAAGACGATCCGTGTTAGTTATGCAGTCAGACGCGTAACGTTTCTTTCGCTACATACATATATATATATATATATATATATATATATATATATATATATATATATATATATATATATATATATATATATATATATCGTTCACCATTACGGCGAAATAAATTCTTGGAATTTCGTGGCATGGTACGAAATTTGAACATTCATTGTCGTTTGCTGACAAACGTTGACTGACGTCTCTTTTGGATAGACCCTCTCAACCGTGTTGCGTCTGTAGAGTGTGGACTTGTAGAGAAAATTTGCGCATCCATCATACGACTGCCATTCCTGTATATCATTGCAGGCAATCACATAAATGACAGGACATCATTGTGAACAAATAAAACAGCTGGTGTATGGAACACACATTTATTTATGACAGGTATGCTTTACCTGACATTAGTTAACGACACAATGCCAATAGCGCTACATATTATATCTTTCAGCGGCCACTTGGTCTTTTATAATACACAACTATAAGCGCAAATATTTTGCCACAACAGCATTGTAAACATGTCAAGATTTAACAAGATTTGCCATCCAAGCCAAAGGCCCAGATGGCACGTGGACACGGAAGCCATTGGCTTATCGAGAGTCCAACGATGTTCATCTACTTATAACCCGCCCTCCTGAGATATGTGCCAACCTTGTTTTTAAACATATTCACGCTGCTAGCAGTTACACAATCTGTAGACAATTTGTTCCATTCATTTATTGTCCTCTGTGCGAACGAGTGCTTCCTGATGTCAAATCTACATTGATCATTTACTAATTTTACCTCATGTCCTCTAGTTCTACTATGCTTCTTGAGTGAGAAAAACATATTTCTATCAATATTTTCATGCCCATTCAATATCTTAAAAACTTCAATCTGATCTCCTCTTAACCTCCTTGTCTCTAGAATTGTTAAACCACATTTTTCAGGCGTTCTTCATAATTAAGGTCTCTCAGTTCTAGAATAAGTTTAGTTGCTCTCCTTTGTATGCGTTCAAGCGTACGTGTATCCTTCTTACGATATGGTCTCCATGCTTGTATACAGTATTCTAAATGAGGTCTAACTATTGCTTTATGTCTTGTCGTTATGACAAGCAGCAACAATAAAGAATGCTCATCGAACGTTCGTTGTCGCAGAAAAAAACAGTTGACCACATAAATATATTCGGCTATGCCATGAATGCCGACGTAATACAGCAGATTATTATCAAAATAAAGAGCTAGCAAGGGAGTGGTTTTGTCAGCATGCATCAGATAAGGCATTGTAAAATGCAATGCCTACCCATGAAAGATGTTGTCTGGCCAAGAAAGGTGATGTACATTTTGTACTTGAGCAGCACACTGTCTCTCACTTCGTAGATAAGAGTACGTATGCGTCGCATTTGAGACTTCACTGTTTGTACATTGTATGCAGGGTAGCTGCGTGTGCTTTCCACAGGCCTTAGCCATGTGTTCGTGTGGTGCGTGGTTTTATGTGTCACCGTCCTTTCTTCGTTTGTCGTATCCACTTACTTCGTGGTAACTGTTTCATCAAACTAACCCTCAAAAGTCCCCTTGCAAGGTCGTTCTCGATAGTGTCTTTTGTCTTGTTGAACTGTTCCTTGTGATTATAAATGTTCTGCTAGCAATATATTTATTATCCCATTTCTGATGTTGTTTCTCGTTGCCCCTAAATTCACCCCCATGTCATGCTGAAAAATATGTGGAAACCTATAACGTTTGAATATGTTCTCACGTTCTTCACTTACAATTCACCTGTGTTTGTTTTGTGAGGGCCGAAGCCATGTGTAACGAACGAGTGCATGTGTCCTTTGCACCGGGCCACCACCTGCACACAGGTGGGGCCGAGGGGTTTATTCCCCCACTTTTGTGTATATTATTGTAAATACTCTAGCTAGCACTATATACATATAATTATGTATGCTTGTCTGCACATAGGTATTTTTTCCCTCTTTGTATGCTGTCGCTTTGTTTAAGAGCAGCAAGGGGTTTTTGGTAAAGACTGTCTTCGGCAGTTGCTAGCTACAGTAGAAAATATCAATAATGTTAAATCTTATCTGGTATTGTTTACTAATTGATCATACACATCAGCTTAATATCAGGCTGTGCACAATTTGTGGCAGACTTAGTCACTATTAGTGTGTGCACAGCGGCAATCCTTGTTGTGTATGAATACAATTGGATTGCCCGTTACCAACCTACCAAGTAGTTGGTGTATTTATACAAACAGAGAAAGGTCTGCACAAGCGTGTCCCCATTTCATTGTAAACACAAATACACCGGGAGTCGACGGGGTATCGAGCTGCGGAAAACACACGAAGTGTCCTTTACACCGAGACTGTAGCAATACGCTGACCTTCTGCACACAGCTATATCACGTGTCCTTTACACCGAGACTTTAGCAATACGCTGACCTTCTGCACATAGCTATATCACGTGTCCTTTACACCGAGACTGTAGCAATACGCTGACCTTCTGTACACAGCTATATCACGTGTCCTTTACACCGAGACTGTAGCAATACGCTGACCTTCTGCACACAGCTATATCACGTGTCCTTTACACCGAGACTTTAGCAATACGCTGACCTTCTGCACACAGCTATATCACGTGTCCTTTACACCGAGACTGTAGCAATACGCTGACCTTCTGCACACAGCTATATCACGTGTCCTTTACACCGAGACTGTAGCAATACGCTGACCTTCTGCACACAGCTATATCACGTGTCTTTTACACCGAGACTGTAGCAATACGCTGACCTTCTGCACACAGCTATATCACGTTTCTTTTACACCGAGACTTTAGCAATACGTTGACCTTCTGCACACAGCTATATCACGTGTCCTTTACACCGAGACTGTAGCAATACGCTGACCTTCTGCACACAGCTATATCACGTGTCCTTTACACCGAGACTGTAGCAATACGCTGACCTTCTGCACACAGCTATATCACGTGTCCTTTACACCGAGACTGTAGCTATATCACGTGTTTATATCCATCAAGTCAATGGAGGTGACTTTGAACGAATGTGCTTGTCACTCACTGAAATCGCTGACTAAGTAATTATACATGAACTTTTAAATAAGTTTACACAGAAGTATCGATGGACCATTTTCACATCATGATGCAGTTATAAATCGAAAGTTTTCCTTTATATGGTATAAAACATAATTTAGAAACTTACCAAAACAACAGTCATTGTTGACCACAGGATCAAGCCTGGCTCACGGGGCACTGCCAATCCCACTCATATCACGTGACCCCTATATTTTGGGGTAAATTTAGATGCAGACAACCTAATCATTAGTAATGCGGCAAATTAAATATCAACAATATAAATATGTATAAAAATGATCATTAATGCCTACAATTTGCTTTTTAAAACTGATTTAATTTACTCAGGTACTTGTTGTGGGTGACTAAGCTAGTACAAGCTGTACTGTTGACCAGTGGTCATGTCACACAAGCTGTACTGTTGACCAGTGGTCATGTCATACAAGCTGTATTGTTGACCAGTGTTCGTGTCACACAAGCTGTCTGTTGACCAGTGTTCATGTCACACAAGCTGTACTGCTGACCAGTGTTCATGTCACACAAGCTGTATTGTTGACCAGTGTTCATGTCACACAAGCTGTACTGTTGACCAGTGTTCATGTCACACAAGCTGTATTGTTGACCAGTGTTCATGTCACACAAGCTGTCTGTTGACCAGTGTTCATGCCACACAAGCTGTACTGTTGACCAGTGTTCATGTCATACAAGCTGTACTGCTGACCAGTGTTCATGTCACACAAGCTGTACTGTTGACCAGTTGTCATGTCACACAAGCTGTACTGTAGACCAGTGGTCATGTCACACAAGCTGTACTGTTGACCAGTGTTCATGTCATACAAGCTGTACTGTTGACCAGTGGTCATGTCACACAAGATGTACCTTTGACCAGTGTTCATGTCATACAAGCTGTACTGTTGACCAGTGGTCATGTTACACAAGCTGTACTGTTGACCAGTGGTCATGTCACACAAGCTGTACTGTTGACCACTGGTCATGTCACACAAGCTGTACCGTTGACCAGTGTTCATGTCACACAAGCTGTACTGTTGACCAATGTTCATGTCACACAAGTTGTATTGCTGACCACTGTTCGTGTCACACAAGCTGTACTGTTGACCAGTGGTCGTCACTTGAAGTTATGCTGCTAATAATATGTTTCCGAGCATTACTATGACTAAACCAGGGGATAAATCGGATGCACTGCAAGCATTTAGCGCGGTTTTCCAGCAGAGAACATACAACATCCATACACAAATAGCACATTTAATAACAATAACATATTTCTTTAATCATGGAGGTAAACATGCAAACCTGCTAAACATGGTAAAATAAATGATGGATGAACAACTATAATGTTATCCAAATTACCCGGAAATCAATTTATGGCTGCTGCGTTTTTAAAATTGGCACGTTTCCAAACACGTAATGTCAACGAGAGAGCCCGCATTACAGTCTCACTCATAACATTAAAAGCATAAACACTTAGCGGCCAGCAGTATCATCATTCATAATTGTGGTCAGCGTACGAATCATTATTGTGACAATGTTGTTGCCTTTGTCAACGATTACGACATCTGTCGATTTATGACATTTGACGACACATCAGTCGACCTGGTGGGCGAGCCAAATAATCTCAGTACGGTCACTGATTAATATCGTCTGCAATACCGCCAATTTGTAAAAGAATTTGTTGTGTTAAATATAGTTTCCTCGATTCCTGCGAAACCTAGGCAGTGGTAGGCGTCTTTATTGCTGCAGCCATCGTTTGTACACAAACTGATTTACGTCGACTGCAACAAATGGCTGTTGAGTCATCGATAAATAACACGAATGACAAATTACAAAGACACGACGAGTCTACAATGCCATCATAAACAGCTAAAGGTAACAATTACTTTAAACTCCGCAACGACAGTGGCGCTTTGTCGCGCTGATTGACGCATTACCGATAATATTTCATCGGTCGGTCGTCGCTTTTCCCGATTGTGATTGCGGCTTTCCTTAATGAATGGCATTCTGCACCAGCATGTTTTACGACACTTTACGTTTTACGACATTGCCTTATATGGCCAGCCGTGCAAATCCTCCATATGTCCTAAAACTAGCTTACGTTTATTTCACCGCCGAATCGTGCGTGAATTGAGGCATTTAGACTAACTGCATATCACATAACAACTAACAATATCAACCAACCAATGAAAATCATTGAATATTCCCTTTAACAGTAACCATGCAGATTGATACGGTTGGCCGTATGTCAGACGTCATATTTGTGCAATTCCAATAACAGTCAGTCGAAGGTAATTTCCAAACCAATCGTCAGTGTTTGTTTAAAACTCCATTCTCAACTGATTTAGCATATCGCGAATCATGTTCATTGATATTATGTAGTGTGTGAATAGTTTAAGTTTGTCTAAACGTTAACTAATTTAATAATTTGTCTGATGATTTCACAAAAACCACACACAAAAGTTGCACAAACCAGCTAGCATGTTGCAGTGGATACTAGGTAGGTTGGAGTTTTCGAATGAATTTCAAATGAGACTAGCAAAAAATCGCATTGAGGAGGCACCTATAATGTGCGGTTAAGATCCGGCCAGCCAGATGCGCCTGGATGCGAGCTTTAATGCCATATGACAGAGGGTGTTTGTTGGTGTGCGCTCCAATGTCATTCATCTAGATTAGGTTTTTATTGAACGCTGCTATCCCAAGTAACCGACGGTTGATTAGTTAGTCAGTCTGTTTCAATGTTTCTTTATCGTTTGCTCTCGTTGTTACAAATAATTCAAATAACGACAGCGACGACGACTTAGTCCTTAGGAAGAGTTGAACAAAAGTAATTACCCTTTGCATCAATGCCACTAGTACATGCAATGTGGTTGCACCAGCTATTAAGTATTTATAATGTGGTCTTATGCTAGTGTCAAACTCTCCCCTCTCTCCTCCCCCCTCTAATCGCCTCCTCTCTCCTTCCCCCTCTCACCGCCCCCTCTCCTCCCCTCTCTCCCCGCCCCATCTCTCATTCCCCCCTCATCATCCTCCTCTTTCCTTCCCCCTCTTATCGTCCCCCTATCTCATTCCCCTATCATCACCCCCTCTCTCCTTCCCCCTCTTATCGTCCCCCTCTCTCCTTTTCCCTCTCACCGCCTCCCTCTCTCCTTCCCCCTCTCACCAACCCCTCTCTCCTTCCCCCTCTCACAATCCCCTTCTCTCATCCCCCCTTATAGTCCACCTCTCTCCTTCCCCCTCTCACCGCCCGCTCTCTTCTTCCCCTTTCTCCTTCCCCCTGTAATCGTCCCCCACTCTCATTCCCCCTCTCACCGCCCCCTCTTTCCTCCCCCTCTCTCTCCTCCCACCTCTAATCGTCCCCCTCTCTCATTCCCCCTCTCACCGTTCCCCCCCCCCTCTCTCTCACCGTCCTACTATCTCCTTCCATCTCTCCTGCCCCCTCTCGCCGTCCCCCTCATTCCTTCCCCCTCTCCCCATACCCTCTCTCCACCCCACTCTCTCCTTCCCCTATGCACTCAAGGCACAGTCCAACAATTACACGAACTATCGCTTACAATTACAATACTGTTTAAAATTACATAAAATATGTGCAAAGTGTTATAAGACCGTATTGACATCCTTGGAATAAAAGTTTGAGCCCACATAAAGCGAACATTTCGTGGCTGAAATAGGTTTTCCCGACGAACGACGAACGGCGTCAAAACGAGTTATAGCAACGTCGACCTGTGCTTAACAACGTCAATTACAGCCGCCTTCTCAAGCACGTTCTAAGCCTGTAGCTGCGGCCGTTTCGTGTTTAAAGAAGAAATCGACGCGCCGCTCGGAGTTCGCGCTACGGCCATTTCCATGCCCGACTTCCGTCAGCGGCGACGAATGAGATTTAATGGGCAAATAAAGCTATAGAACAACTATTGATGAAATGTCTTTGGCTCCGATTAGGACGCACAATTGATTATAAGACCTTACATTAAGCACACATTCCCGATCTGTCCGACGAACTAACGGCAGGTATTAATTCAGCTGTAGTCAAATGTGCTGTGATTATCGTTTGTCTTGAGTGTATGTTGATATGTACCGAGCTGTTTAGAGGAATTTAAGGAATGATTTCAAGCAGCACCGTAACGTGATTGACCCTACTGTGTGAATGGGATAAAACTAGTTCTCAAGTAAACCGTCAGAGATCCTGACTTATTGCATCATATTTAAGTGACGTACCATTTTCTCACCCGTCACGTGAATCGAGAATTCTGGAATAAATTTCAAGTGTGGTTAGTCCAGCCTTGTAGTCCACCCTTTCGATTGTGGTTAGTTCACTCTTGTATGAACTGGTTAGTCCACCCTTGTATGAACTGGTTAGTCCGTCCTTGTAGGAACAAGTTAGTCCGTCCTTGTATGAACACGTTAGTCCATCCTTGTATGAACAAGTTAGTCCGTCCTTGTATGAACGTGTTAGTCCATCGTTGTATGAACAACTTGGTCCATGTCTTTTATGAATAAGTTAGACCGCCCTTGCATGAACAAGTTAGTCCGTCCTGGAATTAATCCTGCAAGTCCTTCCATGTATGAACAAGGTAATCCGTTCTTGTATGAACCCGTTAATCCGTATTTGCATGAAATAAGAGGGGGGATGGAGGGAGGGAGGGAGGGAGGGAGGGAGGGAGGGATGGAGGGAGGGAGGGAGGAAGGGAGGGAGGGAGGGAAGGAGGGAGGGAGGGAGGGAGGGAGGGAGGGAGGGAGGGAGGGAGGGAGGGAGGGAGGGAGGGAGGGAGGGAGGGAGCATTATTCATTATGCACCTCCAACGTTCTCCATGCGAGGCGTGTCCGGGGTGCGACATATGTGATTTTTGAATTCCCGAGTAATAATTAGTACGGTCATTGTTTGACAAAACAAAAAAATTAATGTGTATGCCTCACGAGAAAATCAGAAAGACATTCGCGGTTTACGGTGAATAAGTATATCGAAGTATATCATTGAAGACAAATTGAAATCCTCCATTTGTTGGTCACAACATATAATTGATTGTGGGTTTCCCGTTAATTACCACGTTACGTATTTATACAATGACGATATGTATATTCAGTTATAACTTCGGGGCTGTGCATGTGGTGATTGGTAGAAGGTCAGTGCATTAATATGACGCAGAACCGTACTAATTATGTGGACTGTCAGTAATGATTCTGACTTGTTTAAAAGGTTAAAGGTCGCTCCGAGTGCCCCATACGAATTTTTCGACGGGCGAACCTCGTGGACGAACTGTGCTATTGAGAGACATGCGCGGAGGACATGCGCGCCGGCAACGTACACATGTATGCACAAAATATTCACACGTTTTTGTAAAAAAGAAAAAACAATAATACAACGCGACATAACAACACGGTTACGTCGCAAACGGCAGAAATGCCCTGACCCACATTAAATGTCATTATTGTCTGGAGTGCTCTAGGCCAATTGGAACTAAAATGCAAGTATATGCAAAAAAAACACAAATTCCGTGAACATACGGTACATTTGCTTTCTATCGCGGGACGAGGAATATAAGATTTTTATAAAAATGCACGACTATCCCGCGTAAAGCAGGACGTATAAAGTGCATGCAATATTTTGTTAGTAACTGAAATAATTTTAATAACATTGACAAAAACGTTAATCTGGCCAGCATCGATGAAAACGTAAGTATGCAAACCGGAATAGTTTGTCAGAAGATGCGCCGTAAATATCTGCTCTTCTGCTAAATTACTCGCAAATTATTGGCGTGAGTCCATCCACTTTAAGGTGTGTTGTAGATGGATGATCTCGAGGACGAAGCTTGACTTCGTTGATGGATGTCCGCTGTCACTGAGAGACTCCGACCATTACTCCATTAAGTAAATCAATGTCGAATCACCTCCATTATGGTTCACCGTCTTAAACATCCTCCACCTCATCGTATCTTAGGAGCGTAGACATAGTCTATATTTATAATATACCTATATAATAATATATAAACTATTTCTAATGCGCTATAATCATCGGGAGACCCAAGCTCGGCAGCACACCAAAACAAAATGGGTAAATAGTTCATAATCGATAAGCAGTTCCAAATGTATATAACATGCGTAGTATACGTCCTTGCGAATACCAGGACACATGTATATATATATATATATATATATATATATATATATATATATATATATATATATATATATATATATATATATATATATATATATATATATATATATACATATATATATACATATATACAGATATATATATATATATATATATATATATATGTATACATATATATACACATATATATACACACACATATATATATATATATATATATATATATATATATATATATATATATATATATATATATATATATATATATATATATATATATATATATATATATATATATATATATATATATATATATATATAATATGCCATAAAGCGACCTGGTTGACAGACCTTCAACACCAGGACCGTCGACGACTGGACCAGTCTCGCGGAACATGACAAACGCAGCAACGCTAATCCACTTTAAGACACTTATTGATAAAGCCTGGGATGGTCTACTATACTATGCGTATTTCTGTATTTTACTGAACATCCTTTTGTTCTGACCTTAGCCTCGTCGTGGCTAGATTCACCGATATGTAATATTTCTTTCCAGTCACTGTTTTGTTCATAAAAGGAATCACGAATACACGCTTTGCTAACATTTCGTTATATAGATTCGGTATTCAACGCAATTGCACTACAGTGTATTTCTATAAACAGTAACAACGTTGTTTTCAATGTTCTGCAGTTGAGAGGTTAAATTGGTATGATTTACGTCATGCCATGACGTATTTATACAGAATCGATTTGGTGTTTCAGTTGATGTTTCGTGTGTTTTTAATTTGTCAGCTCAGTTGTTAATTCACCAAGCTGTCTCAGTTGTTAATTCATCAAGCTGTCTCGGTTGTTAGTTCATCAAGCTGTCTCGATTATTAGTTCATCAAGCTGTCTCAAGTCGGAATCTGAAGTGTTTATTCGACCCACAGATTAAACAGTACAGTTGTCAATACAGTGAAAATCTACAGCTCAGATAACATGTGTTAATAAATAACAAGTAGTACATGTATTGTAAACTAAAATGTACAACGCAAATATAATAAAACTTAAGTATAGTGACATTACAACAGTCTAGACTTGGACAATCAGTTTGTTGTAGATAAACTTAAAAGGGGTCAGGGAGATTGCCACTAAGACCATTGTTGGTCGCTCTCGTGGCAACAACCCCAGTGTCATAATGTTCAACAAAGTTCATTTAGTTTACTTAAGCACTTTCGAAAAATAAGAATAACAAAAGTGCATAACTTCCAAAACAGGTTTAACAAATATTGAAGTTATTTTATCATTAAATGATGAAAAAATCTCAAAGGGTAAATACATTGACTTAATTTAGAATCTGACAAATATATACGTTTACATCTGACATGCTAATTACAGTACAATTTATATCCTCCATTCATTGATCAATGATCTGCAGTTAATTACTACATTACGTGTTAAGACAATAACGATATGATATAGTTACTAAGCATATGGCTGCGTTGCTATACTTGAATTGTCACGTACGTCCAGACAAATCGACTTACAGACCAGCAGATGCAGGATGTCCTTAGGGTTGGTGGATCGCCAAAGGGTCATTGCAAAGCTGTTTCTCTTCTCAAATCCTTCGTTAGTCAGATCTAGAATCAATATCCATAGACGACCGCCATGTCCGTCACAATTCGCAGCCCAGGTATGATATCAGTAGTCATCGGGACGATAAATAAATTCCGAGTCCCCGTACACGGGCAGCTGGAAATGTGACGGGTCAGGACGGACTGCGTAAGAGGCAGCTGCATATCGCCTTCTGCTGATAGTCCGTATCCTGCCCAGCAGTTGTACAGAGGCTGATCTCCCGATAACGAACCCAACGTCTACTCTAGTTCTTTCACCTCTAATCACCTTCAACTGACGTTGCAATGAACGCATTGAACGATCACAGATAATGCGGGAAGCCAAGAAGATGAAGAAGAGCAAGAACAAGAACAAGAGCAAGAAGAACAGGAAAGTTTATTTTGAGCCCGTTTACAATATAAATAAAACTTTTGTGATAGAAACAAAATATGCATTTAATCAATCAATCATTCAATCAATTTACAAGGCGCCACTCCAACAGTCGGTGCTCATGGCGCCGTACAAAATGTTCAAAATATTTTATTTTTAAAATGTGTCTTTAACTGTGCTTTAAAAACGTTTCTGAAAGCCCTGTTAATGTCAGATGTTGTGGCAACAGGTTCCGTAATGTCGGGGCAGCGATGCCGAAGGATCGGTCTCCCCAAATCTGTTTAGCTCGTGGGACACAAAGCAGTTTAAGTTCACTCGAGCGCAACGATCTAGGTGGCAGACGTTAATGTGTTCACATGGACAAATACAAACACAATATAACTTAATAAGGTCGCTCTCGTAGGAGCCACCAATAAAATATAATTAACTCATTTATACAAACGTTATGTGTACACATTATGTTAAAGTCTATAGGCACACCTCCCCCAAGAATACTTGTTTTTTGTGTTTCTGTTTCTGGGTAGGAAATAAGATAACTGTTGGGAGACACCCGTGGGAAATATAGGGTCGTGATCGCTGACGCCTGCAACATACCTGATGATCATCATCATCGGTCTACAAACTCCCACATATATTACTGAGACTGCATTAATGAGAGTGCAGCATGATATCACCGGTTCTCTGGCTGGCTCCAGCGGTGTCCCTCTTGTTCTCCTGGATTTACCTGCTGCTTTGGCACGATTGATGCATCTATCCTACAAAAGACCTGGGATTATCTGGGTCGGCCTTTACATGGTTCAGCTCATGCATGTCAGATCGTACCCAGCGCGTGCAGATTGGGACTGACACATCCGACGTCCACAAGGCTCGGTGTTGGGCCAATCTCCCACATTGTCTGACAGTTGGCTAGGGATAAGCCATTTTTTTCTTCATATTATCCAATCTCTTTTAAATTTTAATCCGATAAATTCTGAAATTTCTTTGTTTAAATCCGAAAACTCACTAAGTGGCAGGCGGCGCATATCAGGAATGTTACTCTCTACTGTTAGCCCCGGTACCAAGGTACCGAGTTCGTTTTAAAATCCTAAAGAAATATAAATAAACGCTGGATTTGGATTATAATAGTGATATTCGACAGTTAGTGTGGTCTTTTTCGTGTTATACTAAAAACAGTGTGGGGAACATCTATAAATTCATAAGAATGAATCCCTGTTCCGGGAATGTGATTTGAAATTGCTCATGCGTGCACAGCACTCTTGCATATACACAGAACACAATTTAAAAATAACCCTTTCTGATGGATGTTTTTATAGATAATATAGTCCAGAGATAGTGATTTGGAAACATCGCTTTTAGCTATACAACATCTAAGCTTGGTACCAGTCGTAACAATAAACATCGTAGCTTGGTACCGGCCGTAACAATAAACATCGTAACTTGGTACCAGGCGTAAAAACTATTTTTGAAACAAAGTATATATGTATTCTATTTATGTCAAGCTGATGCATGCTGTGCAGGACATCAATATATATTTCTACTGCACACTATATTGCACATTTTGACTACGTGTGATTAGTTTCTTTGCGCCCACACCCACGTCCTCGACTACGTCCACAAGTGCATG